>VDFB02193867.1:195147057-195304934 GCA_007258455.2 Sequoia sempervirens | reverse complement strand
GGGTTGATATTTTTTTCCTAACTATTGATCTGACCATTGTAATATACCACTTTGCATGAGGCATTTCTTGTCTCATTGGCAATCCATACCTCTTCTGTGCTTCTTTGTATTTTTCAATTCTCTTTGACCATTCAACTTGATTTTCCATCAAAGAGACAAATGACTTGATTTGCAATTCTCCAACATAAACATTTAATAAAGAATCATCAATATCCCCCATCAAAAACCCATGCTAGAAGAATTCACACATTTGGTTCTAAATTTCAGGATGGCTATGGAAATAGTCCTACAGAAAATCATTGTCATTATCATAATCAATGTTTCTTCTTAAAACAAATTGATTTAGCTTCCACTACATAAATTTATCTCTCAAAAATAATGCATACATCTCCGATGATTTCCTCATTGACAACATTGCTGAGGATATCTCAATTACTTGTTCAAATATTCTTTCCACTTCATCTTTTTCTTCCTCCAATTGTTGTACTTGCCTTTTTGACTAGTCATTTTTATGTTTCAATTTTAGTGCTGTCAAAGAACAATATCTTGGTTGAGTTCTCCACAAAACATTTGATGGAATAGGAGGTAGAGCAAGATAATTTGGTGGAGCTGAGGAAGTAGAAGCCTCCTGAGAATAAAACCTGATGGATTGATGTTTTAATTGTTCTTCCTTCAACTATAACTCCTCTTTTAATTTTATTATTTCCTCTTTACTCTCCAATGCTTCCGCATTAGCCTACTGTAAAGCTTCCTTAGTGTTATTTAACTGTTCTTTGAACCTTGTTTCCTTTTGTTGAATTTATTTTTCCATTTCTTGAGTTCTATTAGGAGATTGCTATAATTCCTCCTCTTTTCTTTTCAACTTTTCCTCAAGAAATTACATGTTCTTTCTTTCCTGCTCTAACTCAGCTTCAATCTTGGAAATTTTCATTGTCCTCAACAATTCTTCTGCTTCTATTTCTTCTTCATTCTGCATGTCATGAAATTATTCCTCTTCAATTAGTGGCTCTTTTCCTTCTCTCAACAATTGGGGAAGCATAAGGGGATCTTTCAACCTCTTCATCCTCAAATTCTTCTGAGGCTTTCCTTTCTTCCGACTGTGCTTCAAAATCTTTAACAGAGTCATGGACCTCAACTATAGGGGTTCTTTCAGTAGACAGTATTGGGCCTTCAGGAGGACTATGAGGTTGTTCAGAGGACTGCACTAGCTTTTGGATTTCTTCATGGAATTCAAAAGTCTCTTTATGGGTTTCAAATATAGGGGTTTCCTTAGGAGTTGACACAATAGTCTTAACTTTACTAGGGTTTTCTTTAGTCAAATATTTTTTTCTCTTTTTGGAAGCACCATGGGTCACTCTAGTGGATTCCTGTAGCTTTCTTTTGTCCTTTTTCTACTCATTTTTAGAAGATTCTCCCTTTTCTAGTTTTTTCCTTTTTGTTGCGGACCCCTTTTTGGGTTTTCCTTTCCATTTTTCAATAGGTGTAGACAAAAAATCAAGCCAACCTTGTTTCCTAGATTATTTTTCCACAAAATGAAGTTTAATTATCAGATGAATTAAACCATGATATTTTATGGATGACCCTCTAGATTTTACCTGAGAAATCATTGAAGCAATTTGTGAAAACAAAAATGCTTGTAAATTGATTCTAGTGGAAGGTTTTGTGTTTCCATACCTCAAATGTATCAACATTTTCATTGTTGGCCCTAATGTTGTGCCATATTGTCCCTCACATGTGAAGAATTTCATTACCCACATTACAACAATTTTCTAAGGCTTTTCCAAGTTGTTATGAGCAATTCCTTGTTGATCTCCTTTATGTAAAAGAATCTCAGGCTTCTTTTCCAGTTCTTGATAAAATTTTGACACCAACTCATCGAGTTTTACCAGGCCCTTATTAACTAGCTTCCCTTCAATAGGAATACCTAAAATTTCACTTATGTTTTTAGGAGTAATTTCAATGATCTCATCCTTAACTCTTGTGACATTCATGTAGAAATTCCTTAAGAATTCTTCCAAAATTTCCTGTTGAAATCCTTCATAATTCATAATGAAATCCAACCATCCTACTTCTCTTAGCAACCTCATAGTCTCAGAATCAAGAGTAAAATTCTCTAGTTTCACATTCCTTTTGTTTCCCATATTTTTCTATCAATAATGGCAGAATGAGCTATTAAACAATTTCTAGAATGATCATTTCTTGTTTGTGAAGCAAAAAGTTTGAAAAATGATAAGATGTGTCATTATTTATTTGCATTTAATTCCTTTACTACACTGGATGCCTCACACACAACAATTTTACAATTTCAATTCAATTTGCAAAGTTGGCGGTGCCCTTGACAGATGTCATTTTAATTTTAAAATGATATTGAAAGGACAAGTGAATGTCAACATGACCCATAGTCATTACAGACATCATTTGAATGTCACATCACACTTACATCAACTTCTCTACCACTTTTTGTAATGATTAAAAGAAATTTATTATAGCTATTAATAAAAATATGGTAGAAGTTTCTAAGCTCATAAATATTTACCTACTTTAGAAAATAATATTTCAAGAATAATATTCACATTAAGTGTACACCTTTATTTATTGCAAGCCTTTGATATGCTCAAGAGGCATTAGGAGCCATCAGGAGTCTTCAGGAGCTTTCAGGAGTTTAGGATTCTTCAAGAGCTTTTAGGAGCTCAAGATTCTTTAGGAGCTTTCAAGAGCTACTCAAAGTTAACCCAGATAGACCGCCATTGCTGGTTTTCATTCATCTTATCATTTTTTTTTCAAAAGTAAATCACCATTTGCTGATTTTCAATTTACTTAATTTTTTCCCAAGGTAAACCACCATTTTCTGGTTTTCAATTTACCTTGTTTACTCATGCCTTCTTCAAAGGTTCAAAGATATTATCCCATGGAATAAATATCTTCCATGAGAAAATGTTCAATTTTGTGTTGTATATTTGATAAAAATTCCTCTTTTGTTGCTAGTTTATGATATATTTTCAATCGATGACCAATAACTAGCACAACTCTCCTTTCTCCATCAATTGGTACTAATTGAACAACTCCATTTTCAAATACTTGATCTATCTCATAGGGTCCTAACCATCTTGTATGGAATTTCCCCTTCAACTCTTGAAATTTGGAGTCAAATAATAATGCCCAATCTCTTTCCTCGAACTATCTAGTCACAATATGCTTATCATGCCATTCTTTCATTTTCTTTTGGATCACCTTTGTGTGTTGAAGAGCTTCCATTCTCATCTCATCCAGTCGTTCTCCAACTCAAGTAAACCAATTCCAACTTCTAATGCTGTTTTCAATGTTCATAATTCAAATTCAATAGTCATGACTAGAGTTTTCCCATATACAAGTTCATATGGAGAAAATCTAGTTGTTGTTTTCCATGTGGTATTATAAGCTCATACTACTTCATCTAACCTCTCTACCTAGTCTATTTTCCTTAATGAAACCATCTTTGTCAAGATATTCTCAAATTCTCAATTAGTGACTTCAACTTGTCCATTCACCTAAGGATGATATGGCGAAGATTTCCTATGTTTCATCTAATATCTCTGCATAAAGGCTTCCATCATCACTAATACAAACTATGGTCCTTGGTCTGAAATTATTTCTCTTGGTGCAATAAATCTCTGAAGAATTTTTTTGTACAAAAAATTAGTTACTTTGTCCTCTCGTATTGTTAGAAATGCTTTCACTGCAACCCACTTTGTTGCATAGTTTGTACAAACTAGGATATAATGCTGCCCTTTAGAAGGTGGATCAATAGGTCCCACAAAATTGATTCCCCATTTTTCAAATGGTTCTAGAGCTATATGAGGCTGAAATGGCATCTCCATTGTTGGCATAGGTCTTCCCATCCACTGAAATTCGTCACAGTGCTTAACAAAGAATGAAACATCCTTTGTCATTGATGGCCAAAAGTAACTAGCTCCTAAGATCTTATGAACTCTTCTAACTACTGAATAGTTTCCTCCTTTTGGCTCATGATGACAGGCGTGTACAACATCATAGACATCTAATTTAGCAACATATATGTGAAGAACATGATCAGGGCACATCTTAAATAAAAAGTCCATTAATCCACTAGAATCTAGAACTTTCACGAATTAGCCTTCTTTTTTGCTTATGACTAAAGTGATTTGGACACTTCCCTGTTACAAGGTAATTTGCAAGATTAGAAAACCACGATGAATGAATTGATATTGCAAATAAATGTTCATCTGGAAATATGTCATCCACTGGTTCTTGATCATCATGTAAAATAATTCTAGAAAGGAAGTCAACAACAACATTATCCTTTCTAGGCTTATCTACGATAGTCACATCAAATTCCTACAACAACAATAACCATCTTATAATTCATCCACCTATTACAACTTTGTTCATAAAATATTTAATTGCAGCATGGTGTGTATGTACATAAAATTTGTAACTTGTAATATAATGCTTGAATTTGTTAATTGCATATACTACAACTAAAAATTCTTTTCGCTTGTTGTTGTATACATCTAAAATGGTCATATCATTAATAGTCCGTAATTAATTAAATATTCTTTCAACTATTTAATCAAATTAATTTCCACCGCATATAATAACCTTAAATAATTCTTATTTATATTGTTCATTCTTTTCATTTCAATTAAATAAATAAGTTTATTTAATCACTTTTTCTTATCCATCTCTAATTAATTAAATAAACATTAGATTTATTTATATTAATTATCATATAATCTTGGCTTCTGGAATATTTTATTCAAATACAGATTAAATATTCTTCTCTTCAAAAATCCTCTACCTATCTTCATATAATTAAATATTCCAAATATTTAATTAATTTCTAAAGTCTATTCTCTAATTAAATATCCAAAATATTTAATTAAATCTTTTAATGTCTATTCTACATCAAATATTTCAAAATATTTTAAATCCTCAAACTCACATAAAATTAAATAAATTTATTTATTTAATAGTGGATTATCTACAATAACCATGAAACAACTTCAAAACAGAAAATTAATTTCTCTATTTTTGAGCAAAGTTGTTCCCGTGGGTTGAAGAAAAACTTTCATTCTTCTCTCCAACCTCCCAACATCTTCCATCTTCCTCTCAACCTCTCC
The DNA here is from genome assembly GCA_007258455.2 of Sequoia sempervirens. NCBI lineage: Eukaryota > Viridiplantae > Streptophyta > Pinopsida > Cupressales > Cupressaceae > Sequoia > Sequoia sempervirens. Next base: position 195,299,796 of record VDFB02193867.1, on the reverse strand, counting down.
ATCTCTCACCATTCAAATTTACCAGACAATCTCATAGCCATTGATCTTTGCCAGCCAGGCTCTTGCCTGTAAAAATCTATAAAAAGGACTGCTGGGTCTTTGAAAAAAGAGAAGCTTTTGTACGGGAAAACTATAGTCAATCAGCCTTCCAACATCCATAACCTCTAGAATCATAGCATAGCATAGCTTAGCATATTAGCATTCCATATCATGGCCTATCATCCTCATATCATGCTCAAAGCATCCATAATCCACGGCCCATGTGCATAATCTATAGCCCCTATGCATATCTGTACATCAACATTTTGCTCCACCAGCATATAGGATAGATAAGTACTCTCCCTTTGCATACTCGTTCTGCAGGTTGCCATTCTCAGAAGCTTTGCTTACATAATCCGAGCAGCAGCCCAAACAAATCAATCGGAGATAGAGGACAATGGAATGATTCCCAAGAAGCTCTGTTTGTTTTGATTTTATTTCAATTTATCCTGCTTTCTTTAGTTTAATGTTGCATTGGTGTGTTTTATTTGCTTTATTTTGATACTAACATTTCCCACACACATTTTTGGAGCCCACCGTGAGGCATTTGCCCCAAATTTTAACATCTTTTTGTAGATTTTTCTGACAAGTTATGGCTAGAAGAGTGATTTAGCACATTAAACACGTTTCAGTGCCCGTTCACTATTTCACAGCGCTCTTTAACACTATTATAGCCTTTTTAAAGATTCTATAGTGCTATTTTTACTCATCCCCAACACTATTTACTCATCTTGCAAATACTACATCAATCAAGAAGGCTCCATTATTGATCCCAAAGGCTCCTCGCATCGATCCTCAGAAAGCACCATTACCGCTTTCATAGAGCATTTATGTTTTAGCGCTCTTGATGTCTGTTTTAGTGCATTTTTCTATTTTAACATAGAATTTGGAAGTCTGCAATTGTAATCTGTAACTTAAGTAGGATTTGACTGGATCCGATGCGACCGTGGCTAGTAAGAGCTTTAAAAAAAAACCAATCCTAGGATAGTCACTTAATTCCTAGAATGAATCAACTTAGGATAGACATGGATTTTGAAATGAATTAATCCTAGATAGTCACTAATTGGAAATGAATCAACCTGTGGATAGTCACTTAATTGGAATGAATCAATCTAGATAGTCATCACTATCTGCAAATAAAATTAACACTTGTTTTGTGAAGTAACACTTCAATTTAGATTAGATCATTATGATTTGGGCTTAAAAGAACATTTGTTTCTTTTGTCTATGCAAGGGTCTAAGGCTTCCCCCTTAACCTGAAAGGATCAAAATACTGTGACTTGCCTTTTCAATTTCATGTACCCTACTTTTAATTAATCCCTAGAGAGCCTCTCCTGTGTTCCACCTTCAAGTGGGGTTCTGCCTCAAAGCCGTGCTATTCTGCCCCACTATAAAATTTAAAGCAACTGGGGAACCCTTCTTTGACTAAGAGTGTACAAGATAGCCAACCAAGCAAAGTCTTTGTTTTAAAGGCTATATCTCCAGGGAGCTTATTATTGCCACAATCGGTCAGAAACCCTTACAAATCTAACTTAGTGTAGTATCCAAACCGGTCAACAACATCATAATAATCATAGTGTAGGGAGGAAGAATCTACCCCTCAAGATACTCACCATATAGACCGCCAATGACCGCTTGATTTAGGGGATCCAAAGATTCACTTTTGTCACCAGTATGCTACTTTGAAAAAGACAAAAATATGGGTGCTCCCTCAAGTGACAATACCAGGTGAGTTGACGCAGCCTAAGATGTGGATATTGATTATTATAAGTTGACCTACCCGAGTACTCTGCTACTAAGAGTGAGTCTGCTTGAACTATCTATCATGTGTGAAACCTGTGAAAACAATTTTTGAAAAAAAATTGATCATACACTTAATGTTTAGCATAGGACTTAAAAAAAACTATTCTACAACTTACTTGATGTGTCTTCAAAACATTAATTCAGTAAAGATCATCCAAAACTCACAATTACATTGATTACTCTCATATTAAGAGATTGGAAATCCACAACCGTTGTTAAGAAATCCATTCTCAAACGAATCAAAAAGCCAAAGAAACCACTTAGCTACAAGAAACTATTGAAGAAAAGACGATTCTTGTACCAAAGTCAAAAGGTTTTACTTAAACATAAAACCTTTATCCATCAATATCATGACTGTGTTAGAGGTTTCACTGATGATTATGCTGTAGAACCTCATTATACTCACAAGCTTTCTTCAAAGAAGAGCCCTTTCAAAGCAAGTACAACCACAACTGTATTCATTCTTTCTTCTTATATTCCCCAACTTGCAATTGAATATTCTACTCGTCCGAATCAATTTCTGCAATAGGGAACTCAATCACATTAGGCATTTATCACAAATCCATCTTTTTACGAAGCTACGATCAAACTTCATAAAGTGAAAAATCATTATTTTTCTTGATCTTTTGTTTAATTTCTGCCAACATGATTTTCATCCTTTCAATCAGGGAAAAACATGAGCTAAAGAGTGGAAATCTTTTAAGTCCTAGAATCTTCATTCTATCTTGACTTTCATAACCATCAAAAATTGCACTATTTCATTCTTTTGATCAAAAGCTAGTAGAATTTGGGGCAAAGCTTATGCCTGTTGTCACGAGATCTCGAAAGCACATAGAAAAAGATGAAAGAGAAAGTACCACAAGCAAAATGGGTGATAATAGTGAGAAGGAAGAGAATCCATTTCATATTGAAGAGATAATAGAAGAAAAAATTCAAGCAGAGCAGGATCCCCAATTCCATACTTTTATGGAAAGAATTTTAGAATGAAACAAAGGAAGATATTTTCTTTCATTAGCTAATCAAGGAGCTAAGTTACCTTCTAATTTTGATATAGAAGGGATTAAAGAGAATCCTGAAACTCCTCCTAATGATTTTAGTGCCCTTACTCAACAGATAAAAGAATTAAAAGGGAAAATAAAGGAGATGCAAGGGGGTACAACAAAGAAGTATGTTTTGGAAGACATATCTCCTTATCCATTTGATAGGAGTCTTCAAATGATCCCTTTTCCAAAACATTGCTAAATCCCTAAATTTGATAGATACAATGGAAAAATTGATCCCATTGAACATGTGAGGGATTTCTGAAATATGAGTCTAGAATTCGCCTATGACGATACCTAATTAATGCGATTATTTCCACGAAGTCTAGGTGTACAATCCATGGAGTGGTTTTCAAAGATCACTCCACCCATCAAAACTTTTGAGGAGTTAATAAATTAGTTTATATCATAATATGCCTACAACATCCAACACCAGATAACCATTCTTGATCTTTAAAAAGGAACAAAAAAGTAGGGGAATCTTTTCAATACGCTTTTGCAAAGATGGAGAAGATTGTTTGCACGATATTCACGTCTTGTTCCTGAAAAAGAAAAGATGGATATCTTCATAAATAGCCTAGATCAAGAATTAAGCTATAGGCTTAATCTTCATTGTCCTCATAACTTTGAAAAATTTATTGAAAACGCAATTACCATTGAAGGGGCCTTGGTCAAAAGACGAAAGGATAAAATTCGATAATCCAAGTTCATCCAACCATAACAAATAATGATAAAACAAGGTTTTGGAACAAAATAAAATGGGGTCATCAATGATGGTATAGATACAAAACAATCTACCTAACAAGACCATCTATCTTCAATCTATCAAGTGCTCCGCACCAACCAACCAACAAGGAAACACCAACCAACAAGGAAACAACAATCAACAAGGACAAAATCCAATCAAGAAAGCATGAACAATCAAAACAACAAGGATAATCGTGGAAATTTCAATAAAAATCTTGGCAATACTCAAACATCAAATCTACCAAGACTTCCATTCTTTTCAAATCGATGAAATTTTACCACTTTGGGTCAATCTCTTGAGTCTACTCTCAAGGAGCTTCTCGATAGTAAGGTTATCACCTTACCACCACAAAGAGATTATGAGCCACAATTCAAACCACCATCATGGAATGACTCATATTATTGCAATTATCATTGATGTAAAGGTCATAGGACAAATAACTATCAGGCCTTGTGAAATCTAGTACAAGATTTGATTGACAATGGCACCATCAAAATTGAAGGACATCATACCAATGACGATCATCAAGCATTCAAAGATCCTTTACCAAACTATCAAAAGGGGGAAGCATCAAATACCAAAGTGAAAGGCATAAATAATGTTGAAGACAAAATAATCCGCCACATCTATGCAGATGATCAATGGGTTAATGTTATTAAAATCAAGGAAAAACAAGAATATCAACAGGTTAATGTGACTGCAAGAGGACAAGAAAAAGTTGTCTTAAAAGGAAGTTCATCTAAGGCAGCTATTCCTCCTCCAACTCATTATAATCTAGTTGATCAACTGAGAAAAACATCAGCTCAAATCTCCATCCTTGAACTTCTCAAAATATCTCCCGTACACAAGAATACTTTAGAAGAATCTCTTGTAAACACAACCGTCGACATTGATCTAGATGTAAACAAATTTCAATCCATGGTGGGACATTTGTCTTCCCCAACTTGTATTTCATTCTCCAAAAAAGATGATGCCTCCATGACACATCCACATAATTCATCGCTTTATCTTGAAGTCATGATCCATAAACACCTAATCAGACATGTCTTGATAGATGGAGGAGCTGGTTTAAACATTTGTACCCTAAAGCTAATACATGCCTTAGGAATATCAGAAAATTCCATTGATCCATGAAGGAAAATAACTATCAAGGCATATGATGATGAAGAAAGAGCTTCTAAAGGACTAATAATGCTACCTATTAGAGTGGGACCTATTGTGAAAAATACCTTTTGTCAGGTTCTAGATCATGATCTTTCCTATAACATACTTTTGGGTTGCCCATGGATTCATGATATGCAGGCAGTACCATCAACTGCACCACATCAATGCCTCAAGTTTTCGTGATGATAGACAATAAATAACTATACCAAATTCTCGACCAATAGCAATTCCAACTGAAATTCAAATCTCCAGCAAACTCAAGATGTTTTGTGTCAGATAATAAGTGAGGTTTCTACTTCTTCTTCCAATCTACAAGGAAATTGCAAGAATTGATGAAGAATCTTGACACCAAGCTACATTTAAAAAAAGACACAAAAGAGTAGGCGAATATTCACTATCTCTTTCTACCTTACCTCCTTCTCCGAGGTCACATGGTCAGCCAACCTTATCAAATCAAAAGATTGCAACAGCCTCTACGTCCCAAGCTTCTATGCCAATCACAAAGTTTGATGGACAATTCATTAAAGCCAACACCACTAAGGAAGAAGCTGAAGATAGGGACATCCTAAGTTGGCTATACAAAGATGAAGATGAATCTCTCTTGCACATTAAGTTACCTACAGAACAATATGGTAAAGGGTACCCTATCATGCAAAGAATGGGCTATGAAGGAAATGGTCCTATAGGAAAAGAAAAGAAGGAATCATTGAGCTCAATTCAACCTATTTCAATACATCCAAAGGATAAAATAGGAATTGGATATATATAGAAGAGTCACCTTCACAGCAAGCACAACAAACTCATGCAGGAGAATCAATTTCAAATAAACCCCATGAAGATGTTACTCTATAAAAATTTTATGGATCAGTTTTCCAATTGTAGAACAGTTCAGACACTGATTCCAATGAATATGAATGGGATGATGTCTCTGATGATACATTCTTAATAGAGAAAAGGGTGGATGTCATACACAAATTCACACCCACGTTCTTACAAGGGGAGGGCTCAAGGCCTCCACTTGATTATGTTTTACAAAGTGATCATGGCTCAAGTGAGGATGATTCAGATTTTAACGAGATTGATAATTGACAGGAGAATACCATTATAGACCTTGTCCATCATGAAAATGACAACCATGTCATGAATTTGATAGCTCAAGACCTTACCCAACCTAATGATCCCATACCTTTAGTCTATCTAGAACTTATTGATTGGGACAACGATGCACCTATCCATATCCCTACATTTCATGATGATGAGGATATTGTAAATTTCCTTTGTTCATCTAATCAAGAAAACAAGTGTTCCATTGAAGAATCTCATAATTAGGATTTTGATAGGGAGGGTGTCAAGTATCTTATCTGCAAAATAAATGAAATAAAAGATGGATCTATCAGTGAAAACTGAAAAACGGTAGTGGTAGATCACAACAAGAGAAAAATAAAGAGTGAATCCGATGGTGAAAACCTTTTTGAGGCACTGAAGGATGAGAAACTTGACACTCTTCCCAAATATTATCAAGAAAGATCTTTTGTTTTGATTGATCCCACATAATCAATCAACATAAGTATAGCAGAGCAGCCAAAAATCTTACAACTTGCAACATCATTAATGGTGGAAGAAGTACTAAAATTCATAGAGTTTTTGAAGGAGAATCAAATCAATTTCACTTGGTCATATGCTGATATGCCAGGGTTAGGTCCTAATTTGATAATGCATCATCTATATATAAACACAGGGGCAAAACCTGTGAAGAAAAAACTCAGAAAAATGCATCCACATGTTGCATTATTGGTTAAAGAAGAGTTAAAGAAGCTTTTAGATGTTGGATTCATTCGGTCTATTGAATATGCAGAATGGATCTCCAATATCGTACCTCTTTCAAAGCCAGATGGAAGGATTAGAATTTGTACAAATTTTAGAGATTTGAAGAAAGCATGTCCTAAAGATGACTTCCCTTTACCAAACATATATATGATTGTTGATTTAACTGCTAGCCATGCAATGTATATTAATGGATGGATTTTCAGGATACAACCAGATAAAGATGGCACCAGAGGATCAAGATAAAACAACGTTCACGTGCCCTTGGGGTACCTATTGTTGGAATGTCATGCCATTTGGGCTTAAAAATGCAAGAGCGACTTATCAAAGAGCAATGACAACCATTTTCCATGAAATGATGCACACCTTCATGGAAGACTATGTGGATGACTTATTGGCCAAATCCAACACAAGAGGACATCTAGAAATCTTGTGAAAGATCTTTATTATAATGGAGAAGTTCAATGTTTGACTCAATCCAAAGAAATGTGTCTTCGACGTTAAATCTAGAAAACTCCTAGGATACATTATTTTAGAAAAGGGCATAGAGGTTTATCCAAAAAAAAGTACAAGCTATAATAGACATGCCGCCACCATGAGATATCAGTCAGCTCCAATCACTACAAGGACGACTACAATCCATCAAGAGGTTTATAGCTCAACTGGTAGACAAAAGCTTACCATTTACACATCTATTGCACAAAAATGTCCCATTCAAATGGGAAGAAAAGTGTGAAGCAACATTTAATCAGATCAAGTAATATCTCATGACTACACCGGTCCTAATTCCACCAGTTCCAGGAAAGCCGCTCATACTTTATATTTCAGCAACAAAAGTATCTTTGGGAGTGTTACTAGCACAAGAGGATTCTACAGGAAAAGAAAGGGCCATATACTATATCAACAGAACTTTAACAAGTCATGAACTAAACTACACTTTCATTGAAAAAGCTTGCCTAGCAGTAGTGTTTGCTTCCCAAAAGTTGTGACACTATCTGTTGGATCATACAGTTAAGCTAATAACCAAAATCAATCCATTAAAATACATCTTAAGCAAAGCTACCTTAACAGGAAGACTTGCAAAATGGGTAATGATCTTAAGTGATTTTGACATTCACTATGTATATTGAAGAGCTATAAAAGGATAGGTCATAGCATATCAGTTGGCTGAAGCACCTTTACAAGAAGAAAACCCAATGCACATTGAATTTCTTGATGCAAATATCTTCACAACAACAATTAAGAAATCATGGACATTGTACTTTGATGGATCTTACACGCAACATGGCTTAGGGGCAAGGATTATTTTTGTTACACCTAAAGGACATACCATTCCAAAATCATATCAGTTGATGTTTCCCTACACAAATAACATAGCTAAATATGAGGCATTGCTCACAGGAATAAAGATAGCATTGGATTGGCAGATTATAGAGTTGCAAGTCTATGGCGATTCACAACTTGTCATTAATCAAATCAATAATGATTATCAAACTAAAGATGATAAGCTACTACCTTACAAGAATATGGTGGATGATTTTAAAAAGTGTTTTGTGGCAATCAAGTTTTCACAAATCCCAAGGATTGATAATAAAGCTGCAGATGCAATGGCTACAATTGCTTCCTTGTTACAATTATCAGAAAATAAAAAAAGGTACAAATTTTTGGTGGAACAATTGTTTTCACCCGCCTACGATAATCCTGAGACCCAAGTCATATGCCATTTAACTATTTCTAATTCACCTTTATATGGCAAGATTTATACCTACCTGAAAAATAACATTTTACCTCCGTACTTATCTGATAGAACAAGGTTGGATTGAATCACTCGCTGACTCAATGCTCTGGGTCACAATTTGATAACCCCTTTGGTGATATCTCATCCACCACTCAACCTGTAGGTCCCCTACTATTTAGGCACCCCTGGTTAGATTTCCAACCCTGCTAACATTTTCCAATTTGCTGCTACCAAGAATTTCCTGGTGTTTTCCCTCACCTTCACCGCCTAGCCCTTAATCCACTTAAAGACTAGTGAATCACTAATACCTCCAAATCTTGTTGCAGGGGTGTAAGTAGATTCCATAGCTTCAAATAAATCTTCTAAAGGTTCTTGAACATCCTTCATAACCCAATCCTCCATCACTTTCACTAAAACACCAATTGAGGGTTTGGAAGGGCTACAATGCTAGAAGCCCAGTTAGGCCTCTTGACATAGAAAAATGCAAATTTATCCTAAACTCCCCAAATGACCTGAGTTTTTCTTTTGGGGTTTGTAATTCCCATGCCAAAAAATTAAATATTCTTGAGGTTTTGAGTCTGTACAGGCTGTACATTGCCCAAATGCAAAAGGAGCCAAGAACACGAGGGTTTCAAAACTGTTCAAAACCAGTTTAGGACTGGTGAAAATTTCTTCATGAAAATGGCTTGTTAAAGGCTCTTCCTTGTCACCATGCAGAGCCAAGGCACTCCCCTAAATCCTCAAAAAATAATTTCTAAAAAACTTCAATCCCCTGCAAGTTATTCACACTGTCCTCAAGCTTTTCCTAGCCGGGTTCTCACTGTCTCGCCTAGGAAAAATCATTTAGCATGCTAACGACTCTCAAAAAACATTCTTTATTTACACTATGTATAGGTGTGGAGTCTAACCTAGCTTCCTCTGTTCCCATACTTCTTGGTACGGCCAGGAAATAGGCTAGAACTCCATTTTTTTTAATTTTTAATAGTCAAAACAGCAAAACACAAAACCACAAAATAACAAGAAAAGGAAATAGCAATGGGTTAACTGACCATACAGTCACAAGAATGATTGAAATGAATTCCCTACATGCTGTAACAAATAGCCAAATGCCTAAATCAATTCATTAAATCACTGTTTCCAGAAAACAAAATAGTAAACTGTATTTTTCTTCAACAAAATCACTATTCTATTCACTTTCTCATAAACTGCCACGCCACCAATCTTCCAACCTCTTCTCCAGGTCGAAAAAAACCTTTTACAATGTCAAGAAGTCGTTAGGTTACATTAGGGTTCATGTTTTTAACCAAGAATGGCCAAAAAACACACGGTTTGAAAACACAGTGTATTTTCGAATTTTTCCCAAAAACTTAGGAAACGCCTACAAAAGACTTCCAAATTTATTTTTAAGTTTAGATAAGCTCTAAAAAGGTCCCCTTACACATCCTAAAATGAATTAGGACCTTGCACAACAAAAAGGAAATGATTTAAAAGCAAAACATCAAAATATGCTTGTTTTTAAGGTAGGTGCTCCTGCACCATTATCCCAAAACCAAAAAAGGAATTTCATATGCCAATCATCCCATTATACCTTGATCACTGATATCCTTTATCGACGTGGTCTTGATGGTATTCTTCTTCGATGTCTTGAACGCGACAAATATGAACAAGCCTTACAAGAGGTTCATGGTGGTATTTGTGGAACTCATTCAAGCGGTTTAACCTTAGCCAAGAAACTTGTTAGAATGGGATATTATTCACCTACTATGGAGAGAGAATATTTTACTTTTGTTAAGAAGTGTTCTAAATGCCAGATCCATGGGAATCTTATTCATGCACTTGCACAGGAACTGCAACCTTTCACTCCAACATGGCCTTTTTCTCAGTGGGGACTAGATCTTGTTGGAAAAATTCATCCTTCATCATCAAATGGGCATAAATTCATCATCAAGGCTATAGAATATTTTACAAAATGGATCGAAGCCGTTCCTTTGACGATTGTGACTGGTAAACAAATCTCTTCATTTTTCATCATTGCAGCATACAATTCTGGAGCATATCAGTTATCTACATCAGAAGGGGACCTGTTTGAAGAACCCATCAAAAAAATTCATTTGAAGAAGTTCTATGTCTGAAACATAAAAATCAGAAAAAGTCTTGAAAAAATACATAAAAATCAGAAAAGCAAAATTTTTTTTTTTACATGATCTAAAAAAGTGCAATAAAAACAAGTGGTGAAAACCTAGCAAAAAGGCGCTACTTGTGATCAAAATTGGCTCCTCTATCTATTAGCTTATGTATTACATTTTCTTTCTGACATCATTTATCCATATCTATCATCTATACATATCTATCATATCCATATAATGTAACATGAATCCTTGTGTTTCATCATGGCTTGATGAAATTTGTACATATCTATCATATTTAGGTTGTGTTCACACTGAGGGCAGAAACATAGAATAAACAAGAGAGGGGAAACAAACTTTTAGAATATCATAAATGAATAAATAATGGTTTGACAACACGGAACATATATTGACGCATCAAATAAACCACAACATCAAAATGATCACTCAATGCCAATGAAATCAAACAACATGTTCAAAACAACATTAATCAAAACACAAACATCAATGTTGATAACCGAGTTGGATGATCTTAATCTGAATAATGTTTGGAATACTTTGGGAAAAATTTGAATTTTTGGTTGATTTTCTATCATATCTCTAGAGCAATTCGATAATGTATTGAACTAGAAAAGTAAGGAAGGAGTATGATTTTTCTTTGTCTGCTGTTTGCGAGGAAATCATTAGTACTATGCAAATTGGTCACGAGACATGCGCTACTAAGTATCATTGATGACATTTCAAAATTTGCATGGGAAATGGGTTAACTCTTGTCTATTTATGCAAGCGATACTCAGGTCATCTCAGTTCAATTATACCTAGATGCTTGTATTATCTTGCTATATCAAAATTCATGAAAGCAATACTCAAGTCATCATTGGTGCTAACATATGCTTTGATGCTTGTATTAACTTTCAACATTTCAATGCTCTATGATGACACAAAAAGTAGAAATAAGCTCTCAGAATGGAAATATTGTATAGATACCCTGCATGGTTAGTATAAATTACATTCATTCTAGAATTTGCATTTGGCATTTATAGATTTTCCCAAAAGCTGGAAAAGTATCAAAGTTTCATATCTTTCCAATAAAGTGACTGAGTACATTTTGACATTCACAAAAAAATCATGGCATACATTTTTCATACATATTTACATCAGAAAATCATAAAAACAAAGCATATATCATAATCAAAACATTCATGGGCATTCATATATTGTACCATCCATCATTTCACATTCATATTCATTCATCAATAGATTGCAATCATATCATAACATTGCACTTGCATTTTCATATCTAGGAATCATGCATACATATACATCATGAGCATAACATTGTGAAACGATCATATAAAACATCATGCATATAGAAAATAGAAGCATTCATCACATAAGGAATGATCATTGCATATCATATATCTCAAAAATGAAGGTTGAAATGTACAAAGATGTCAAATAATATGTATTATAAAAAATGGGACCATATCAGTGTGTATACAAACGTCTCAACAGAAAATTGATAACACATCATATAAAAAAAAAAGCACTGCAAAGTGCTATCCTTTGATGTTGTCAATCACATTCTATCCACCTGTACAAGTTGCGGAATCAATCTCCATGTCTTTGGGAATCGCTCCCGTAACTGCAAGACGCTCAATCTCTCCTGTTGAATAGGGAGAATCATCAAGTCAAAGCAACATCAATATCGAATCATCAAGACAAATCAATCAAATCTGAATAACAAACTATTTGTTTTTCATCATCATGGAAAACAAATTTATCAAAACCCTATTTGTTTTTAACAACTTTAGAATCAAACTTATCAACAACCTATTTGTTTTTCATCATCATGAAAAGAAAATTTATCAAAATCGTGTTTCTTTTTAACAACTTTAGAAGCAAAATTATCAACAAACTATTTGTTTTTCATCATCATGGAAAACAAATTTATCAAAATCCTGTTTGTTTTTAACAACTTTAGAAGCAAACTTATCAACAACCTATTTGTTTTTCATCATCATGACAAGCAAATTTATCAAAATTCTATTTATTTTTAACAACTTTAGAAGCAAACTTATCAACAACCTATTTGTTTTGCATCATCATGAAAAGCAAATTTATCAAAATCTTGTTTGTTTTTAACAACTTTAGAAGCAAACTTATCAACAAACTATTTGTTTTTCATCATCATGAAAAGAAAATTTATCAAAATCCTGTTTGTTTTTAACAACTTTAGAAGCAAACTTATCAACAAACTATTTTTTTTCATCATGAAAAGAAAATTTATCAAAATCCTGTTTGTTTTTAACAACCTTAAAAGCAAACTTATCAACAACTATTTGTTTTTCATTAACTTGAAAGCAAATTTATCAGCTACTATTTATTTTCCAACAACTTTGAGAACAAATTTATCACACAAACATCATCAAATCAGGACAATGTATTTAAAGGCAAAATTGGGGCATTTTATCACATTCTATCATTACAGGGGCAATTTAAGTCATCAAATTTTCATCTCACATCTTTCCATGTAAATTTCTTCACATCATAATTTTCAAATGATGAATCGACATCTTAAAAATCTAAAAATTCAAAAAAAATTACAAAAATCAAAATCTTATCGATTCATCATTTGCGGGGGCATATACCTAGCAACATTTGGCAATCAACATCTGGGGCAAATTTCAAAATTCTTTGAAGCAATGCGTAAAACACATCACTTCAAAGAGGGGCAAAATGTATACATCTAAAAATGGTCACATCACAATAGTCTAGTAATTAATTAAATATTTTTAATATTTAATTAAATCTTTGAATTCAATCTACGTATAAATAAATCTAAATAATTTATTTATATTGTTCATTCTTTCATTTTGATTAAATAAATAAGTTTATTTAATCACTTTTCTTATCCATCTCTTAATTAATTAACTAAACAATATGATTTATTTGTATTAATTATCATATAATCTTGGCTTGAATATTTTATTCAAATAAAGATTAAATATTCATCTCTTCGAAAAATCCTCTAAATTCCATTCACAATTAAATATTCTAAATATTTAATTAATTCTTCTAAAGTCTATTCGCAATTAAATATCCCAAATATTTAATTAAATATTTTAATGTTCATTCACATCAAATATTTCAAAAATATTTTAAATTCTCAAACTCACATAAAATTAAATTTATTTATTTATTTATTTAATTTGGAATTATCTGCAACAACCGTGAAACAACTTCAAAATAGAAAATAAATTTCTCTATTTCTGAGCAAAGTTGTTCCCGTGGGTTGAAGAAAAGCCTCTATTCTTCTCTCCAACCTCCCAACATCTTCCATCTTCCTCTCAACCTCTCCATCTCTCACCATTTAAAATTACTAGACAATTTCACAGCCATTGATCTTTGCTAGCTAGGCTCTTGCCTATAAAAATCTATAAAAGGGACTGCTGTGTCTTTGAAAAGAGGAGAAGCTTGCATACGGGAAAACTATAGTCAATCAACCTTCCAACATCCATAGCCTCTAGAATCATAGCATAGCATAGCTTAGCATATTAGCAATTCATATCATGGCCTATCATCCTCATATCATAGTTTCAAAAGCATTCATAATCCACAACCCCTGTGCATAATCTATAGCCCCTGTTCATATCCGTATATCAACATTTCTCTCCACCAGCATAGATGATAGAGAAGTACTCTCTCTTTGCATACTCGTTCTGTAGGTTGCCATTCTGAGAAGCTTTGCTTACACAATCTGAGAGCAACAACTTCAAGCAAATCAGTAGAGATAGAGGACAATGGAACGATTCTGAAGAAGCTTTGTTTGATTTCTTTGATTTCATTCTATTTAGATTTCTTTAGTTTAATGTTGCATTGGTGTGTTTTTATTATCTTATTTTGATATTAACATTTCCCACACACAGTTGTATAATTTATTTTAGCAGGATTTATATTTTTTCTAACACAATAGATTGCATGCATGGCATCATTATCATCTTTTTGTCCCAATACTGCACCAATAGAAAAATTGGATGCATCAACATGTATGTGAAATGGAAATCCCCAAATAGGTTCTTTGATAATTGGAGAAGTTGTTAAAGATTTTTTAATTGTCTCAAAATATTTTTGACAATCATCTATCTATACAAACTCCTCATCTTTCTTCAACAATGTAAACAAAGGTCCAACAATTTTACTAAACCCTTCAATAAATCTTTTGTAATATCCAACATGCCCAAGAAAGATGCGAACACCAATTTGGTTCATAGGGATCTCAATGTTTTGAATAATTTCTATTTTCTTGCGATCAACTTTTATCCCCTGTTTTGAGATGTGATGTCCTAGAACAATACCTTCTTCCATTATAATTGAACTCTTTTCATGATTTAAGGATAACCTGTGATCTTTACATCTCTGCAAAACTTTTTTCTAAGTTTTCAAGTACTTTTTCAAATGTTTTTCCATGAACTATAAATTCATCCATATATACTTCGACACACGAAGTGGTGAAATCTATAAAAATAGCAAGGACTTCTCTTTGATAAGTGGTTGGCACATTACACAGTCCAAATGATAAAATTGTATAAGCATATGTACTCCAAGGACAGGTAAAAGTAGTTTTATCTTGATCTTCAGGAGCTACTTGGATCTGATTATATCCATTAAAGCCATCAAGAAAAGAGAAATAACTAATACCAACTAGGTTATCAAGTACCTGACCAATGAATGACAATGAAAAATGATCCTTCTTTGTGGCTTTATTCAATTCTCTATAATTCACACACACATGACATTTACCATTTTTCTTAGGAATAATAACCAATGGAGAAACCCGCTGACTATTAGATATTAAGTAAATGAACCCTTCTTTTAGTAGCTTTTCTATTTCTTGTTTAACAATATCACGAAGAACAAGATTGATTCACCTTTGACCTTGTTTAATTGGTTTTACATCTTCAGTGTAAATGTGATGACTACAAATTGAAGGATGAATTCCTCTCATATCCTTATACTCCCAAGAAAATGCTTCAATATTTTTTTCTAAAGTTTCCTTCAATTATTTTTCTTGTGTTGGGAATAAAGATGAATTAATGTTGAGAGGTTTATCCTTGAATACTGTAATTTCTTTAGTATCATTTTTAGAATCAAGGGGATTTACAACAAGTGTATTCAAAGGAAAAGAGTGTTGTTGATGCAATTTTTCTTGACAATTTCCTTTCTCAATTTGATTAATGTCTTCAAAAGTAAACTCTTGTTCTTCACATTCTTTAACATGTTCAACCAAAGTAACCATAGCTAACTCTACAATACCATCACCCTTTGATTCCATATCCTCATCAACCCAAAGTTGAGTGTTAGGTTGAATTGATGGTTGTGTTGGAGGATAGAGTGACAACTCTTTATGTTTCTGACCATTTGAAATGATCATACTTCTAGATCTACAATCTATTAAGGCTGTAGTAGTAGCAACCATGGTCTACCTAAGATAATTGGATAACTAAAATCTTTCTTTTTGGCTTTAAGAACCAAAAAGTCAACTGGATAATCCCATGTGTCAATGGTGACCATGATCTCTTCAATAACACCTTCAGGTTTGGTAGTAGATTGGTCAGGCAACTATAAAACAGTTGTTGTGGGCTAAGAAAATGTCATTCCTAACATTTCGACAATATCAAATGTGATAACATTTATGGCAGCTCCCAAATCAATTAGAACATTGGATATCTCAACTCTTTTAATACTCAAGGTTATTACAAGACTACCAAGATCATTATATTTTTGAGGAAGCAATCTTTTTGATAACACATTAGTGAGTTTTGTCCCTATTTGTATTGTGGGAGGTAATTTCTTCTTCCTCCCTGGAGTTTTCATGCAAAGGGACTTAACCAACTAATTTATCTTTGGTATGTCTTTAATGGCTTGTAACAATGGTATCTCAATGTTAATATTCTTCAACTCACGAAGAAGTTGAGAATCTACTACATGGAACTTGGTTGGGAGATTTCAGGAGTGACTTTCTTCCTTCAATCGCTTAGGGTAAGGTGCCTGATTGAATTTTTGTTCATCCTCATAGTTTTGTTTTTCTTTTGAATTCTCATTTTCTTTCCCACCCTTTTGAACTTCTTCTATTGGTGTAGATTAAACAATCCAATTTCTCAACTAAATATCATTAGCATCAATCACATTCAAATAGGGGAATTTGTATAATTACGGGTATTTCTAAGATTTACAACCAGTTGGGCTGGAAACTAAGGTTGGTTTACCTATTCATTAGTAGGATTAGGGGAATTTATTGATGGTGTCTGTACCCATGGACGTTTTTGACCTGATTCTTCCATGGTTGAAACTATGTCTAATTTTGTTGCCATGATGGTTGATCTGACTGCCATGATGGCTACTGATTAGTTTGCCACTGTGACTAGTTCCACTAATGATTCATCCATTCAGGTTGACCCCAAAATGTAGGTGGTGGCTGTGGTTGATATGGAGGGACCCATTGATTCATATTTTCACAAGGGTTCTGATTCCAATTAGATGTAGAACCATATTTCCTTTGATTAGCATTATACCCCGTGTTTTGAGATCTTTGGCCAATATAATTAAGCTCTTCCTCTATGACAGGTGGTTTCTTTAGATTGCTCTTAATTCCAGCCAAAATATTATAAGAACTTGTTGAGTGATGTTTCCCACAAATTTCACAGATATGAACTTGATTCAATGGACACTCTCTTAAAAGATGTTCCCTCTACACTTGGAACAATAAATGGACAAAGGATCAATATTCTTCTTTTCTCCTTGCATGTTGAGATGAAGAAGTAAATCATTTTTTAGGTTTGCTAATCCCTCCATTACTTGAGACACATCAATAATATGAGCCTTGTTTCTTTGGGAATTTCTAGTTCCTACTCTAGTCCTATAGTAGTTTCTACATATTTCAACAATATCATCTAAGGAGAGATTATTAATGTATCCTTTCCCCATAAGATTCAAAGAATCTCTAGATTCATCATCATTTCCTCTTAGAAAAATTGTTTTACTAATTTCATTATCCAACTCATTAATACACCTCTAGTGCAAAAACTGAAATCTATCGGCGTAATCTTCCAAACTTTCATCCTCCATTTGTCTCATTCAAAAAAATTCCTCCTTCCTATCCCTTACTCGACAGTAATCTTGGTACTTATCTAATAACTCAATTTCCATTTGCTACCAAGTTGCGATGGTTCTTGCACCTAAACCCATGAACCAACATAAAGCTGACTCTTTCAAGGTAGAAGGAAATAACTTCAACTTCTGGTTATCAGTTGTATAATCATAGGTCTAGCATAAAAATTTAAACTCAAAAAAGGAATTGATTAGGATCCTCAAAAGTTTTCCCCCTAAAGGTAGGAAAAATCAAGGGTGAAATATTCTTCATAGCAGGCTCATCATCCTGTCTTTCAAGATTAATAGGATAAGAAAAGGTCTTATTTGCTTGTGGATGTACTAGTTAGTCACCCATTTCTTCTTCTTGAAATGGGTCTCTATTCTCTTCTTGATTTTTGATCTAATGTTGTTGAATGTCTTGTTCTTGATCAAAATCAGTATTTCTTCCAAAATCAATATCTCATGGAAGAAACCTCTCTAGATGGTCTCTAGCTCATCTCATCCACAATTTAAATCTATCTTCCTTATCAACACTAAGGATTCACACTTAATAGTAAGATCTTTTATTCCCTGAAAATGGCACCAAAAATGATGGGAAAGGTCATTGATGTCACAACTTGCATCATTTAGTCATTTAATTATCGAACCAGGTGTGTCTCAGAGCTATATGTGATAAGGATGTTTTTCATGGATTTTTGGGGGGTTTTGCACTATAAACAATGACTTCTTGTTTCAGTTTAACTCCTTAAGGAGCTTTCAGGAGCTCACAGGAGCTAAACTTCAATGACTAATTCCTAAGGATTAATTCTATCTCATTTCCTAATTTAAAGTTTTGTTGACTTATTTTTCACTTTGCTTGACTTGATTGAGATTGATTCATGGAAAATATTAAAATTAATTTAATTCTTAATCTAGAATTCAAAATTTAAATTTAATTCTAATTTACTTCAAAAGAAATCAATTTTAAGATTTGCTGGAAAAATAAATGCTAATTTAAAGAATAAAAATAAATTGCAAGAAAATAATTATTAGTCTAGAAAACATAAATACTAATTTCCATGAGTAAATTTCAAACAAGTTTCAGTTTCATCTTTCCATAAGTTTTCATTATTACTTCTATTAAACCTAACAGATAATTGTCAAACTTAATTTCTACAAACATCATCTAAATCTTGATTAACCCAATAAAATTTATAATAAATATAATTAACCATTCTAACCATGATGAACTTAGCTTAAAAGCGATTAAACATAGCTACTAAAAATGATTCAAACAAAATTAACATTCCAAATTCAATATCTATTGAACATAAATAAAATAAACTAAGAGAAATACCACACAAGGTCACTTCCTTTGGTTGAGTGGGCCTTGCTCTTCCTTTGATGAGACCTTTAACATAGTTATTCAAGTTAACTTCTTATTTTCATTCAAATTCACCCAAATAGGGATGCAAAACCAAGTAGTGCAACAATTACAAATTCTAATGGAAAATTATCTAACTCCCTTCCTAAAACCTAAAGATGGATATTTATAATTATATCCTTTATTGAATTCAAAACATGGCGTTAACCACCAAGATACAAGGTGTCTAAACTAAAGACTAAAATAGAATTGAAAATAGATAGAGGGAAAATACCAGATCAATGTTGGGATAAGAAGTTCCTAAACCAACTAAGATGAGCTAATTTGAAACTTCACTGATTCATCATCCAGCTGGAGTGATCAGGAGCGTGATTGTCTTCATGCAGTTAAACAAGGAGTTTAACTTTATCTTTGAACTAAGTCATCAATCATCAGTCTTAAATACCCTAAATAAAATCCTCAAAAATAGGATACCAATTACGACAGTGAAAGATTCAAACTGCATAATTAATTCATCATTATTACCACAAATGCAACACATTCAATGCAAAGCATTACCTCTAATATATTTACTAATTTAGCCAAACATAAAGTAAAAAAAGTAAATATATCAGCATATAGTCTACTTCCAGTCATGTTGATCAATAATATAACCAAGTCTTTTAAATCATAAAAGAACTATTTAAAAGTATTTCTAAGGCACTCATCACATTTGGCTATCTGATAGGCAGTCTTTTGGAAAAGTTTCTTGGATTTCTTTTGTGCTTCCCTTTATTTTGAGTCTTTTGATTATCCTTAGAGTTTTCACCTCCTTCCATTCACAAGCCTCCTTTTTCTTTACTTGGTTTCTACCCTGAAATCAACTCATCAAGCTTGTCAGAGTTGGATTTGAAATTATTTTCATAGAGTTTTACTTTTTCTAGATCTACTTTCAAATTCACCACTTCTTGTTCAAGCTGAGTGCATTCATCAATCTTACTTTGCACCATTTTATTAAGAAATTCTTCCATTCTTTTCTTTTCCTCCACTTGCACCTTCAAACTGGTATCTCTTCATTAGATTGCTTCAACTACTCATTTACTTCCCTATATCTTTCTTTGAACTTCTTCCGTTGCTCTTTTAATTTCTGGACACATTCATTTGCTTCATCAAGATTTTCTTTCAAATATTTTTTTTCACTTTCAACCTTGTCAGGATCCTCAAGCACAACCTGAAGCTCTTCTTTATCATCCATTTGTTCCATCTTCAAGATCTTCCTCAAGCTGTTAGGCTTTTTTGGAGGAACCAAGCTCTGATACCAATATTTGAATATTCAAAATACTAAGAGGGGGGTGAATCAATATCTTCTTGAACTTATTGAACAAATGACATCCAATTACTCCAATGCATATGATAGTAAAGATAAGCAAGAGCATTAACAGAGCATGAAATCACACAACACAAGAACACCAGGATTTTTACATGGAAAACCCAAAATGGGAAAAACTGTGGTGAGTGTTAGCTCATAATATAGTATAATCAGTTATAAAATATTACAAAAGGGTGGCTCACTACTAGGAATCACTGTCCAAAATGAGAGGCTCACTTCCTACAAAATCACAATGACAAAATGGCTTAAAAATAGAAAATGAACTAATAATGTACACCCAACAAGTGTCGATTCAGTTCCTTTGAAGCTCAGTAAACTGACTTAACACACTTCATCATTTTCACACTTCTTCCCATTCACATCATCAACATCTTCATCTTATACCATCTCAAAAATTGTCTAATATATATAGCTGACACATCCACAAGCATCAATTGGGTCAACCTAATTTAATGCAACTCTTATTCACCAAAAATCAACTGTCATCTTCAAGCATTCAAAAAATATTTCCAAAGACAATTCAAACATTTAGCACACTACAACATGTCAGCATGGACCTAAGACAGGTCACACATACATCAGCAACAAAAAATAATTCACCATAACATCCACTATCCATTAGGTTAGCCAAAAATAGACCTAATAGGAAAATGCAACAACAAAATAATGCCAAATCACCGAATGAGCACCTAAATACATGCGATTCTAAATATACGTGCTTCCAACATCCATAAACCATTTTCACAAAACTCCAAGCAACAATAATAAAAAACAAACGATTGCATACCAAAATATCAGAGGATAATAAATGCATACCAGTTCAAATACTGGATCAAACTTAACCTTGAAATTGCAACTCATATAACATGATGACATCAATGAAAACACAAAAACAACAAAATGAGATATTCTTCTTCATTCTTCCAACACATTTACTTGTTAATTTTTGGGTTGTACAATTAGTAAATGTATTGTCTAAGTAATTTTGAAGCCTTCATTTGTGAATTTGTTTTTGCATATTTTGTTATGGATGTGAAAGTTATTTAGTCCTTTCAGTAAATTCAATTTGTGCCTTCATAGTGGAGGTTTTTTTAAGGCTTTCTCTTCACATACTTTGGCACCCACTTGCTATTCCAGTGCAGGAGCACCTTAGGTTCAGTAGGTTAAGTGCAAGTTGTAATTTTGGTTTTATTATATTGGTTTTATGTAATAAGGTCATCCTGGGTGTGTTAGAGTCTATATTAGGTCGTTAGGATTGTTGGTGGGTCAAGTTGCTTAAAATTGTCAATTTTGCAAAATGTTGTCAATGTGGCAAATGTTGCAAAACATGAAATATGAAAAGAAACAAGTGTAAATGAAGGAATTATAATGGTTGTAGTTGGAAAATAAATTGTAAATGGTTGGTACATATTTAAATAATCCTTGGAGGGTCGAATCCAAGGTTGGAGAGGTGGTGGTTACATTTTTGAAGTGAAATCAATAAAAAACATCATTGTTTTTGTGTTTCTGAACATTAAATTGTTGTTTCAAAGCATGGTAAGGACTTGTACCACCTCACCATGGATTGAAACCTATTAGAATTTATGGTGTTGTGAATCTTATTTATTATCTTTTTGTAGCACTCAAATTCATTATGTTTCAATCAAGTTAGAGGCATTTTACCTTGGGTAGCCTGAAACCCTAGTTAGGGTAAAAGTGAGCAAATAAATCAATTTTTCAAGGTTTCCATCCCAACTAACCTACATTAATTCTAAAATATGTTGTATAAGGTCCAAATGGGTGTCGGAAACTATGTTTATATTTTTGGTATCATGTATGTATTGAAAATTATGACAAAAAACCCCAAATTGTTGCTCCCATGTTTTAAAGTTTTAAAAGCAAATTGCCAACTTTTGATGGTTTCTATACAAAGGAATATGCCCTAGTTTTTATATATGTGTTGTAATGGAGAAAATGGTATTCCAAACTCACCTTAAATTTTTAAAATCAGTTTTGCATCAAAAGTTATGACCCAAAAGGTTGATTTGCTTCTCTCTTTAGGCTTAATTTGAGCATTAACAGTCCAAATTTGAGGGCTTCATTACAAAGTAACCCCATCTAAAAATTTGGTATGTTGTATAGTGTAATAAAGGGTATTTTTAAAGGTGTTCATATTCTAGATGTTAGGTCTACCTTGGAAGATATGTTGGAAAACCCCTATTTGAAGTACTACTAGGGCAATTGAAGGATTGTGAGGGAAACCCACCAAGTTTGGGTTCTAAGGTTGCAAAGTTTGATTGGTTGAGTTTGTGTTGAGGTTATCCACCATAATCCACATCATATTATTTGTTTTTAGTCAGCCATTTCTTTTAGAATGAATGCCCTATCGTATTCATGTATATGATGCTTGTTTTCTTTTAAATGGGTATTGTATGTTAATACCCCGCGCCATGCATTGAATTAAGTATTTCATATTCAAATTGATTGCTCTATGTTTTTAATTCTTTATGATGCCTTATGTTTAGTTTTGGAGACTCCCTTTAGCTTATTTCCTAATGTAGACCCTATTTTGTATAACAATTTAACTATGAGCTATAAGTTTTAATGGTAATTTCCATTGGTTCTGCCTATCATAAATTTCTCTTTCTTCTTAGTGGACTTCAGTTTGAGCAGTGCTTGGGTTTTAATCACTTGTCATCATTACTATTGTGTTTTATGCTGAAAATATATTCTTTTGTTATTTTTATGCTGTAGATATACCTCTATTCCTGTTCTTTCAATATATTGCATGCCAAGTTCTTGCTATAGGCAGCGGCTTTGCTTCCTTTGCTTAGTACAAATTCAATTACATCACCTATCATTGTTCAATTTTATGTTGATAGTATGTTTAATGATTTTCAATGCTTCATATTGTATTATCTTTGGCCTTCGATGCATGTGATGCATGGTGTATTCTTTTTGAACAGTGTTTGATGTTCACTTATCTTTTGGAAATCAATTAATATGGTTTAAGTGGCATTTGATTGTATGTGAATCTCGATGACTTTGATTGGCATTATATTTTATTTGATGTATATGTGTTTTTCTTAGGTAAATCACTTCTTTTTAATTTGATGAACTTGTTATTTGAATTGGCATTTGATTTTATATGAATCGTTGTACATGTATTTGGCCTAGTATTTGATAGTCTAAAAAATTTGATGATTTGTATGAAGGGTGTTTGAGTATTTTAATATATATATATATATATAAATATATGTGTGTGTGTATTTTTATATATGTATGTGTATACATGTGAGTACCACAATATTATCTAAATTATTATTTGAAAACATTTAGATATAATATATACCTACATATATATATATATGTATATATAAGTATATACCAATTTATGTGTATATATTTATAAATATATGTATATGTATATGTATACTTGTATATAAATTATGGTGTTAGAAAAGATTATTTCTATCTTGTAAAAGTAATTGATTTGATTATATCTAGATAAATTAAGGGAATGGGGAAAAAATATATTTAAGTTGCATTAGTGAGAGATTGCTCATTTTATTATGTTGGTTATTGTAAGATGGAATTTTTTGATGATCGTTTAAATGAGGATGTCATTGTGTAATTTGTTAAGGTTTTCTTCCAGAGGATTAAGGGGGAATATTATGTATGTGTGGTCCTTTTTTTTGTTTCCCTTTGTTAGTGGTTGATGCTTTGCATTACACATTGACTCTTATGATTATGATATGTGACACACTGATCTCTATGATTATGTTATGTGTGCAAGGGGGTGTATTCCTTGCACGGTGTTTGGAATTATATGATTATGTTTAGTGTGCAAGATGGTAATAACTTTCTTATTGTAGGGGTTACTAGATGCAAGTAGGGGGAGTGGCTCTCAATGGGGTCGAAACCCAAAGTGGTGTCCAGGGTAACCCATTTCAGATTTTCTTAATCCAGTGAAAATTTAATAATAAATTAAGGGGTATAGGTAGTTCTCACACTTAACAAGATAAATTGGATGCTTCAAAAATGCCTGTAGTACTTGTTTAGGCTAAGGGTGGGTTGAAAAGGCTTGGTTGGCAAGATAAACTTCCTTGTCCTCATGAAAGGAATGTTGGTTCCACATGTGTCACCCTATGGGGCCGATGTCTAGTGAGAGACTATCTAGGTAACCCATGCTAGGATGATGCGATGAAACTCTTCCCTTTTGCAATCTAGAATTCTCCAGTTATGTTATTCCCTCTTGTTGAGTGTATGCCTCTAGAAGCAAAGTATCTATCTATGTGATGTTATATTGTTGTAGTGCCATGTTGGAGCCATGTTTAGCCTTGTTATGTTAGCTTGTGGTCTTCTTGTTTGTTTGTTGTAGTGGAACCTTGTGTTATCTCCTAGGATGGGGGGTGGACCTCAAGGTTCCACATGGTTGGGAGGTTGGTGCTTTTTCCTCCTTTAGGTTTCCTTGCTGCTTGTTCATATGCGTGGCGACTGCTCATGGTGTTGTGGACTCTTGTACCTATCCCAATTTGAGTGGACTATCTTCTATGTACTTGTATTGTACTATAAATAAATTGTATCATAAATTATAATTCATATGTATATTCTTCCTAATTGATCTCAGGGAAGCATTATTGTAAAATTTGTAATGTTGTAACTGATTTGATGAACTCTCATAGAATGGATAATGTAAGTGATATATTTTACATATGATAGTTAATTGAAATGATCTTGAATGTTACTTATTTGATGACTTGTTATGGAAATGATTAATGTAGGATTTTATAATGTGATGATTTAAAATGAGCTTAACTTGTTTGATAATCATGGTATCTTTATAGTCAATAAAATAATTCTTGTTAGCTTGGTTAATGGTTTAGCGTAGTCATGGAACCTTAGAGGACTTGGGTTTAGAATTCATGTTAACTTATGTTATGCAATTTATTATGTAATTTTTTTTAAAAATGTTCCATTATTATGTATTGTTGTGTTTTGTCATCTGGGGTTCCCTGGTGGGGCATTACACATGGTATCAAAGCCCAAGTTCTAACACTGGGTACTCTAGTTTTGTTGAGCCTATTATGTTGTCTTAGTTTCTTAGACTCTAAAGATTGTGTTTCCCTTTGTCATCCTCACCTAACAAACTGAGACTTGTCTTTTGGTGGTGTCTATGTAGGAAGATTCCTATAGGTTGAGATTGAGGTCAGGGATGTGGTAGAGGTCGTGGTGGTGGCCATGGGACTAATAACCATCACACCCCATCTTATAGTTTCCATGAGAGTGATTGTGAGGAATAGCAGAGTTCTCAGAATGATCAAGGTAGCAGGAGTCAAAATCTGGGTCAACCAGAGTTATAGGAAGCTTAGTTGCATCATTTTATTGAGGAGGTCCTTGCCTATTTAGGTCCTAAATAAGAGGTTAATCAACAGGTGGATAGGGAGAGAGAAAGGTCTCCTAGGAGGAGAGATGTATCAACAGAGCAAGAGGCGATCTTAGTAGGACATATGAGGGATCTTTTGATGACACATACTGCTACCTCTGATGGTTTTAGTGGTGGTTTGGAGGCAGAGACATGGTTGATCGATATGAATAGGTGTTTTTCCATGCATCCATATGGTAGTAACACCAAGGAAAGATGCAACATCATGCAACTTAAAGGCTTTGCTCCTACATGGTGGTAGTTGGAGGAATATAAGCTACATCTAGATATTAGCTCAATTTCTTGAGAGATGTTTCCAGAGAGGTTTAGAGCTTGCTTCTTGTCAAACCATTGGAGACAACATTGTGCAGATGAGTTTCATGAGATGAGAAAATGGCTATTTCTATGGAGCAATATGAGCATAGGTTCTTTGAGCTTAAGCAGTATGTAGGCATTGGTGATGATGAGGCTATGTTGGTTCAACACTTCATTAGGGGTTTGAATGCCCGTATTAGTGGGGAGGTCTATGTTTTTGAGCTGAAAACCATGGAGGTGGAAGTAGAGAAGGATTGGATAGTGGAGGAGAATCTAGCCATGGAATTGGGAGGATAGACGAGTGTGCAGATTAGTAGTGCACCCCCAACAAGTTTTGGGTTTTGAGGTGGTCAATCTCAGGTAGCGGGTTCCTCTAGGAGCCATCATGCACCCGCTAAGGGTGAGCAGTAGTAGCAACATTCCCAATTGAAACCTAAAAATTCTCAGTCTCAGTAAGGTAGTAGGTTTCAATCTAGGAAGAATCAAAGTTGGCAGCGAAACAAGCATAATCGATCTAATTAGCAAGCTTAGAGCATATAGTCTATAGTTAGTAAAGGTAGTTTTCAATAGTATAGTGCACCCTCAAGTGGCAGAGGATATGACAGAGGTACAAGATGTTTTTCTTGTGGCCAACAACGCCATATAACCAGACAATTTCCTCAGAAGAGTACTATAGGATTCAGTCAAAGGCCGGTAGCTTCAAAGTTGACAATGGGAAACGTAGGAAGGTCTCACATGGTGTTTGCAACAGTTGATAACCACCAGGTAGAGCATCAAGGCACAATTTTGGAGACTACAAGTGTGTTGCATGGTATTGAATTTTCTATCCTATTTGACTCTATGCTTCCGATTCATTTATTTCCCCTTATTTAGTGGCGCGATGTGGACTGGTCGAAGAAAAGTGAGATGATAGGTGGTAGGTCGAGTTGGCCTTTGGAACTAAAGTAGTGGTAGAATCCCTTGTACATGGATGTGGATTGAGGATTGGTCCACTCTTTACCACAGTGGATCTTCATATCATACCCTTGGGATCCTATGATATATTGTTGGGCATGGATTGGTTGGATGCTCATCAAGTAGTGATAGATTTCTGGCATAAGTCAGTGCAGTGTGTGGATGATTTAGATAGAGATGTAGAGGTAATTGGAATTCAGAGGTCCATCTCCTTGCATATTATTTCTACTATGCAATTGATGAGATGTATGCATCAGGGTTTCTAGTTGTTCATCGTGACATTTAATGATTTGGAGTTAGGGGAGTGTCGAGAGGTGTCCCTCAACGATCATCCTATCCTTAGGTAGTATGCAGATATCTTTCCTAGTGACATTCTAGGGATGCCACCTAAGCCTGACATTAACTTCAAGATAGATCTTGTTCCTAGAGAAAATCCTATATCCTGAGCTCCATATTGGATGACCACTCAAGAGCTTAAGGAGCTTTGGTTGAAGCTAGAGGAGTTGTTGGCTAAGGGGTTCACTCATCCTAGTGTCTCTCCTTGGGGAGCACCCGTCATTTTTGTGAAGAAGGATGGATCCCTTTGGCTGTGTATTAACTATCGACAGTTGAATAAGGTGACGGTGAAGAAAATATATACCTTGCCAAGGATTGATGATCTCTTTAATCAGATTAAGGGAGCTAAGGTGTTTTCAAAAATTGATCTTAAGTCAGGGTATCATCAACTACATATATTTGACGTAGACATACATAAGATTGCATTTTGTACTCTATATGGGCACTATGAGTTCACTATTGTGCCATTCGGGTTGACGAATGCACCATCTCTATTCATGAGCTTGACAAATGGAGTGTTCCATACCTATCTTGATAGATTTTTCCTTGTGTTCCTAGATGATATTTTTATTTATTCGAGGACTATGGAGGAGCATTTGTGGCAGGTATTGCACTATCTGAGAGAGAATAACCTTTATGTGAATTTGGCTAAATGTGAGTTCTTTCAAACAAAGGTGAGATATTTGGGACATATCATTTCTAGAGAGGGTATTTTCGTGGATCCTTCAAAGATCCAAGCCATCATAGATTGTCCTGTGCCCACTAGTGTTGTTGAGGTTTGTATTTTTATGGATTTAGTAGGTTATTATCGATGATATGTATAGGGTTTTTGAAGGATAGCTCACCCTATCACTTCTCAATTCTCTTCAGAGGAAAGGGAAGAAGTTCATTTGGTTAGAGCAGTGTGAGGCAACCTTTCAGACTCTCAAGGAGAGGTTGAATAGAACGCCTACTTTGGAAGTTCGTGATCCTACTATAGACTTTGTGGTGTGTACTGATGCATCTTTGGAGGGTCTAGGAGTAGTTTTAATGCAGGATGGTCATGTGATAGCTTATGAGTCTCACAAAATCAAGGATCATGAGTTGAAATATCCTACTCATGACCTAGAGTTAGTCGTCATCGTTCATGCCTTGGTGTGATAGAGACATTTTTTGTTGGGACATTGGTTTGAATTGCATAGTGATCACCAAAGTTTATAGTACATTTTCACAAAACCAAACCTAAATGCTAGGCAGAGGCGGTGGATGGAGTTCCTATATGAGTATGATTTTGAGGTGAAGTTTGTTTAGGGTAAGGAGAATGTTGTGGTAGATGCTTTTAGTCGGTAGAGACATGAGATTTTAGTAGTGACTCTTAGAGTGTTTTGAGGAGTCAGATCCTTGCAACACTTCCTATAAATAGTTGGTAACAAGAGGTGAGGTCTGAGGTTGAGTCAGGTAGAGCCTTGGAGGGTAGATTTGTAGGTTATTCTCTTGAGTCAAATGGTCTTGTTACCAATTTTTTGCTGCAACTCAATTGGTGGAGTTGATTAAATATTGTTATATTTGAAAGTGTAATTTATGCATGTGCTTAAATGTTGTTTGCACAGTATCTGATAGGTATCAAGTACCAGTTTTGCAAGTGTTTTGAGAAAATTGAGTTTTAAAAGTATTGCTCAAATATTTTATAAATCAAATGGAGTACAAAACTGAGTATACACATGATTAAAGCATAATAAAGTGATTTCATTTATTCCATAAAGTTATTCAAATTACATGTTTCATTTGATTGCAAGAATACAAATGATGGTACAACTTTGCATTTCAATGCATTTGTTTTAGAATGGGAGTGAAATAAGGAATTAAAAGATCCACACAAGCCATGCTTTTAGTTGGTTCTATTCATTACAAGAAAGGAAATATACAATTGAAAGAGAGAAGAAAATAACATGGGACTTTTCCGTCATTGCTTGAGTTGATCTTCAGTTGATGCCTTGTAGCTTGTTCCATCCTGCTTCTACTCCTGATTGTATCTACAAAAGATTGAGAAGGGTGTCAATTAAGAGCTCAGGATATGAACTATAATACATGCCATACTAAAAAAGATATATTTCAATCCTTGGAATGCATAGAATCAACTAAAGAAAAGTGCAACATGAGCTAAAGGAGGGAAACATCATCATCATATATTATTTTTTTGCTAACATTGTTTGTTTCCTTGTGCAAGTATAGGAAAATTCATGTAGCTAATCATTTCATGAGGACCAACCATGTGGAGAAAAATGGGCTCCCACAAGGGTAGAGCTCGACATGTTGCCCCTTAAACATTACAGATGGGGGCTAAATGAAGGAATGCAATTCTTATGTTCATTTGAACTATTCTGAAGGAGTAAAGCAGAGTTTCATTCATCAAAGTCATCAAGCCTATTGATCATTCATAACAATCAAGTGATATGTTGTTTTGAGAGCTACAGGTGAATAGTAGACTTTATGAGTTTAATCAATTCAACTAAGATTCCTTAATGTCATACTTGCAAGTTTAAATATTGCTATACTGTTGATTTTTCTACCATGAGTATTGTTTATTCATCATGTTCATGATATTATGAGAAGTACAATAGTGTTCATGCTCATGATGGTGATAGTGAACAGGTATACATAACGCCTCATAAAAAAGACACTATTCAATAAAGGAAGCATGTGAAAAGTTTCAGATTTTCATTTGAGAAGAGAGCAAGTGCATAAAATAGTCTTTTCATAATGGAGCATAAAATGCATGAAGAGTGCCAGATAGAAGACATTAACCCACCAAGAATATGTAAAGGAAGTGCAGAATGAGGAGAGCATTTCTGGGCATGTGCAAGTGGATATCATCAGGAGATGAGAAGTATAATATTGTGAATACCTACTGCAATAAGGAAAATAAGTTACAAAGTTATTTCCATTTTGTCTATACATTTGAAGGACAATCAAGCATGATAGAAGTGGACATACATTCTATAGACTCCAATAAAATTAATTTGTGTTTCCAGGATAAAGAATGTTCCCCATATACTAAGTTTTTCAACAATGCCCATGAAGGATTCACATGTTTTATGTAGTTTTTTGGACTAGTCTCGCTGTCCAAAGAGGAATACAAAAATTTCATGAAATACAAGTAAAGTATTGCAAGGGTTGAGCTAGGGTCTCTTTCATGGTGGCCAAGATAAATGCAGTAAACTGGAAATAAAATGGAGTAAAAATCGCATATATCCATTTTCCAAAATGAAAGGGGAGATAGCTACAATGTGTTTTCGAAGCATGAAGAAATCTTCAATTTTTCAAACCTCAGGTATTTCATTGTGTTGCATTAAGTGGAGTAAAAAATACAAGGGATTTTTCATTGTTTGACATGTATTGCAAATGGAATTGTGCATCTATTTTCACCATTCAAGGTATGTCTTCAAAGGATCATTGTATAAAGTTGGAGCAAGTGGCCTTAGGCAGTTTGAATAAGAAGTTAAAACAAATAAGAAATTTGCAGAATGGACAGGGTTTAGGAAGCATAAAAAACTTATATATTATGTCTTGAGAGTTCCAGAAATTCCATACATTCATGAATCTTTAATCTTACTATTTGTTTAGTATACCCTTGAGCTAGGGTTTTATTCCAGGAAAGTACAAAATGTGTGGAGTACAGAGATTCAAAATGCAGAATTTTACCATGCTTACATTACATGAGTTTTGGCCCTACGAGTAATTAATTATACAATGAAAGATAGGTGGTCATTCTATTAAAATAGAAAGCTTGAAAAATTTTGTTCATAGGGAAGTGAAAATGAAATAAAATTATAGTGTCCATCTTCAGGAATGAAAAGTTTCAACATATTTTTTGCATTTTTCTGAAGGTTTAGCTTGCTGTTCCAAGAAAAATATAGCAGGGATTTGAAGCTTTCTATTGTTTTATCATTTAAAGATATAAGGTTTCCTCGTTCAAAAAATCATATGGAGATGTCATATGCAGAGAAGGAATTACAAAGCCAAGTTAAGGGTTTCTTCAACGGCATCAAGGTTAGAATACAAGGAGAGAGTCTTTTTACACAGTGCAAAGCTTATAAAAGCTTATGTTTTGAAAAAAACAAACAAGCACATGGTGTCATGGAGATCAAAGCAGAGTTATAGATTTACAATTGACACTATGTCAAATACCCATTTGAGTATTTTCAATCCAAATGCAGATTTACCCAGATTTTTCACTATTTTTTGAATACCCACATGGAGTTTCTTTAAAATGCAAGAATTGTACAATGATGGGTCCAACTCAAGCTCTATTTTTTATAGAAATTCAAAATACACATTATTCTACTCAAAATACAAATACCCATATGGGGTTTTGTTCCAAAAATAAAGAATATACACTATGCTCTATTGGGTCAAGCCCAAAAAATTACAAAATACCCATTTTTGTGCATAAATGCCGCGGCCAAGGAGAGGGATTTTCAACTCTAGAATTTCATTTTGAAATAGGAAACTCTTAAGTACTAATGCTAGGCACCATAATCTAAAGAGGAACAAGTGGAATCATACAAATTGCTAAGTGCATTTTAGAGTACAAGCATGGCGCGGCTTGTATATGGCCATGAGATTTATAAATGAAAAAGTAGTCTTTGTCAAAGTTTTAAAGCTTCTTAATCTTCTATTTTACTGAAATAATGCTAAGAAAGGTACAAAGAGATGATGAAGCTTATCATGCATTCCATGGAAGGGTAGAGAAGCCACGACCAATGTCTCAAGAGCTTCAATATGCAAAGGTCAAGTTCTCATAGTTAAAGCCAAGAACACAGAAACAAAAGGAAGAAACACAGAGCCACAAATGTATCAAAAAGTATGCTCAAGCCATGACCTCAAGGCCAAAAATCTATGAATTACAAGCAAAGAAGCTTGAAGGAGCTTACCAAAATTCTTACCGACAAAGAGAATCATGGATTCGACAGGAGCAACAAATGATGGAGGCTTGAATCTTCACCAAAGTCAAAACACTAGCTCCCATGGCAGTGGCTCAAGTAGAGCCTTGGTCTCAAAAGTCATCTTTCAAATGATGTGAAAGTAGAGGGCATTCTTTGAGTTTTGTTCTTTAGGGTTTTGCTTTTCCCTAAATTGGCCAAGGGAGATTTTAAAAGAAATCAATTACAATGTAAAGATAATATTCATCATTTTTTAATGATTTTTTGAGAAAAATCAAGATTTGTGGAGAGATTAAGTTATATTGTTTTGCAAAAGATTTTCTAAATATTTAATTGCAAAAGATAGTCAATTTGAAAAGTTTTAAATTTGCAAGTCAATGTAAAGCAAGAATAGAACAAATAGTTTTATTTCTTCGCTAATTTTAGCAGATTTGTGAGAGATCTTTCTTTTGGTCAGATTTGTGCTTCTTGATGGAGAGATAAGGTGTTTTATTTGCTTTTAAAGAAAATTTGACCTATTTTTAGGAGCTTTCTAGTATGTACATGCAAAAAGTGTCTTTTCCACTCTTTCGGGGCAACTTTTGAGGCTTTTCCTTGAGCTTTCTTCTTGAGCTCAGATTAGGGTTTTTGAGGTATATCTTGAAGAAAACTTAGTGCTTTCTCAATTTAGATTTTAGTTTCTTGCTCTTACACATTTTTGAGCTTGTAAACTTCTTTGTACTCATATTTTGATAGTTTTACTCCTTCATTCAATAAAAGCAACATTCCTATCTCCAATTTCTATCTCTATTTGTAGTTTTAGTATGATGTCTACATTGTGATTTTGTTTACAAATCCTTTTCATGTCCTATTATTGTAGATTATTGATGCAGAAAGTTCATTTAATGCAGGTTGCATGCTGTGTTTAGGTTTAAACCTTCATGCAAATCAATTTTGTATTGATGTTCATGAGAGATAGTGAATTCATTGTTGTTTTTCTGAAGATTGTTTATGGGTGGAATATCAAAGTCATCATTAAGTTTGAGATCATATTAGATAAGTTTTCACATTTCAGTCATATTCTCTATCCATTTTCCCAGAATATCACTTAGGATGGGATCCATCATTCAGTGAACCAACTCACTCTGGAGATTCTCTTTTCACATAGATTACCCACATCTAAAAAGAGTTTCCATGTTTCAACAGATAGTTTTGATTTTTTGCAAATCTGACAAAGGGTGCATATCTGATTGATAACATGTCTATTGTGGCACTTGGGTCGCATTTATGTTCCATCTTCAAAGGGTATTTGTACCCTAATTATGTCAGAAGAACATTAGGCACCCTATTCTACTCATCCGAGTGTCAAGAAGATGCATGCAAACTTTTGTCAATTGTATTTTTGGGATAGAATGAGGAGAGATATTGCCGATTTTGTCTCAAGGTGTTTGGAGTGTCAAAGGGTTAAGGTAGAGCACTAGCACCTTGTAGGTCTTTTGTAGCCACATCTTGTTCCAAAATGGAAATGGGACATCATTTCATTAGATTTTATAGTCGGTTTGTGTATGTCTTCTCATCATCATGACACCATCATGGTCACAGTGGAAATGTTGACTAAGGTGGCACACTTCTCTCCTGTTCGATCTTCATATAATGCTTCATAAATGGATAGGATTTTCATGGAGGATATAGTCAGGTTGCATGGGATTCCTCATAGGATTATCTTTGATAGAGATCCTGTGTTCACTTTAGCTCTCTAGACGTCCTTGCAGCATGTGTTGGGAATCAGTTGAACTTCAGTTCAGCTTACCACCCAGAGACTAATGGGTAGATTGAGAGAGTTAACTAGATCCTTGACGATATGCTCAAGATGTATGTCATGGATCAACAGTCTCGTTGGGAGGATTACCTATA
This sequence comes from Sequoia sempervirens, assembly GCA_007258455.2. Taxonomy (NCBI): domain Eukaryota; kingdom Viridiplantae; phylum Streptophyta; class Pinopsida; order Cupressales; family Cupressaceae; genus Sequoia; species Sequoia sempervirens. The sequence continues at coordinate 195,265,606 of VDFB02193867.1, read as the reverse complement.
ATTGGTGGAGTTTGCATATAATAATGAGTACCACAGTTCTATTGGTATGCCTCCTTTTTAGGCTTTGTATGGTTGTCCTTGTTGGACACCATTAAGTTGGGATCACCTTGAGGACAAAGTTCTCCTAGGACCAAAGATGCTTCAAGAGATGGAGCAGTTGGTTGCTCACATTAGAGAGCATTTGGTGGAAGCCTAAGATAGGAAAAATAAGTATGCAGATGCTCACAGGGTTGATTGTTAGTTCTCTGTTGCAGACTAGGTATTCTTGTGGGTGAGTCTGCGAAAGAGTTTAATCTGCTATGAAAAATTCTCTAAGCTCACACCACATTTTGTTGGAACATTCAAGGTTTTGGAGAGGATCAATCATGTTGTGTACCGTGTTTCTTTTCTGCCCAATCTATCGTGCATTTGTGATGTATTTCATGTTTCGGTCCTCAGGCCATATTATCTGGATATTTCTCATGTTATTGATTGGAATGCTTTATAGGTAGAGGACATGCAGGTAGCTCTGGAGCCCATGGGAATTCTACTACACCAGAGACTTGCCCTCAGGGGTTGAGATGTTGAGTAGTTGAGGGTCCAGTGGGATCCTAATGACGAGACTTCATGTACCTCAGAGGACGCAGCCTGGATGCAAGAGTTATACCCTTACTTGTTTTTAGGCTTCCAGGAGTAAGCCTAACTTTGGGAGGGAGGATGTAGTGCCCCTCATTTTTTTCTCTGTTAGATTGGTAGCCATTTGTTTGGATTGAGACATTATGATACTTTGTTGATGAACTAGACTCTCTGTTATGATGATAGTTGATGACACTTCTATTATTGGTGTTTTATGCTTATGTTATGACTAGTATATGGACTTAATTGATTATGTGGATTAATCTTGTTATGTGCATCATGTGATTATCTGATGATTGTTCTTATCTTTTTGTTAGCCACTGATTATTGAGTGTTGATGTGATTTGGTGAAGGGGAATAGTGTCACATCACTCACTTGTGAGTGCCCTGCAATGCTGTGATTTTCCTTTCACAGTGTGTCGGACTGTATGTTTATATATATGCTTGACTATTTTTTGAGCTACAAGTTGTAGGTACCAGGCATCAACTCCACCCAAATTGACAATTATGAGCATGCCTTAACCCAATGGAATTATTGAACAAAGATAACACTTGGTCCCCTATTTTAGCCATCATCCTTGAAGAGGATGAGTGTTCGATTTTAATACCCTGTCAGTGTGGTCAATTTGGTTTGGTTTGTCAGTGTTGTTGTAGTATTTATTTTTGAATAGCTTTGTGGTCAAGTATTGTTTGGTGTTTAGTCCATTTGATTTAAATTGTTCAACAATTGTTTTTGATGAATTGTTGCATAAAAAAAGAATTATTATGTTAAAAGGTAATTTTGATAAGTAAAAATAAATGCTTATATCAAATTATAGTGATGATCAAATAATTTATAATTGGATAAATGAAATTATTATGTAAAGTTGAAATTAATAAATATAAAATATTAAAGGTGATTATTTAGTTTAAATAAATGAGAATAGATTTAGTTGAATGAATATAAAAATAAAAACATCTAGATAACTGGAGTGGATATTAAAGATAAAATAAAAATGATTAAATAAAATGATTGCATGCAAACAATGTGCACTAGAGGGCAATTAATAAATTGGTCATCTTTGCAAAAGAAAAGGGGGGATTTAAATGAATATCTAGAAAATAATCTTGTTTTTGTTTTTTCCCATGATTATTTTCTTGTTTTGGGAGGTTTTCACTATAGGAAGAAAATTGCCTGTAGAAATTGCAATACTATGGTTTGTGGGGAAGATTGGAGCTGGAATTTTGGAATTCGGAGTCCGACATCAGTTTTCAACTCAACCAATCAATCTAATCGAGGTTCCATTGTTTTCTTTCTCAATTCTAATTCTGTTTAGAAAATAAGTGTTGAATGTTTGTATTTTTTGGAACTAGAACATTTAATTGTTGATTTATGGGTTGTACAATTAGTAAATGTATTGTTTGAGTAATTTTGTAGCCTTTGTTTGTGAATCGACTTGTGCATATTTTGTAATGGCTACAAAAGTTGTTTATTCCTTTCAGTAAATCCAATTTGTGCCTTCGTATTGGAGATTTTTTATTTAAGGCTTTCTCTTCACATACTTTGGCACCCACTCGCTATTCTTTGTTTGTAGTCAGTCGTTTCTTTTAGGATGAATGCCTTGTCATATTCATGTATGTAATGCTTGTTTTCTTTTAAATGGGTATCGTATTTTAATACCCCGTACCATGCATTAAATCAAGTATTTCTAATTCAAATTGATTTCTCTATGTTTTTAATTCTTTCTGGCACCTTATGTTTAGTTTTGGAGACTCCCTCTCACTTATTTCCTGGCGTCGACCCTATTTTGTATAACAATTTTAATGTGAGTTTTATGTTTCAATGGTAATTTCCATTGGTTCTTCCTACCGTAAACTTTCTCTCTCTCTCTCTCTCTCTCTCTTTCCAACAAACTACCACTTGAGCAGTACTTGGGTTTTAAGCACTTGTGGTCATCATTACTATGTTTTATGATGGAAATGTATACTTTGGTTATTTCAATGTTGTAGATATACCTCTCTTCCTATTCTTTCAATATGGCATGCCAAGTTCTTGCTATAGACCATGGCTTTGCTTCCTTTGCTTAATGCAAATTCAATTACAATGCTTATCTTTGTTCGATTTTATGTTGATAGTATATTTAACAATTTTCAATTCTTCGACATTATCTTTGCCCTTTGATGCTTATGATGCATGGTGTATTCTTTTTTAACAACATTTGATGTTCACTTATCTTTTGGAAATCAATTAATATGGTTTAAGTGACATTCAATTATATGTGAATCTTGATGAATTTGAATGGAATTATATATTATTTGATGTATATGTGTTTTTCTTACGTAAATATCTTATTTGTAATTTGATGAACTTGTTATTTGAATTGGCATTTGATTTTATATGAATTGTTGTACATGTATTTGGCCTAGTATTCGATAGTCTAAAAAAATTGATGATTTGTATGAAGGGAATTTGAGTATTTTAATATATATATATATATATATATATATATATATATAAATATATATGTGTGTGTGTATTTTTATATATGTATGTGTATACATGTGAGTACCATAATATTATCTGAATTATTATTCAAAACAAAATTTAGATATAATATATCCGTATATATAAGTATATACTGATTTATGTGAATATATTTATAAATATATGCATATATTTATATATGTATATGTATACTTGTATATGTATATGTATAATTGTATATAAATTATGATATTAGAAAAGATTATTTCTATCTTGTAAAAGTAATTGATTTTACTATATCTAGATAAATGAAGGGAATGTGGAAACAATGTATTTTAAGTTGCATTAGTGAGTGATTGCTCGTTTTATTATGTTTGTTATTGTAAGATGGGATTTTTTTGGTAATCGTTTAAATGAGGGTGTCATTGTGTAATTTGTTAAGGTTGTCTTCTAGAGGCTTAAGGGGGAATATTATGTATGTGTGGTCCTTTTTTTGGTTCCCCTTTGTTAGTGGTTGATTCTTTGCATTGCGTATTGATTCTTATGATTATGATATGTGACACACTAATCTCTATGATTATGTTACATGTGCAAGGGGGTTTATGCCTTGCATGGTGTTTGGAATTATATGATTATGTTTAGCATACAAGATGGTAATACCTTGCTTATTGTAGGGGTTACTAGATGCAAGTAAGGGGATGGGCTCTCAATTGTTGCCAAAACCCAAAGTGGTGTCGAGGGTAACCCATCTAAGATTTTCTTAATCTAGTGATAACTTAATAATGAATTAAGGGGTATGGGTAGTTCTCACACCTAACAAGATAAATTGGATGCTTCACCAATGCCTATAATACTTGTTTAGGCTAAGGATGGGTTGAGAAGGCCTGGTTGGCAAGATAGACTTCCTTGTCCTCATGAAAGGAATATTGGTTATGCATTTGTTACCATATGGGGCCAACGTCTAGTGAGAGACTGTCAGGGTAACCATAGATGGAGACCGACATCTAGTGAGAGACTATTTGGTTAACCCATGCCAAAACCATGCGATGACAGTCTTCCCTTTTGCATTCTAGCATTCCCCAGTTATGTTATTCCCTCTTGTTGAGTGTATGCCTCTGGAAGCGAAGTATGTGTCTATGCGATGTTATGTTGTTGTAGTGTCGTGTTGGAGCCATGTTTAACCTTATTATGTTAGTTTTTTGTCTTATTGTCTATTTGTTGTACTGGGACCTTGTGTATCTCCTAGCACGCAGGGTGGACCTCAAGGTTCCAAATGGTCGAGAGGTTGGTGCTTTTCCCTCCTTTGGGTTTCCTTGTTGCTTGTTCATCTGTGTGGCGACTGCTCATGGTGTTGTGGACTCCTATACCTATCCCAATTCTAGTAGACTATCTTCTATGTACTTGTATTGTACTATAAATTAGTTGTATCATATATTGTAATTCAAATGTATAGTTTTCCCAATTGATCTTAGGGAAGCATTGTTGTAAAATTTGTAATGTTGTAACTAATTTGATGATGTATTTTGTAATGGATAATGTAAGTGATATATTTTACATATGATAGTTAATTGAAATGATCTTGAATGTTACTTATTTGATGAATTGCTATGGAAATGATTAATGTAGTATTTTATAATGTGATGCTTTAAAATGAACTTAGCTTGTTTGACAATCATGGTATCTTTATAGTCAATGAATAATTCTTGTTAGCTTGGTTAATGGTTTAGCATAGTCATGGAACCTTAGAGGAATTGGGTTTAGAATTCATGTTAACTTATGCAATTTATTATGTCTTGTTGCGTGTTGTTCTCTGGGGTTCTATGGTGGGGCATTACATGGGTAATGATCTTGATAGAGTTTGAAATGGAGTATGTAGAGCCTGAGGCTATCAAAGGATAAGTTAATGCAAACCAACTAGTTGAAGCACCCATTTATGTGGAGAATCCTTTGGTATCTGAGTTTCCTGATGAATCAATCTTCTCAACATAGCAAATCAATGAAAATTGTAATTTTATGGATTGTACACCCAAAATGGATCGGGGGAGAGCATTGTCTTTATCACCCCTCAAGGTGATTATATTCCAAAGTCATACCAGTTGTCATTTCCATGTACCAATAATATTGCTGAGTATGAAGCCCTAATAAAAGGTCTAAGAATAGCAGTCCAGTGGCAGATACAAGAGTTAAAAGTCTATGGGGACTCACAACTAATTTTCAACCAAGTCAATGATGACTACCAAACCAAGGATGGTAAACTCACTCCTTGTAAGAAAATGGTAGAAATTTTGAAGGAATTTTTCATTGATATAAATTTTGGGTAGATACCTTGTGTAAACAATCAAGTAGTAGATGCCATGGAAATAATTGGATTTTTATTAGACATGCCACACAACGTCCTTTAATGTGAATTCTTGGTAGAATAAATTCTTGTAATGACTTTCAAAATTCCTAAATCTAAATTTGTGTGTGCAATTGTTGTTCCTAGATCCCTGTGGTATCACAATATATTCACCTATCTTAGTAGAGGTACCCTCCCATTTGATATCATCCCCAACCTTAAGAAAACCTTTGTTAAAAAGGCATCCTGACTCTTCATCTTAGGTGATACCTTATACCATAGAAGCATTGAGGTGACATTGCTACGATGTCTCAACCAAGTGGAAGCCTTCACTACCTTAACAAAAGTACATGAAGGCATTTACGATTCCCATTATAGTGGAATAACCTTATCCAAGAAACTATTGAGGACGAGGTATTACTGGCCAACCATGGAAAGAGAATCCTATCAGTATGTGCAGAAGTGTGTCCACTGTCAACAACATGGAGATCTTATGCATGCTCCAGCTCATGAGTTACAACCAATGGTCACACCTTGGCCTTTATCATAGTGGGGGCTTGACCTCATAGGAAAGATTAATCCCATTGGAAGAATGAAGAAGAACATCTAATTTTGTAGTTTTGTGTAGTCATTGATGTCACCATGTTATATGAGTTGCAATTGCAAGTTCAAGTTATAGCTTGATCCAGTTTTCTAGACTAGTGATGTAGACAAGGTAGGAGGGCCCAATTAAGGATTGTTCCACCTTGTAGCCTAAATTACTAATTCTATGATCATAAAAAATATGTAACATAAATTAATAGCTAATCCACTGAAAGATAAAAGATATTCATGAACACCAGACACAAGATATATCCTAGGAAAACCCTAATAGGGAAAAACCCAACCTTCAAAGCTCATTCCTCATTATATTAAATCTCAAAACACATTACATATGCCTCTTGAGCTTAATAGAATCTAGGTTGTAGCCTAGAGATTACAAATGACTTAAATGATAACAATCTTCATCAACTCCTTCGGCTCTACTCTACACTCCTACTCAAAGATCCTTCCAGATCAAAATACTTTGTCACCATGCTTCATAATTCACACTATTGAGCACCTTGATGAACCATCTCCCTTCTCCCTCATCTCCCTGTCCTCTCTCTCTAGCCTCTCTCTTCTATTTATATCATCCAAAAATCATCTAACCCTTAACATGTTGACCTAAATATAGCGACTAGTAAGATAACGTGCAAACTCAAATAGGTCAACCTCAAACAATAAAAAAATTACGATGCGAACCAACCAATGTTGAACACAACAAAGAAAAGGCCCACATCAACATCCTTAAACATGAAAACACCTTCAATATTTTTCCTCAAAGATTCACAACACACTACAAACACCTTATCAACCAAGAACAAGAAAACATGAAATCACAAAGGAAAATCACCAAGCGTGAGCACAACGATCGATGTGGACCAACAAAACACGATCTAGAAACATCAAAAAGCATCATGGATCACCACAAAAACATCCAAAACAAATCAAATTACTAGAATCACGCCATCTTCTTTCAAGTTCACCAACTAGAACAACTGAACAACTATTAAAACACAAATATTCATAACTCGATCAAATATTTATGCGGACCTCTGAAACTTAACATGGAAACACTAAATATGCTCAACAAAAAACCCTTTAATCCACAACCTCTGATCATCAATATACTGAGTTGGCGATCAAATGTAATAATCCAACACTCTGTAACTTCACTGTCAACTGCCTCAATTTTTTGAATGCTTTCAGATGCCCTTGCATTAGACTCTCGGGGTCATTTGAAAAGTGAGCCTCTTCACTTTGGTCTATATTGTGTCAAATCTAATCTAATGTTGTCTCTTGAATTGGTTTGGTGATCTGTCCATAGGCACTTGCAACTACCTCAAGGTTGAAATTTTGTTCAATTCCACCTTGCAAAACTACCTCAAGTTCTACTAAGTTTTTTGTAATTGGTTGGGTGTTCTACTTGCAAGCCTTGCACTGCCTTACTAGTTAGTGGTCTGAACAAGCCCACCTTGCAAGTTGCCTTAGGTTCTTTATCTTGTCATGGTCAAGGTTCGGTGGTCTACTTGCAAGCCTTGAACTACCTCACTGGTAAGTGGTTTGAGCAAGCCTACCTTGCAAGTTTCCTCAAGATCATTGTATTTTTCTATTCCTTGATTCACATTTACTTCACTCTAGTAAATAAAATTTATTCTTAAGATCAATACTTCACCTTCTTATGGTTCTACTATGAAATCTGATACCTCCAAAGGTTCCCCTTCCTCTGCATAAACTAATTTTGTATCATCAGGATCTTCTTCATCTGCACAAACTAGCTCTTCATCCTTTACTACTCCTCTTTCATTAGATTCTTTGGTATTAGGTTCTTGATGACACTCAATGCTTGATTCTTTCTTCCTCCAAACTTTAAAACAGTTTCCTCTTCTAGCAAATCCTCTTTCACTCCTCTGGTACCCTTCATTGTGATAAACATTATGAATTTTGTCACCTCTCCCTCTATAGTTTGAATAACTATCCTTGTTTAGCTCTGCATAAGGTCTTCTTTCTCTACATCTTGCTCCCTCTTTTCCTCCAACATATGAGTTCTTCCATATGTACAATATTCTAATCATACAAGTAACATGTTTCCATTTTTCTCCATCAATCCATCCATAATTCATCTACTTACAATCTGTCATAGGCTTTCTCCTAATTTTATCCCAACACATCTTCTAGAAATTATTCCTTAATCCACATAACTTACAAGGATATAGATCCGAACACAATGCCTTTTCATGTCCATGCCTATTACAATGTGAAAAATACATAATTTTTCTTCTCTGATTTGAACTTGCAATAGCATTCTTACCTCTGTCATATCCAAGGCCTTCACTTCTTGATCTTATTACTGGATCAATAGGTTATGTAATTCCTTGTTGATGATTTCCCAGTCCCTTTCCTTCATATCCCATTCTCTGCATGATTTTGAAACCAATACCATCACCAAAAATTGTAGGTTTTGTTACATTGTTACCTTCAACATCACACAAATCATCAGTATCACAACAAACATGACAAAATTTAGGCTTAGATCTCAGATTCTCATTCTCCTTCTGGCATGTTGTAAGTGATTGCTCCAACTAATTAACATGTTCCTTCAAAGTAGATATTTCCTTCTTTTGCAAACTATGCTCCTTGTTTAGCTCCTTCAAAATTTCCTCCATATCTTTGTTCGTCTTTTCCACCTTTGCAAATAACCTGAATCTTTTTGCAAATTCCTTTTCAAGATCCTCAAACATTTCCAACTCTTCTTCTAGTTCTTCATTTCTCCTTCTTACATTTTTTAGTTCTTCTTCAAGAGCATCATACTTGTCTCCTCCTAGTTCTTTCATCCTCTCCATCAATTCTAAATTACAATTCTTGATTTCGCACAATTCTTCCTCCAAAGTATCCCTTCTACATATTAGGGTTTAATTTTACTTCTTCATCCTCTTCCCTATAAGAAATGGCTATGAAGGTAGCCACCCAAGATCTAGAGGCCTAATAGAAAGCACAAATGAGAGAGAAAATAATATGACAAGAATAAACTGTATTCAATGTCAATAATATGAGATGCAATACTCAATGCTCAATACAATGCATAGGAGACCCCTTGGATATATAGCCAAGGTGAGAACATAGGAGGGCATAAGATTATGACAAGTGTCGTAATCTTATGACATGTGACAACAATGAAGAGTTATCACTCCATCTAAAGTGGAAAAAGATAATGTGATAATCCCACAAAAGGTGGAGAGATGATGTGTCCACAAAAGGTGGAAGTGATGAGGTATGAGATGTCAACTCCACCAAAGGTGGAAAATCTCCAACAACCTCCTATGTGGTCCCTAAGTAAACTTAACTAAGGTGTAATAATGACCTAGGACAAGGTACAAGACATTTAATTACACCAACACCCCCCCTTAAGTGCAACTTAGGGAGAATGTACACAAAAGTAAACAATGCAAGATGGGTCTTGGCTACTAGGCCATGTTAGGTACCCATGTACAAATGCAATGAAATCTCTCACAAGTGGAGTAAAGATAGAAAAACCCATGGGAAAAAACTACCCCCCAAAAGAGAGATGAAATACAAAAAGCTATGAATATGGCATGAGAAGGAAAAAACCCCATGTGAGGAAAAAGTCCCCCCCATACAAGAGAAGAAGAGAGACAAGGTAGCCCCCCCTCAATGTACAATGATCACCAATGGAAGATGCTCGAGAAGGAATGAAGAAGCTGCTCCAAAACTGTCAAACAATGTTCCTCCCCTTGGGAAGAAACAATACCAAAGGTGTATGAATGAAGTCTCCCCAATCCATAAGTGAAGAAGGAAGAACCCTCAAAGTGTAGGAAGTCTCTGAAATCTGCTCAAGTGTCCCTATGTCGATGCCGAAAGATGCCTTTCCCAAATCATGTGAAGCTGCAATGTAGTCACTGTCTGGAATCTGTGAGAACCCCTTTACAACAACACTCCTATCTATTGAAAAAGACAACTCAAGATCTAGCAAGGATGAAGATAGAACATATTCCAAAGACAATGTCTCCTCAAGAGAGAAAGTGGCCTCCTCCAACTGTTGTAAAGATGCATCCACAATCACATTAACCTCGAAAGACTGATCATGTAGAGGAGGGTCAGAGTGTTCCCTCGCAACAACTGAAGAAGAATCACCTTCATCAAAGAGAAGATGTAAATAATCAAGTGTGTCTCCCAAATCTGCAATGTAGGACTCCACAAACAAACCACCAATGTCTGTCAAGTAGTCATCCCATGAAGCTGCTGTTGGAAGACAAGGTATGCACTGTTGCACTGAATCACAAGGTACTGAAACTGTCAGAACACAAGTGTCATCAGGTACATCAGTCAATGTAGGAGATGGAGTATCAACAATAGGTTCAAGAACCTCAGAAGTAGAAAGCACTCCAAGATTCAAGTAACCATACTCAATCTCCACAAGTTTTTCCACACTAGGGTGAACATAATCATCAATAGGAGCAAAGTATGAGAAGGTGTAGAACCAAGAACAATCATCAACCTCCCCAATTGCAACAAGAGCCTTGCTATGCAAATCCCGAACAATGACAGAATGTGGTGTGAACTCTACACTCTTTCCTGTACCACTATGTGTAATTTGATAGATGCAAAGGATGTTCCTTGACAAAGTAGGCACACATAGAACATCATTGAATGCTCCACCTTCAACGTCAATAGAACCCTTCCCACAAAATTCCAAAGAAGTGTTGTTGGCCATCAAAATGGGTGGTGATGAACAAGAATCAAATGAAGAGAACATATCCTTGGACGAAGTCATATGATGTGAAGCTCCTGAATAAAGGATCCACTGATCTGAATTGGAATTTGCAACTGCAAGAAATGCTTGCCCCTTATGTTTATCATGTTGAGATGAAGTAGAAGAAGGAGATGAGCTTGATGTTGTTGCCATGAGAGTTGTTCCTTTTCCCTTAGAAGAAGTGGAAGGAGATGAGACCTTCTCTTGATATGCAGTTGGCAAGTTGATGTTATTCTTCTTAAGGATGTGTTTTAACTCATCAATTTGCTTAACATGACAACGATGCTCATCATGACCAATCCTTTTGCAATATGCACATGTTGGTTGCTCCCTCTTGTTTGAATTGTTGTACTTCTTTGAAGAAGATGATGTTGAGCTTTGTTGTGGAGGAGTGGATTGTTTGTTCTCTCCTTGTGGCTTTGGTGAAGATTGCTTTTTGTCCTTTCCTTTGCCTTGCTTATTGTTTCCATGATTGATGACCAATGCTCTTGAAGTTGAAGACTTGAGAATTCCCATTTTCATCAACTTATTTTGCTCAAGAATCAAAAGATCTGTGAGAGCCTCAAAAGATGGTGTTTTGAAGTTACTAATTGTCAATCTTTGAGTTTGAAAACTTGAAACAAAGGCTGCATACTCAACTGGAAGTTTATCTAACAAGTTGAAGACCAATTGATCATCCTCTTTTTCAATACCACAATCTTTTAGTTGTGCTCTTAATTCATTTGCCTTAGTGACATAATCTTGAATTGTATCAAAATATTTGGGATCAAGGCTTAAGAGATCATGTTCAAGTTTGTATCCCTTAACCTTATCAACCTTACCATACAAAGCAGCAAGTTTATCCCAAGCTTCCTTAGCTGTAGTACATTTATCAACATGGAAAATGAGATCATCTGAAATGAACTTTCTTAATGTACCCAATGCCATAGAAGTTTTAGTGAGCCAATCCATATATGCTATTGGATCTGCTTTAGGATCTGAAGGTGCAGTTATGGTTCCATCAATGTAGTAAATTAAACCTTTTTCTATTAGTTTACTCCATGCACGTACTTTCCAAGTAGCATAATTATGTGCAGTTAAGAGTGAACTTTGGATGAACCCATGATGCAAAGCAAGAGCACAAGAGAGAAAATATGAACAATCACACAAGAGACACCCCCCAAATTCACTCAATCAAAGTACCCCCCCACAAATAGATGATTTTGGCACTTTATAATGTAGTGCGTGTACAATAGGCCACTTGCAACTTGGCTAAGTGGGCTTATAATTTCTAATTTACAACTTAGCAATAAAGAGGCTGATAACAGATTAGAACAAATAAGCAAAGACCTAAATCCAGATCTATGCAATACAAGTGCCAAATAGGCCAAAAAGGACCATATGCTGAAAGTACAAAATCCACTCAAGATCGCTTCAAACTGACTACAGATTCAAGAAGTAGATGAAAATAATGCACTTTCAAAAAAAGCAGCACCTAAAAAGGAGTTTGTATGAGCCTGAACGAAGCCTCTGAAGTTGCAAAAATGGTGAAAAGACAGGTACAGTCATGAGAAACTGAAAATTCTGGAAAATATGTCAACCAAAATCAAAAACTGAGTACACCACTATGAAGTACACGAAAAATTAGGCCAAATAAAAAAAAATTGCTCGAAAAAAGGAGCAAAAATGAGCGAGATATGGAGCTTTGAAGTCGGACTGCAAATTCAAAATGCTCAATGGTGAGGGGGGCAAATTTCTCAAAAGATGATGATGTCATCGATGACGCAGGCTGATGTCAGCAAAATACAATGTTAAATTTGACGTCCTCCTGGCTGTCAAAAATGAATATGCTCCTAGGCTGAATATTCTGTGACTTTGACCTTAATTTTGACGTCTCGATGGCCGTCATCTCGCCGTCGGATGCCAGAATATTCTCGCAGAATCAGAATCTTTGGGTCACGAAATATGCTTTCAGAATATTTTAAGGTCCGCCGAATTTTCTGAGATTCTAGGGAATATTTTCGCCGGTATTAAAATCAACCGCCGGTTTGTTTTGACCAATGCCGGAGATATTTTCCTGCTGCCGGTGGCTGAAAAGGGCCACCAGTGAAAGGAGTGGGAGCCACGTGGTGGCTTAAAAGGAGCCGGCGGGTACGCTACAGTGCAGTATGCAGAGTACCTGCTGTTGTAGGTACTGTCTGCGTCTGCAGACTTCAAAAAATTTATGTTTTTTGATATTTAAAAACTTTTACAAAATGAACTTTACATTAAAAAAACTGCAATTTTTTTTTATATATATATATATTTTTAATAAAAATTGCAGAAAAATTAAATAATTTGTTTTTTTTTTAAAATCGTACCGACTTGCAGGTTGGCCGTACGGCCGGCCTGCAAATTTTTTTTGCCTCGACGGACAACTTGCTTCAATTTGGACGATTTGACAGTCGATTTATAGGTTCTTGGCCCTTCTGAGCACGATGGCGAGGTCCTTTTTGGCTGAAAATGCTCTGAAATAGTAGCTAGGTGTTGGATCTGGCAACCACCTCTGATCTTCAACCCTTTGCAGATTTGGCCTCCAATGTCCAACTGAGACGAAACAAAAGGAAAATCTGACTATCTCGAACACTCTGGATGCAATAGCGAGCTCAGATATGATGCAACAAGCTTCCAATATGCACCTGCAATATAAGGCCAAAAATGGAACCCTCCAAGAATCTCTCCAAAAGAATAACTAAAGGCACTCCAAAAGCTCTGATACCATGTAAGAAATGGCTATGAAGGTAGCCACCCAAGATCTAGAGGCCTAATAGAAAGCACAAATGAGAGAGAAAATAATATGACAAGAATAAACTGTATTCAATGTCAATAATATGAGATGCAATACTCAATGCTCAATACAATGCATAGGAGACCCCTTTGATATATAGCCAAGGTGAGAACATAGGAGGGCATAAGATTATGACAAGTGTCGTAATCTTATGACATGTGACAACAATGAAGAGTTATCACTCCATCTAAAGTGGAAAAAGATAATGTGATAATCTCCACAAAAGGTGGATCTCCCACAAAAGGTGGAGAGATAATCACATGATGTGTCCACAAAAGGTGGAAGTGATGAGGTATGAGATGTCAACTCCACCAAAGGTGGAAAATCTCCAACAACCTCCTATGTGGTCCCTAAGTAAAATTAACTAAGGTGTAATCATGACCTAGGAGAAGGTACAAGACATTTAATTACACCAACATTCCTAATCTTCCCCATTGAAAAAAATCGGATAAATAACTAAATTCAAATGCTTACCCAAATCTTTCTTGCCTCAATCTTTCTTCTATGATGACACTTATTACTTCTAGGGTTTCACACCTCTTTCAACACTACTTAATAGACTCACAACCAGCTAATAGACTCGCAACCAACTTTGATACCATTTGATGCAGAAAAGTAGGAGGGACCAATTAAGGATTGTCCCACCTTGTAGCCTAAATTACTAACTCCATGATCATAACAAATATGTAATGAATATTAATAGCTAATCCACAAAAAGATAAAAGATATTCATGAACATCAGACACAAGATATATCCTTGGAAAACCCTAACAGGGAAAAACCCAGCCTTCAAAGCTCATTCCTCATTATATTAAATCTTAAAACACATTACATATGCCTCTCGGGCTTAACAGATTCTAGGCAGCAACCCAGGGATTACAAATGACTTAAAGGATAACAATCTTCATCAACTCCTTTGGCTCTGCTCCAAAATCCTTCTGCTGGGAGATCCTTCCAGATCAAAATACTTTGTCACCATGCTTCATACTTCACACTATTGAGCACATTGTTGATCCATCTCCCTTATCCCTCATCTCTCTATCCTCTCTCTTTTATTTAAATCATCCACAAATCATCTAACCCTTAACATATCGGCCTAAATACAATGACTAGTAAGATAATGTGCAAACTCAAATAGGTCGGCCTTACAAAAATAAACAAATTACAATGCAAACAAACCAATGTCAGCCACAACAAAGAAAAGATCCACATCAACATCCTCAAACAATAAAACACCTTCAAGATTTATTCCTTGAATATCCACAACACACTACAAACACCTTGTCGGCCAAGAACAAGAAAACATGAACTCACGAAGGAAAATCACCAAGCACAATCACAAAAATAAATGTGGACCAACAACTTCCACGAGCATCATGAATCACCACAAAAATATCCACAACAACTCAAATTATTAGAATCACATAATCTTCTTTAAAGTTCAACTAGAATGATTGAACAACTATCAAAACACAAATATTCATAACTCAATCAAATCTTCATGTGGACCTCTGAAACTTAACATGGAAACACTAGATATGCTTGAGAACAAACCCTTTAATCCACAACCTCTGATCATCAATATACTAAGCTAAAAATCAAATGCAATAATCCGAAACTCTGTAACTTCATTGTCAACTGCCTCAATTTTATGAATGCTTCTAGATGCCCCTGCATCAACTGGTATCTAAATTAGTATGCAGTTACTATCCTCTAGTATTTCAGTCTACAATCATCGACTGTTGATTATTGTTGCTAATTATGGTTTTGGGAAATGATTTATGGATGTTGGAAGTGTGTATGTTCATAATCTAATGTGCTTTGGTGCTCGTATGGTGAGTTGGCATTATTCTGTTGCATTTTGCTATTAGGTCTATCTCTGGCTGACCTAATCGATAGTTGGTGTCATGGTGAATTAATTTTGTGTTGCGGATGTATGTGTGACCTATATTAGGTCCATGCTAACATGTTGTAGCATGCTACATGTTTGAATTTTTTTTGGAAATATTTTGTAAATTATTGAAGTCGACAAATAGATTTTGGTGAATAAGGGTTGCATCTAATTAGGCCGACCTAATTGATGCTTGCGGATGCATAAAATATATATATTGGATAACTTTTGAGATTGTTGAAGTGAATCAATGTAATGTAAGATACGAAGTGTACAAAAATGATGAAGGGTATTAAGTCAGTTTATTGACTTCAAAGGAATTGAATCAACATTTGTTAGGTGTACTTTATTAGTTATTTTCTAGCTATAAGTCATTTTGTCATTGTATATTTGTAGGCATGAGCCTCTCATTTTGGACAACGAGTCTTGACAATGAGCCACCCTTTTGTAATATCTTATAACTGGTTATACTATATTGTGAGCTAACACTCACCATGGTTTTCCCCATTTTGGGTTTTCCATATAAAAATATTGGTGTTCATGTGTTGTGTGTTTTCATGTTCTATTAATTCTCTTGCTTATCTTTACTGTTATATGCATTTGAGTAATTGGATGGTATTTGTTCAATAAGTTTAAGAAGATACTAATTCACCCCCCTTTAAGTATCTTGGATATTCAACAATTGGTACCAGAGCTTGGTGCCTTTGGAGAAGCCTAACAACTTGAGGAAGATTCTAAAGATTGAAAAAATGGATGATAAAGAAGAGCTCTAAGATGCTCTTGAAGATATTGACAAGGCTGAGAGTGAAAACATAGATTTGAAAGAAAATCTTGATGAGGCAAATGAATGTGTTTGAAAATTGAAAGAGCAATTGAAGAAGTTCAAAGAAAGCCATAGAGAAGTGAGTGAGAAATTGAAGCAAGTTAATGAAGAGGTTACTAGATTGAAGGTGCGAGTGGAGGAAGAGAAAATAATTAAAGAATTTTTGAATGTTGTGGTGCAAAGCAAGAATGATGAATGCACTAGGCTTGAGCAAGAAATAGTGAGCCTGAAAGAAGAATTGGAGAAAGAAAAACTCTATGAAGATAATTTCAAGAAAAATTCCACCAAGCTTGTTGAATTGATTACAGGACAGAGACCTTCTAAAGACAAAGGTGGTTTGGGAAATAAAGCAGGTAAAAGTTCTAAGGTTGTGCAGAATATAGTGGATAATCAAAAGACTTAAGATAAATGGAAGCAAAAAGAAATCCAAGAAACTTTGCTAGAAGACCTCCTATTAGACAGCCAAATGCTCAAAGATATCTATCCTTCAATGGCATTTTCTTTTCATGTAATAAATTTGGTCACAAGGCAACAAAGTGTAGGAGTAGGATGAATCAGTTTTCTGGTTCTTTCTTTGGAAAATGTTTTGCATGCAAGAAAGTTGGACATAGAGTTAGTGAATGCAGAACTCAAATGATGAATTGGTCTAATGGAGGTAGAATGAATCAATCCTTTGCTAGCTACTGCTTAACATGTAATAAGTTTGGACACAAAGAAAATAAATGTAGATTAAGGAGTAAGGGAGGAAAAACTAATCAAAGA
Source organism: Sequoia sempervirens (assembly GCA_007258455.2). NCBI lineage: Eukaryota > Viridiplantae > Streptophyta > Pinopsida > Cupressales > Cupressaceae > Sequoia > Sequoia sempervirens. The sequence continues at coordinate 195,248,554 of VDFB02193867.1, read as the reverse complement.
AATATTATTTGCTACAACTGCAACAAACTGGGACATATTTCAAGGGTATGCATAAGTAAAAAGGGAAAGCAATCTGATCCAGTAAAGGATAATGAACCAGTGAAGAAAATTGAAAAGAATGTGGTTAAGCAAGAAAGGAACAAGATTTGGAGGAAGAAAGAAGATCCTAAAACATCTGATGCATTTGTGCCCCCATCCGATGTAGACAATTCCTTCAGAAACTAGTCCTAACATGGTCTTAGGGGGAGCTTTAACAGAAAATTGTTCGAACCCCCTAGATATTTGGCATGTCATTATTTGACACAAGGATATGTTGTATATAATGGATAGAAAAAGGTTATGCAAAAGGAACTAAAAGAAAAGGTGCATGCATGTTCTTTTGCAAAGCAAATTAAGGTTTTTATGTGCAGTGAAGAAGGGTTTTAAGCAGCTTTTTGAAATCTATCGCATTTAATGAGAATTAGGGTAGATCATTGGTTTATCAATGCATTTCAATCAATTGTGAATTTGAAAGAATTGGAGAGTGATATGGAGCATTCTTTAGGCGATTTGAAGTGTGAGCCATGCAAACCATAGTTCTGGTCATTCACAAAGGAAAAGGTATTTTTCTTATCTGTGCTATTGTGGGTTTGTGTGAACCATATTTTTGAAATCATTTAAGCTTGATTTGTGTAAGAATGGAAACCCCTGTAGTTGTAAATGTGTCAGAAAGACCTAGATTGTCATATAGGAAATATTCTATGAAAGTTTTTAAAGACAACCCTATAGGTTCCTTCTCATCAATTCCTCATGGGGTTATGCCGACTGAAGATACAAGAATGTACATTCGAGTCAAAATTGATGAATTCAATCATAGTAAATTGATAGAAATTTGGTAGAATGAGCTCATTGGGGATGATTTCTTGGTAAAACATGAATATTCGAACATTGTTGTGAAGAAATTGGACAGATGGAACTTTTTTCCTAATTTTAGCTCCATGGTTGATGATAATTATGTAAAACCAACTCTCAATAGAATACATGACAAATTATTGTGGACTAAAAAACCCCATCTTATAACCAAGGAAGCAATTAAGGCTATTACTAGACTCTGTGATACCGAACTAGTACTCGTGTTGAAAGCTGTGAAGAATGAAGTGGTGATGGAACTCACCAGTGCTACATATGACATGAGAGCTTTAACAAAAAAACCTATCACTAATCCTACTGTGAAGTATGCTGCAATAATGATCAAACATAAGATCTACTTCACTAACAAAGAGAATTTTGTATCTACTGCAACTATTTATACTGGTTTTGATATGGTAGTTAATGGTGTAGATTATGATTTGTGTGAACTTCTTTGGCAATATTTTTTTGAGAACTTGAGGATGACCTGGAAGAAGAAGTATGCTTTTAAGTTTGGCTCCTTGATTGTGTATTTTCTATTTTAATTTCTTAAGAGACTTCCTAGAAGAGATGATATAGTGTTTTAGGACTCATCTAGACTAGTTGCACATCAGATCTTTGATTACATGCATAATTTGGTGATTTGAAGAATAGAGATAATGCTATAACAACATTCTTTGTTGTGTTCAAGAGCAATATGAATGAAAGAGAAAGGATCCATAGGAGAGTGGTTGAGAAGTACAAAAATGATATCATATTTCATGTCTCTTCTAATGAATGCATGGTTGAAGCTATTGAACCCTGAACTATATGGATTCAACCTTTGGATATGAGATTATAGAAGATGAAGTCGAAGGCTATGTGCAGGTAATGTTGAAAAGTTTGAAAGATGTCAATGAACCTAGAGTTGCCACTTATGCTGAAAAATATATGGAGGTTCACCCAGAACACCGAAAGCCTATAATAAGGAAGAATGTAGAGAAAAAGCTTAGAGAAGTAGGTTTCAATGATGAGAAAATTGCACAAGGTAGGACTAAGAGTGAGCAGGTGGTTGGAGAATCATTAGGACCAAGGAGATCCAACATGATTGCTCCTTTAAAACTAGCCACAACCCCTACAGTAAAAGTAGAACCTAGTGTTACTGATAAAGGTAAAGGCTCAAGCCCTTCCAGACCTAATAATAGATCTGGGAAAAGAAAAGAGACTCCTCTGGTGGTACCTAGCAAGAGAGGAAAGAGAGAAAAAGCTACAAGGGAGAATAACCTTAATATCAGTGATGATCAAGAGGAAGAGGAGGAATCTACAACAAAGTTGGTAAGGAAGAGAAGATGAAGCTTGTCCTTTGGTGAAGGTGCTTCTCAAGAAGCTAGTGTTGGTTCTAAGAGACTTCATATTGTATCATCCTCTGAGGAAGATGAATAGGAATTTGGTGTTTATGTCCACACCAAACCAGAGTAGAAGAAAGAAAAGGTGTTTGAAGAAGCCTCTCCAAACCAAGAAGGAAAAAATGAATCTTCAGTAAGAGCTCGTTCCCCTTTAAAATTAGAAGCAATAGTCAATTCCTTGATACATTTTGAAGATATGCTAAAGCCCACAGTAGAGTTTTATAATCAAGTAGGTAGAGAGGACAAAAAAACTTTAATTTTAGCCACTATGTAGTATGTCATTACTCTAGAAGTGGGATTATGTAAAGAATAATGTGCATAAGAAAATGTGGGTAGCACTAATGAAGAGGTGATTAGAGGTTGTTGAATTAGATGAAAAGATTAGAAATGATGCTTTTAAGAAAATTGGGTCTTCTTTGACCCCAAATGATTTGGAAACTTTGAAGAAGATATGTTCAAAAATGTTTTGGATGAAGAAAAGAGTGAACACCCTAATGAAAAAGGATAAGAAGTAGATAAAGAAGATAAGGAAGGAAACGGTAGAAGTAATTGGAGATACGACTGAGAAACATGGTATGCTTGGTGCACTACCATCCGGTTTTGTACCCAAGTCAGGTGAAGAAGTATCTATAGAAGAGGTTGAGGAAGATATTCCTTCTAGTATAGGTGATAAAGATATTCTTCTAGAATCAAATGATGCAAATATTCCTCCCCATACAGGTACTACAAATGATCCTCTAGAGATGGAGAAATAGAATAAGGGAGAAGCCAAGCTAGAGAAGCATGATGTTGGCTCTCTAGAGCATGTTGAAGGTGAAAAAGATAATACTAAAGGAGAGCAAGATAAAAACAAAGGTGAAGGGAATGAAGAAGAAGGAAATAGAGACAAAGACAAAGATGAAAAAGAAGAAGAGAAAGAAGAAGAAGAAGAAGAAGAAGAGAAAGTGGAAGAAGAAGAGAAGGAAGAGGAAAAATAAAATGAAGAGGAAGAAAATAAAAATGGGGAATCCTGCTAGGAAGAATAAAGAAAATCAAAGGTAGGTTGTAGAAATTCTTAGGTCCCCTAGAGAATCCTCCTTTGGTGATGATGTATTGAAAGGCTTTCTATCCAAGTAGATTAGATTCCATTTGGTGAGTCCTCAAAAACTTTGACAACTTCCCATGATTCAAGGCAATATGTACTTGGACACAATTTATCCTATTCATAAGTTGGTGTTGGGGGATGGATTGCATGCATCCGGTAGAATATAAATCCTCGAGACACACCAGAAAGGGACAAAGATGATTGATGATGCCATTAAATATTTGCAAGAGGCCACACCTAGTACTTCAATGGATACATCTCTCACTCTGGTAGCGAATTTGAGATTGTTATTGGACTCCTTTAAGGATTATGCCTCCAAAATTGGTGAGAAGTCAAAGCAAGAAGTTGAGGAGAAGTTGGTATAGAAAATACTGTTGGCACTGCATGACAAGTGTGCTTTAGTACACAAAAATGTTAAGAAGAATCTAGAAGCTATGCAAACTTGTGAGTCTGAGGCAAATGTTGTCTTTGCCTATTGCTTCAAGTAGCCATATGCTACTTAGAGTATTAAGGATCTTATGGAATCCATTGAGTCTCAGCTGACTGATGTCTTTGGTACCTACAATGCATCTAAGGAAAGAGACATGACAACCTAGAATGCCATCATAGGGATAAATTTTTCATTCTACAAAAGCAAAAAGAAGATATCATTAGAAGATTTGGTTAGTTAGGTGACCTTGTAAGAATGGAGTAAACCCTAGTTTTCAATGCTTTAGAAATTGTAGAGTGACTTGAGAAGATAAATCTAACTCATGGTACTCTGGATGATGCAGAGGAAAGTTTGGTAGAATTGGAATCCTTGAACAAAATGTTGATTGCTGGAAAGAAGAGTTGGGAGAGTGGTAAATCCGCTTGGCAAGGTATTCTTAAGGAGCTTCAAGTATCACCATCCTTTGGTTAATATTTTTCAGTTTTCATATTCCTTTTTTTGGACCACCCTTTGTCCTTGATGTCAAAGGGGGAGAGGATGTTGTGATGGAGAGAATGTTGTGATAGGAGAATTGTTTTACATAGGAAGTTTTCTAAATTTTGGTGCATGTTTCCATGAATGAAAAAGGGGGAGATTGTTGGAAGAATGAAGAAAAAAATCTCATTTTGTAGTTCTATGTTGTCATTGATGTCACCATGTTACATGAGTTGCAACTACAAGTTCAAGTTATAACTTGATCTAGTTTTATGGACTAGTATCTAAACTGATATGCAGTTACCATCCTCTGATATTTTGGTCTGCAATCCTTTGCTATTGATTATTGCTACTTACAATTTTTGGAAATGATTTATGGATATTAGAAGTGTGTATGTTTAGAATCTAATGTGTTCAGGTGCTCATACAGTGAGTTGGAATTATTCTGTTGTTGCATTTTGTTATTAAGTCTATCTCTGGCCGACCTAATGGATAGTTGGTGTTATAGTGAATTAATTTTGTGTTGCAGATGCATGTGTGATCTATCTTAGGTCCATGTCGACATGTTGTAGCATGCTGCATGTTTAAATTATTTTTGGAAAGATTTTGTAAATGCTTGAAGCCAACATATAACTTTTGGTTAATAAGGGTTGCATCTAATTAGGCTAACCTAATTGATGCCTCCAGATGAATAAGATATATATGGGATAATTTTCAATATTGTTGAAGTGAATCAGTGTGATGTAAGATGTGAAATGTGCAAAAATGATGAAGTGTGTTAAGTCAATTTATTGAGCTTCAAAGGAACTAAATCAAAACTTGTTAGGTGTACTTTATCAGTTCATTTTCTGGTTGCAAGCCATTTTTTCATTGTATATCTATAGGCTATGAGCCTCTCATTTTGGAAAATGAGTCTTGGAAATGATCCACCCTTTTGTAATATCTTTTAACCGATTATAATATATTGTGAGATAACACTCACCATGGTTTTTCCCATTTTAGGTTTTCCACGTAAAAATCCTAGTGTTCATGTGTTGTGTGTTTTTATATTCTGTTAATGCTCTTGCTTATCTTTACTATTATATGCATTGGAGTAATTGGATGGTATTTGTTCAATAATTTTAAGAAGATACTGATTCAACCCCCCTCTTAGTATCTTGGATATTCAACAACTCCCACCTCATCTAATGGCCATAAATTCATCATAACAACAACTGAATAATTTACCAAGTGGGTCAAAGCCATTCCTATGACTTACATAAAAAGGAAGCAAATATCCAAGTTTATCTTGAATTACCTTATTTGTCATTATGGTGTTCCGCAAGCCCTTATCTTATATAGTAGAACACCCTTCAAGGATTCAGATGTAAGAGAGCTATGCCAACAATTTAACATACAACATTGGTTCTCTACCCCTAGTACCCCCAAGGCAATCATCAAGCTAAGGCTACATACAAGACCATTTTGAAAATCCTAAAGAATATGGTTAATGAAGTTGGTCATGAATGACATTTGCAGTTAAATCCCTCCCTCTGGGATTATAGAACTAGTGTTTGCATTCCTATAGGTCCAACCCATTTCTCCTTGGTCTATGGATCACAAGCCATTGTACCTATTGAGGTTGAGATTCCATCACTACAAGTGTCATTGTAGAATCTGATCACTGATGAAGAGTATTGAGTATCTTGACTAAATGAGTTAGAATTCCTAGATGAGCATCATCTTGATGCCTTAAATCATTTGCAAGCTTACCAAAATCAATTGAAACAAAGCTACAAGAAGAAGATCAAGAGTTAGTCTTTCCAAGTAGGCGATCTTTTCCTAAAGTAGAATAAAAAAGAATGTTCTAGATTAGGACAGTGAAGGAAAGTTTGATCCTAATTGGTTGGGCCCATTTTTTGTCATAGCAAGCTATGGATCAAAAGCATACCAACTATCAACACCTAAAGGTGAACCCTTGCAAGATCCAATCAATAGTCTCCATATCAAAACATTTTATGCCTAGGCTTGAAGGGTGTAAATCTTAAAAATCAAAAAATGAAAAAAATCCAAAAAAAAAGAAGAAAAAGGATTGAAAAAAGAAAATAAATTTTTTTTCCTCTAGTGAAAACCACTTCAGTGGCGCTTTGGGCAAGTACCTTGGTGAAAACCTGGGAAATAGGTGCCTTGCCTAAATACACACCTCCATCTATCTTTGGATCTTTAGCTTATCAAGCTTCACATCCATCCATTTCATCATATCATTCATCCTATTTATTCCATCACCCATCCACAACCGTATCATAGTTCTATACTGTAAAGTATCATATTCCCCTTTAGTACTACTTGGAATATTCCTAAGGTTAGTTTTCCCTACCTATACTGAGGTAGTCTATTGCATCACTCTGGGGAAAATTTGTTATGCATCGCATTGGGTTCTTGTATATCATAAGTTTATTCAAAATCTCATCGAAAATCCCAAAAACATTCATAAAATATCATCAAAAATCCAAAACAATTACAAAATCAGAAAATCCAAAAACATCAAAATCTTGTATAGCTAAAATCTAAAAAAATTCAAAAAATTCTAATGTCAAAATACAAAACATCCAAAACACATCAAAAATCCCTAAACAGGTCAAACATTGAAAATCAAAATAAAAAACTACACCATGTTGAACTACATTGTCTCTGAGCTTGAGCATAGGCAAGGCCATTGTTGATGTGCCCCCAAGACAATTTAGGTTAGGATTTTATCATAATAAACTAACAATCGATCAAGTGTTCATATCTCATCAATAAACAAGTCAAACTCAATTGAACTGCATAGTCTCCGCGTGTATAACATAGGAAAGGATCATCTTTGATAAGCCCTCGAGGCTATAGGTCAATCCCCTTTAGGTCTTGGTCAAAACTCATAAAACACAAAAAAAATTAAAAACTCAAAAATCCAAAAACATTGGAAAACTTGAAAAACCCTAAAAAACCTCAAAATATCAAAAAACCTAAACATTCACATAAACCAAAAAAGATCAAAAATAACCTCAAACATTGCAAAATACCAAAAAAATTGAAATATTCAAAAAAATCCAAAACCACCCATCCCATTTCACTTTTACATGCAATAAAATTTTATCCATAATAAATCAACCATCACCCTCAACCTTTGGAAAAAAAAAGAAAAATAAGTACAACAATCAGCAAAAGTAGAACCTTTAAACACAACAATCAAACTCTTGATCATCATCAAACATGTCAATTGAACCTTATATCAACGACCTTTCAAACAACCTTTCAACCCACCAACATCTGATAACACATACTAGGATGCATTCTTCCTACAATGGGCATTATCATTGGCAATAATTTTGGATATTTATCCTCAAAACACATTACACCTTTGGCAAAAGATATAGATAACATTGACTGTTTGTTTTGATCTTGTTGACCCATTCTGAGGACCTCTCGATGATGTCTAAATGATTTAGAGAGAAAGGATTAGGGCATCGATCATTATCTTTCATTTGTTGTGCTTGTGGGGTATTCTTGTAAAATAATCTTGGTGCATATTTGCTTAGTTGTGTAGGGAGGTCCTTTAGAATAGATTGTTGACTATTGTGCATGCTTTGATCTGAAATATTCTAAACTTCTAAACTACATTCCAATTAGGTTTTTGTATGTCAAGGTGTGAACAATAATTATCCCATTTATTTGCAGAGTCAAATTCCATCACACTAGATACAAGACCATCTTGGTTATCAATACTATGATGCATCGTGTCTATGTGTTATATCAAAAATAAGGAATGACGGAGAGTCCCAATCCCAAACATGAGAAAATCATCTTTCTCATCACCATATCTAATAAAGTCTTGAATGATCATAGGCTTGTTGGAATTTTGAATTAATCTCGAAATCAATGGTTAATCCATCCATCTTATTCTTCTTATCCTATCTTTACTAATAGTTCTATCCAAGTGTCAAATATGTGTAATATATCAAAATATACATGAGGCTACCCATGGCCAATGACTTTCTATACATCATAAAATCTATCTACATCAGACATCTGAGCTTTCTAGTCCTCTTTGAGTTGAACCTATGTTTCATCTTTGTCAAGAGATCAACCCAAAATTTCAAAAGAATTGTCCGATCTCTCGAGGGGGAAAAGAACCAACTTAATTCCTTCCACTGAGGCAATAGTGGGGCATCCAAAAAGTCAATAATTTTTAAATATATGATCTAAGCAACAATGTAATCCAAAAAGCGTCAGTCTTTGAACCAACGTAATAGGTACCTCGCTTCAAAGAGGAGAAACATGTAGACACTTAAAAATTTCCTAAATGATACTACACACTTGAATTTGATTACTAACATTGAATTTCACCCTAAAATTCATTCTCTTTTCACCTATTTGATTAAATAAGCCTAGTTATTTAATTAAATGCCTCATTTTCATCTATTAATCTAATTGATTTAATTAGGTTAATTCACTCCCCTCTCACACTAACATTTCATCTAGTTTAATGAATAAGGAAAATTATTTAAATTAAACCCCCCTCTAAGTCCTCTCATTTAATTAAATAATCCTATATTATTGAATTAAATATCATATTGCAACTCCTTTTCATTAAATAAATTAATTATTTAATGAATTTCCTATTATTTTTGATCTTGCACATTAAAATTTAGTTTTAATTACTAAATTGCTAATTTCCCCACCCATCCACTTGCATAGGGAACACTTTCCTATTTGGCTCCAAAAAGGGAATGATCATTTTTAAACAAACTTTGTAACAAACTTTCGAAGTTGTTACAAAGTGTGTTTGTTTGAGTCATTATGAACCCTTGATGCTTTCCTTGATCAATGCAATCTTTGATACTCATCCATTGATGAGAATCCTTGATCCATGTTTCTCCCTTTATCCAATACCGACCATTGATAGATCAAATCGATCCAAGCCCTTTATTTCTCATTTGCTCTCCTATAAATACATCAATATTTGGAGAGAAATGGATCCATCTTTTGATAACAAAGTTATGTTGTTGAAATTCATAATCACTTGCATCCATATTTAGCATATTTTTAAGCATTTTAGATTAATCTTCATCTATTTTAGTTTAAGCATCCATTGATGGTGTCCATGTTAGCTTATTTTACACTCATTTTAACATATTTTTCATCCATGGCTTGCATTTTTGAACTTTGTTTCCATTTATTGTAGCTTTCATCCATTATCATCAAAGCATATTAGCATTTATAACTCATCTTTATCATGATAAACTAGTTTTATACCATGTTTCATTCATATCTCATGGTTTCATCAGTTTTCTTCGATAAAATCGATTGAAACAAGCTCATATTATCTAAGGGATTGGGGAAGGGTTTCCATTCCACATCAATGCGACACCACTCCCCCAATGAAATAAGATTCAAGGTCTTAGAATAGGGTTTTTATTAAGTTTTAGTGTTTATATCATGTTAGTTTAATGACTTTCTAGATTTGATGATTTTGAATATCTCATTGGGATCATGGATTAGGGGATTAAGTAGGCTTTAAATCCATTTCGATCTAGCATATTTAGTTTGTACTATGAATATGGTCATAATAAGTTACTTGAGTATGCCAATCTTTCTTGTGTTTACTTACTATTTTTCATAGAATTTGCTCAAGAGTCTTGTTAGTTGATTTTGCTTGTCCATTTGATTGTGGGTAATTGTTGGAAGAATGAGTAGGTTATCTATATGTTTTCATTGATGTCACCATGTTGGTAGCTTGGTATGTGCTCTTAAACCAATGCGTATAACTGACTTATCTTCTCCAATGGTAGAATAGGTATTTTTGGTGCCTCTCTAGTATTCTAGTCCGCATTTATCTGCAGTTGACATTTTCTAATTGTGGTTTTGGGAAATTACTTATGGATGTTAAAGGAATGCATGATCAAGTTATTTCATGTTCAGGTGCTCATACAACAAAGTGAAAATATTTTGGTTGCATTGAAGACTATTCCTAGCTAACTTGTTAAGTTAATTTTGATATAATATGAAAACTTATGTGTGATCTATTTCTTGGTCCGAGTCGACATAATGTAACGTGCTAACAGTTAAATTGCATTCTGAAAATATTTTGTGGAGCTAACAATTGACATCTTTTATAAATGAATTGCATCTAATTAGGCCAACCTAATTGATGCTTGCAATGGAGATCAGATATAAATATATGGTGAACAGTTTTTGAAGAGTAGTGAGATTGTGTAGACAATAAAGAAGAGATAGAAGAAATAGTGACCAAGTAATGAATGTAAAGGTGAGATCATAAAGGCAAAAATTGATGAGTGAAGAATGAAGGGTGTAAAGTCTGAATACTAAGCATCTCTAGAACTGTACCAAGACATGGTAATTGCATCTTTCTAGTTCATTTTTGGGTTGTACAACCTTATTCTATTTTGTATAATCTTGTGGAGGTAGTGAGACTCCTTGTTGGACAATGAGTTCTTTTTTTAGGCAGTGATCCTTTGTACTTAGGTGGTGAGTTCTTTTTGTAGTGAGCCTCTTTTAAAAATACTATATAGTGTGAGTTAACCCTCATCGTGGTTTTTCCCTTGTTGGGTTTTCCACATAAAAATTTGGTGTTCATTTTGTTGATTTACTTTCTGTTATTTGTGTTTCATGCTAATATTTAATAAAAAAATAGTGTGGTTGAAGAATTGATAAGTGATAAATTTTTAAGTTTGAATTTGTGTGATAACTGATTCACCTCCCTCTCAGTTGTCTTGCACCTATTTAACAATTGGTATCTGAGCTTTTGGTTCCTTGGTGAAGAGCTTAACTACTTGAGGAGGATCCTAAAGGCTGGTTGAATGGATGATAAAGGATAGCTCTGGACTGCTCTTGAAGATCTTGATAAAGTGGAAAGAGAAAACAAAGATTTGAAAGAGAATCTTAATGAAGCAAATGAATGTGTTCAGAAACTGAAGGAACAATTGTAAAAATTTAAGGAAAGACATAATGAAGTAAGTGAACAGCTAAAATAAGAGATAATTGGAATGAAAGTGACAGTAGAAGAGAAGAGAATTGAAGAATGTCTGAATACAATGGTGCATAACAAGTCTGATGAATGTTCTAGACTTGAGCAAGAGATAGTAAACTTAAGAGTGGAACTGGAGAAGGCTAAACTCTTTGAAAATAATTTAAGATCTACCTCCGGTAAACTTGAAGAACTGCTTGCAGGACAAAAACCATGTAAAGACAAAGGTGGCTTGGGAGTTGATACTAGTGAAAGTTCTAAATATATGAAGAAGAATCAAGGCAAGAGGAAGCAAAGAAGGAATTTTGCAAGAAGACTGCCTGTGAAAGAACATAATGCATAAAGGTACCCCTCTTTTGATGGTGTTTGTTTTTCCTGTAATAAATATGGTCAAAGAGAAATTGAATGCAAGAGTGGGATGAACCAGTTTTCTAGTTCTCTTTCTGGAATTTTTTTTGAATGTGGGAAGATTGGAAATAAGGCTACAAAATATAGATCTCAAGTGAGAATGATCAGTCAGGTAATGAGGAACATGTTTAATGAAGGTAGAATGATTCAATTTTTTAATGGCTACTGCTATACCTGTGATAAATTTGGACATAGGGAAAATCAGTGTAGATCAAGGAATAATGGAGAATAGTTTAATCAGAAAAGTGTGGTTTGTTATAACTGCAAAAAACCTAGACATGTATCTAAAGTTTGTAAGAATAAGAAAGGAAAAAAGTCTGCTCTGGAAGAGAAGAGTGAACTGATAAAGAAGATTAACAAAGAAGAGATGAAGCAAGAGATGGATAAGGTATGGAAGAAGAAAGAAGAAGAAAAACCTGAGACTCCTAATGTGTTTGTGCCCTCATCTGGTACAAATAACTTAATCAGAATTTAGACCTAGCATGGTCTTAGGGGGAGTATTATAAGAAGATTATTAAAACCCCCTAGAAGAATGGTGTGTCAGAGGTTGGAACATGGTTGGAATGTGAATAATTATTATTCATAGGTTTTGGAAAAATAACCAAAGGAAAATATATTGGTATGAGGATTTGTGGACCGAATAAGGGCTTTCTATGATATGAAGACTATTTTTAACAACTTTTTGGTGTCTACCACATTTAATGTGTTTTAGGGTAAGTTTGATGGTGTATAAGATAAATTTTGCAACTATTTATTGGTTAAATCATGCTTTTGAAGAGCTTGAACAAAAGCCTAGAATGATCTTGGAGAAGGCCTGAAGCATTTTTGAAAGGAATTTGAAGAGATTATATCAAGTAATCTAGAAACCTTTTCTCTGATTGCAAAAGGAAAGAAGAAAATCAAAGAAGTTTTGTTAAATTTCAAGAAATCATAGCAATGGATAGTGGATCATGTGGTTTTACCCATTTGAATTTGAAAAGCATCGAATTAGAAGAATAAGATCATAGGAAAATGAAAAGAATTGAACTAGGGTTGAGCAAAGTTGAATTACGAAACATAAAAACCCTAGGGATGTATTTATGGAGTGAATTTCTATGGATTACAGATAAAAAGGTTATCTTGTTCTTGTTGAATCATTTCAAGGATGGAAGCATTGTTTTGGAAAAACCCTATTTGATCTCAAAGGAAGCAATCAAAGCGATCACTAAATTATGCGGAATTGGAGAACTCCCTAGAAAGAAAACTATGAAGTATAAAGATGTGGTGGAGATGACTAGCATCAGTAGAGATGTTAGAGCACTATTGATTGATACACTTGTTGTAGACACATAAAAATGACCTAGGCCTGCAAGCTCTATTTTAACCACTTTCATCCTAGCATAATTATGACATTTAATTATGTCCATCCACATTCGACTATTAATTAAATAATTTACAATTGTTTAATTAATTCATGTCTATTGTATTCTTCATGATTTTAATTAAATAAATTTTATTTATTTATTAAATACATCATTAATTGCCTAAGTCTTCCCTTAATTAAATAAATTTCTTAATTTACTTAATTATCTTTATTCATTTACTCTTCCTGATTATTAAATAAATGAGTTTCATTTATTTATTTAATATGTCACTAATTCTCATGATTAAATAAGTTTATTAATTTATTTAATCATTAATCATATCTTCTAAATTAAATAATTATCTTTAATTATTTAATTGCTAAATTTAACATTTCTCTCATTTTAAATAAATCAATTATTTAAAATGATATCACATTCTTAAGTGACAGTCCATTTTGGTAAATAATCTAAAAATCAATTATTTATTATCTCACAAAATCTATATTTTGAATTAATTTAATTCAAAATGGTAACTTTCTTCCAAAAATCAAGTAATTGGGAAAATTATTGATTTTCCAAATCTAATCTTCAATTCAACTCTTATCTTCCTGATTTTTCGAATCTCACAAATCAGGCAGTCTTTATCTTCTTGATTTTTGAAAATCTTGATTGTTCTAATTAATTATCTCATTTATTCTCCACCACCAATTTGATTTTATCAGATGACATCTCGACCACTCAATGATTTTCCCTAACCCTGATTAGGGATTATCAGATTAAATCTTGTCCTCTAATTTTAGGTCTTTGTCAAAAGTCGATCTCATTCGTCTATTCAAAATGGAATTTTCTATAAAATGCTATTAAATAGAGGAACTTCGGCATTTAGACGCATTAATATTATAATTATTTTGCATTTTTGAGTCATATTGTCATAGGCATAGACATTTATTTTAAATCCTTCAAAACTTGCATAGGACAATGTCATAGTCAAAATGCTCACACACTCAATTTGAGGGCATCAATCATATGTTGCAAGCTAGGAGGTGCTATGGAGGTAATCATGGAAGATTCGAGGAAAAACAGGTATAATCGTTCTTGCTTTTAATTTCCTTTGTACTTCATAGTTCTTTGGGTTTATAGTCTTTATTGATTTGTTAACATCTAATCTAACCTAAAATTTACCCTTAGATACATTGGTGAACCCAACGTTTTTGTAGAGAAATTTGTGTGTTTTCTTGTTTATTTTTGTTGTTTTGCAGGTTACAGCCAAGAATTCATATGAAATCCAGTCATTTTATTTTGAGAATAGAAAAATGGGTGAATAAAATATTTTAAAACCATTATCTGAGTTTTTTAGGTCTCGTTCTCAACTTTCTGGAACTTCAAACAGTTTAAAATTTTGTTAAGATTTGAGAAAGTTATAGCCATTTTAGTGATCACATTTTTTTAAGCTTTAGTTGTTAAAACCCAAATTTTCTTTTGTTTATATCACTTTTGTCTTATAGGATTTTGCAAAACATTTTCTAGGTTTTGAGGGTCTATGTCTTAGCTTTCCATAGATATCTGCGGTTTAAAATTTTGTTTAGTTTTGAGGAAGTTATCACTATTTTATTTTTCTGTTTTCATTTAAGTTTTTTTTACTAATCTTTGTTTGCAGCGTGTGGTGGTTACATTTCGTGGGTCCAAGACTAGTGGATAAAAATCCTAACTTGTGGTCTTGCAGGTTCAAATGTCGAAGACTCACTACTAAAGAATGTGCTTGTCTTTTTTTTTAGATTAAAACACATTTCCTTTTAGTGCACTTAAAACAAACATGATTTTTCTACTTTGTCTGATTGTGTTTGCAAAATGGTAGGTGATTATGCTCTCACCTTGTGAAAACTTGGTGATCAAAAAACCATACCCATTTTTTTTATTATTATTTTGTTAGACACCCTTACAACTTAGTAATCGAAGTATCCTCTCCCCTTGCACTTTCGGGTGATCCTGAGTGTAAGAGAAATGGTTACTAACTCTAGAACTTGGGCCTGTTCTGGTGAGAAAAAGTACTCACCCTAGGATGAATCAGATCAGTAGCACCCTGAACCTGAGGGACTTCCAGCCAGTATATAAAAGTGGATTCTTGGGGAAAGCCCAAGAATCATGCGTATGGTTTTGACGAGATGGATCCAAAAGGGGACTCTCGCCGCATGGATCATTCCCTACGAACGAAATGCCCTTACTAAAAACCCACTATTTTAGAGGCCAACCATTTTTCAGCCGTTGCTTGGTATAGTGTAGGGTACAATATCATGGCCGAAGACACTCACTACTAATCCCCCTGAGTAGAGATAGCATTTCTTGGGAAGTTACTACCCAAGAATTTGAAGTTGGTGTGCTTGAATGACGTTAATGAGCTGTGGAGGGGAGCCAATGCTACCAAACTTCTAAGTTATCCGCTCTCAAGAAGGAAAGGTGTTTAGCACCAATTCGGGGTATATCGGTGGGCTATACCAAGTATACAAACCCTTGGCCTATTAGGATTGTACTTGTCTTATTTGCGCTTGCTTACACTCAAAACATTGTGCTTGTCAAGTGCTTGATCAATTTTTCAACATTATTCACCACATTTTCACTTCTACACAAAATATTCAACATTAGACAAAATATTCAGACAAAGTCCAAATTGAGTCTAAATTCTATCCATCTTCTATCAAACATTGTTTCCAAGAGGTCTCTGTCAGAAATCAACTTTGAAATTGCTCAAAATGTCCATTGGATTAGGCTAACTCACCACATTTTGCAAAACCATTGTTTCAAAACTAGGTTATCTTGGGACATAGTCATTACTCCTCTTTTTCGGTCATTGTCCTTTTGTGAGAACCTCCAAATCAATAGTCTAGTTAGGCAAGCTCACTTCTCATTTTGACCTTGTCACTTAGTCCCCTTTGTAAGTCTTTGGGTAACCAAAATTGAGACATAAGTCAAGCTTAGAGTGGTTAGGAAAACCTTTCTCCAAATACTGTCCATTTTAGTCCTCATTTTGAACTTAGACTTTGCATTGTTCATTTTAGTCCTCATTTTGAACTTAGAATTTGCATTGTTCATCTTAGTCCTCATTTTAAACCTATACTCTGCATTAATCATCTTAGTCCTTCATCAACATTATCATCTTAGTCCTCTTTTGACACTTTGGCTTTAACAATTTTATCACCTTGCATTGGTAATTTCCCTTAAAAAAACATCATTATCACTCTGCATTTAACAACATCATGACATCCACCACCTTGTCTTCCCTTCAACAAAATATTGATAGGCTTGCTAGTAAAGTTGAATACCAATTACTCTGTAGAGGTGAATACCAACAAGCCTTCGACTTTAAGATTCAATTCTTCCAAACTGAAAATCAATGTCCTTCATACCAACAATACATGAGTCCTAGTCCTCCGTTCATCTACCCTCACTACCAAAAGTCACTTAACACCATCCATGACATTAGTCCACAACAAACATCCATTAATCAATGTTATCCTAACTTTGACAAGGGAAACCAACTATCCACTAGTCCATTTCAAGTCTCCACATCATATGCTAGTCCTTCACCTATCAATCTCGCCCATGTCTACATGCCTTATCAACTATCTACTAACTCATGTCAAGTCCCCACATCATACCATATCAATCCAGTCCAAGTCTCCACATCCCATTTTAGTCAACCTTACACCAATCTAGTCCAAGTCCCCATGTCATATCCTATTCCTTCACACACCAATCTAGTCCAAGTCCCCATGTCATATCCTAGTCCTTCACATACTAGTCTATTCCAAGTCCCCATGTCCTATCCTATTCCTTCATCCATTAATCCTTTTCAAGTCACTCCCTCACAAGCCATGTCTAGTCAGGAAAATTATGTCATTACTCAAAGTCAAATCCCATTGTCTAAACTTGAGGATACATGTCAAAATGAAAGCCCAAAGCATGACATCATAACGTCACCTTCATGTTAGGATCAATGTAGTCTATCCCATGACCTCATCTTAAAGTCCATTCAAGAAGTCCTTCAAGACAATCATGGCATCCAAAACACACCTATCCTTAACAATAATTCTATTTCCGATTATATCATCCATGACAACCCCATCTTTGACCAAGACCCTACCATTGACCAAGAAATCCAAAATGATCCACTTGACCTTTATGCCATTCATGATCAAACACTTGCCAATCCTATACAGGCCTTGACTATTGACACTTTCCAAAATGAGACACTTGCCTCCATGACACACATAAACGATGTTCCTCAAGAACAAGAGTCTTTCATTATGGACATAAATGAAAATGATCAAGCTATAGCTGAATTTACTGGAATCTATGACACTGACCATAATGATGGCTTCGACATCGAGTTGGAAGCACCAATAGAATCATTTGACCCTAACATATCACAAGATCAGACCAAAGATATCAGTCAGAAATATTTCCAACATGACAATGAAGCTAAGACACTTTGTCAACTAGGGTCATCTATCTTTGTCAGAGCAAGCTTCCTCGTAGACAAAAATATTCCAAGTAACAGTGTCCACATACATCATGATGGGCTAGCATCTTGCTTTCAAAACAACAAATACCCCATCGCAAATAGAATCTGTCAAAGCATGCATTATCAAGGCAAAGGACTAGGCATACACGAGCAAGGCATTCAAGAATCAATACAACTTCAGGAAAATTATAGACATTAAGGTCTTGGCTATTCTTTAGTTAGAAAATAAAATGATGTCAGTGGAACCTCCTTGATACTAGGGGCAACCTTGTCAGATACAAATGTCAAAATAGAGTCCATGAGAAATCCTTGTCATAAGGTTGTTTCCATCACCCCTTCCACCCACACCATAAACCATCATTCTCAACATCTTAAACCTTCCCTTTGGAACCAACGAAGAAAAAATTCATACAAATCAAAAGATCAAAATCAAATGTCAAAGGCCATTGAATCAAACAAAAAGACAAGTGGACAAATGAAATTAAAATGGATCCCAACGACAAGTGGATTAAGCAAAGAAAATATGTCAAAAGAAAACTTCAATCACAATGTAGAGCCACAATACAAGAGGACTCCCACATATAACACATGTCCACCTCCTTCAAAATGTTCATCAAGAAAGGCATCTAAAGGTGTTGGTTCCAAATGCCATCCCTCCAAAATCCGTTTTCCACCATACCAAGTTTGGAAAATAAAAAAGTGATTCATCTAAATGTCCAAACAACTTTTCCACATCTACCATCATTTTTCATAACCCTACATCTCACCTAAAGTCCAAAAATCCCACGTCACAAATCCTACACATCATGGAAACAACTCTTTACCACAAGGACTCTCATGGCACTCTATCGCAATGTGCGTATTCTGATAAGGCCAACTCTAGTATTAGAAAGGATCACAATTACATCAATCAATTGTATGCAAGCGCTAGGATCTTGATAGGACAACTTGTTTAGCAAGGTCATTATTGGAATATCATGGCACCAGTCTCTACATGAGCACCGTCAGCAACTTCAAAACAATCAATGGTCAGCTTAGGCATCAAGGTCATCCTAAAATATCAAAAATACAAAAAATTGAAAAATAAAAAAAATGTGACCCTAATGAAAACCTAGCAAATAGGCATCTTGGTGACACCAACAAAAAAAAGTCAAGAAAATAGTAAAGAGAAAAAATTCATCCAACGGTGAAAACCTGACAAACAAGCACCCTGGATAAGTACCATGATGAAAACTTGGCAAATAGGCGTCATGTGTAAAATAAATCATCTATGTGGACTCTTACACTTGGGGGAAAGTCATCTCATCTCCTAGGCCTTCTTCATGGCATTGGCATCCGACCATTTAATCCATATCATTCCCACCTATCTTGGTCTTGACATAAAACTGGCACACATAGATCATGTTTTGGGAAAACTTTTGACATGCCTATCCTTTGGTCATACATTATCTGTGAAACATCATGTCATTGCTAACGTAAACCTCATTATCCTTATGTGACATAGTCCTTGAAAATCATATGAAAATTCCCTTAGTCTCATGTCTTCCATCCTTTACCAAAGCCACCTCTCATCCTTTCTTGTTTGTCACCTATCTTGGATTTCCCTTGTCAAATGGTCTAAGGATGCTCCATCATCCCATTTATTCCTAACCAAGTCATTCCAAATGCAATGAGTCTAATTCATACAAGCACATTATCCAAAACATTACTTGACTTTGTTCCTGGCCCGGTTGCAGACCTCGATACTTTTGTCACATTATCATCATCCTCACATTGTTTTGGGATGCATCCTTCCCACGTCAAACAATGTTGTCATCACCTGTCAATTGGTATTCAGCTTGAATAGGGGCATAATCATGTTTTTCCTTGGATTCTCATATGTAGGAATCAGTCATATGCATTTGTCATGATCCTCTTAAACCATTCAAAAAAGACAAAAAAAACATAAAAAGTCATTAAAAAAGACAAAAAAATCTCAAAAATTCTTGAAAAAAGACCTAAAACATCGTAAAAAGTCTTAAAAAAGACAAAAACATCATAAAAAGTCATGAAAAAAGACAAAAACATCACAAAAAGTCCTAAAAAAAGACAAAAACATTGCAAAAATTCTTGCAAAAAAAAGAAAAAAAAGAAGACAAAAACATCGCAAAATGTCCTAAAGGAAGACCAAAAATATTATAAAATGTCCTAAAAAAAGACCTAAAAATTGAAAAATGTCCTTAAGGAACCACAACAAACCATCAAACTGTCTCAAAATCACAAAAACTAGAGTAATTTCTTGTCAAGTCCGTCAAATCAATCCGTCTTTGTCATTTTTCCGAACTATGCTGTCTCCGCACATTTGCTACATAGGCAAGACTCATTTTTGAGTCCTTGAGACATTAGGTCAGTCCTTTTAGGTTTTTCAAAATAAAATCATGACACAATCTTTGGTCATCAAGACAAATTCATTAGTCGTGTCAAACTACAAGGTCTCTGAGTGTATGACATAGGCAAGGCCATCTATCGATGAGCCCTTGAGGCCACACTAGGCCAGTCCATTAGGATGCATGGCATTACACTAGCACATACGTCAATATGTCTTCAAGTCAAAGAGAATCATTCCCAAATGGATAAACTCCTAAAATGAATTATGGCAATCAAACTTGGTCAAAAGAAGTTACATTATTATAACCTATCAAATGGTCAACTCTTGGTTATCTTGCAGATGTGTCCTTCTACAGAATAGCCTCTGTCATGCATGCCTTAGGATGTGTCCTTCCTAGGCATCGTCACTGTCATTCGACATTTTGAGCGATCCTCTTGACATCTAAGGATCACTCCTCTTGATATCAATATTCTTTAGATGTGTCCTAAAGAACAAACTCTGTCATTTATGCCTTAGGGTGTGTCCTTCCTAGGCATTATCATCATTTCGAGGGACCCCTTTCAACATTTAGGGATCAATCCTCTCAACATCAACATTGTTCAGGATGTGTCCTTCCTGAATTTGGCAATCTTCGACATTTGTCATCTTGGCATCATCAAAACCTTGACACCCTGGCATCTTGAAATCGTCAAACCTGACATCTTTACATCAAAACACTGGGTATCCAGACACATTGGGAAAATACTTGGCACTTGTCTTTTGGCTTTCATCATGTTACTAGTTTTTCAGCGAGATCCTAACAACAAGATTTAGAAAAGCAATGACGTATCATGCTTGTCTTATCTTGTCTTTTGGCTTTCATCATGTTACTAGTTTTTCAGTGAGATCCTGACAACAAGATTTAGAAAAGCAACGACGTATCATGATTGTCTTATCTTGTCTTTTGGCTTTCATCATGTTACTAGTTTTTCAGCGAAATCCTGACAACATGATTTAGAAAATCAGCGACGTATCATGATTGTCTTATCTTGTCTTTTGGCTTTCATCAT
Source organism: Sequoia sempervirens (assembly GCA_007258455.2). NCBI lineage: Eukaryota > Viridiplantae > Streptophyta > Pinopsida > Cupressales > Cupressaceae > Sequoia > Sequoia sempervirens. Next base: position 195,227,600 of record VDFB02193867.1, on the reverse strand, counting down.
GTTACTAGTTTTTCAGTGAAATCCTAACAATAGGATTTAGAAAAGTAGTGACGTATCATGATTGTCTTATCTTGTATTTTGGATTTTTATCATGTTACTAGTTTTTCAATGAGATCCCAACAACAGGATTTAGAGAAGCAGCGATGTATCATGACATTTGTCTTGTCTCTTGACATGCATGTTACTAGTTTCTCAGCGATGTCCTGATTTTGGGATTTAGAAAAACAACAATGTATCATGATAATGGCTTTATTGTTGTATTTTGACAATCATGTTGCTAGTTTCTCAAGGATGTCCTCAAAATAGGATTAAGAGAAGCAATGACATTTCATGATTTGTCCTTTTTGTCCTTTTTGCTGGCGGTTGGTTATGACAAAAAGACTGGGGCAACAACACTCTTAGTATGAGTCATGATCATCCTTGTTTGTGACTGCTTGTCTTATGTGATGGTACGACCTTGCACACCTTGATTTATGTCATATCACGATGTTTGTTGGTCATCACAACAATTTACCTAGTGATGATTAAGAGCAATAAATATAAAAATTCCTATGGTAATGTTTTGAAGGATTTTGTCTAGGAACTAACATGCATCTTCTTTAGTTTTGTCATCTTCTCTCACCCATCTCATATAGGCATTGCATCCATATCATCATCCATATCTTTTGCACTAACATTTCTTTGTCTCTTCATATTCTAGTCTTCTCATCAATTTCGAGAGCACACCCGTGTTCTTAGAACCCATTTATCCTCTCGAGGGGGCATACCACTACCTCCCTCATCATTCTTTCTCATCCTATTTTGCACTGGGGCATATTTTTGACTTATTTTCTTTGTCACAATGTGACATGCTACATTATGACAAAGAGGGGAAAAATGTAGACACATAAAAATGACCTAAGCCTCGAAGCTCTATTTTAATCACTTTCATCCTAGCATAATTATGACATTTAATTATGTCCTTCGTCCACATTCAACTATTAATTAAATAATTTACAATTGTTTAATTAATTCATGTCTATTGTATTCTTCATGATTATTAAATAAATAAATTTTATTTATTTATTGTATACGTCATTAATTGCCTAAGTCTTCCCTTAATTAAATAAATTTCTTAATTTAATTAATTATCTTTATTCATTTACTCTTCCTGATTATTAAATAAATGAATTTCATTTATTTATTTAATGTCACTAATTCTCATGATTAAATAAGTTTATTAATTTATTTAATCATTAATCATATCTTCTAAATTAAATAATTATTTTTAATTATTTAATTGCTAAATTTAACATTTCTCTCATTTTAAATAAATCAATTATTTAAAATGATATCACATTCTTAACTGATAGTCCATTTTGGTAAATAATCTGAAAATCAGTTATTTATTATCTCACAAAATCCATATTTTGAATTAATTTAATTCAAAATGGTAACTTTCTTCCTAAAATCAAGTAATTGGGAAAATTATTGATTTTCCAAATCTGATCTTCAGTTCAACTCTTATCTTCCTGATTTTTTGAATCTCACAAATCAGGCAGTCTTGATCTTCTTGATTTTTGAAAATCTTGATTGTTCTAATTAATTATCTCATTTATTCTCCACCACCAATTTGATTTTATCAGATGACATCTCAACCACTCACTTAATGATTTTCCCTAACCCTGATTAGGGATTATCAGATTAAATCTTGTCCTCTGATTTTAGGTCTCTGTCAAAAGTCGATCTCGTCTGTCTATTCAAAATGGCATTTTCTATAAAATGCTATTAAACAAAGGAACTTTGGCATTCATATGCATTAATATTAGAATTATTTTGCATTTTTGAGTCATATTGTCATAGGCATAGACATTTATTTTAAATCCTTCAAAACTTGCATAGGACAATGTCATAGTCAAAATGCTTACATACTCAATCTGAGGGCATCAATCATATGCTACAAGCTAGGAGGTGCTATGGAGGTAATCATGGAAGATTCGAGGAATGACAGGTATAATCGTTCTTGCTTTTAATTTCATTTGTACTTCATAGTTCTTTGGGTTTATAGTCTTTATTTATTGTTAACATTTAATCTAACTTGAAATTTACCCTTATATACACTTGCTGATTTAGTTGTTAGGTATGTTGCGTATGGCATTTCATACAAAATTTATTTTAGAAACTGTGAAAGTTCAACTTCAGAAATTGTCATACATATTGCCCACATGATGGTTAAGGAGAACATACAGTTTGATTTATGTAGTTTTTTGCTTGTGAATTTTCTTGAAAATGTTTGAATGTCATTGGTTGAGAATTATCCCTTTCATTTCAGATCCTTATTGGTGTGTTTGGTGTTTTACTTCCTAAATTCTCTATTAGGAAGATAATGTGATGTGGGAATCTGGTATCCCTATTGGAAAGAAAATTTATAGATATCTAGAGTCTTTAGAAGATAATGTAAACATGTACAGATCATATTTCTCATCTTTGAAAGAAAACCCTTGATCTTGTATATCTGCATCAAGTCGATTTGAAGTGGGCTCTTCCTCTGGAAAAAGAGAATTGGAGGGAGTTATCAGTGATTCCCCTCCAAAATAAAAAAGGAGAAAAGAGATCACTAAAGATATCATTGACATTTCCAATGAGAAGGAGAAAGAATCTCTGACTAGAACTGAATCCCCTGATCCTAATGTCATCTAGTCTATGATAGTTGAAGGAAAATGAAGAAGATTGGTGAACTATGGAATGTTGCCTCGCCTATTGAAAAACTGAAAATTGATGATGCTCTGGTAGATTATCTACTTTGGAAAGGTATTGAAGTATCTGTTGTTTTTGATTTCTTGCCAAAAAATATGATTGAGATTGTTGAAGAGAGGATGTTGGTTGAAGGTCTGGAAGGGCATAAGATGGGAATATTGGTTGAAAGGAGATGTGAAAAAGCTAAGCAAATATTGTCTGGATTGATTATGGAAACAAAGAAGTGCATTATAGAAATTTTAGATGTTTACAAGTATTTTCTTCGGTGGCATGTAGCTATAGATAATTTCAGAAGCAGAATTGAAGCGATTGAAGCTGAAGTGAACAACATTAGAAATAAATTCAATATATTTGAAGATAAAGAAGGGAAGCAAAGAATAAGAGTTGGTGAACTACAGGCTAAACTAATCATTACACAAAGATAGAGAGATGATGTGACTAAGTCCTTCTGGCTTCTTAAAGAAATTGTTGAAGTTTGATTAGAGCATCTTTCCAGAATTTTTATTGATGTAGAAGATGTTGAGAATCAATGTTCTATTATAGCTTTGTCACCCTCTTTTACTATGTTGGGATTATTGGAAAGTACATGCACAAGATTGGAGTCTGTTGTATTCAACTGGATGAAGTTGTATCCAATTCTCAAGGAAAGGTATAAGAAGGTATTCCAGGTGAAGAATGTCATCTTCACTTAATTTCGGTTTGCTTAAAAGCTCTAGATTGTTGGAAGTTTTTGGAAATCTTTTGAAATTTTGATGTCACCATGTTTACACTCATTTTTGGTGCCCTTTTCTATTGATGTTAAATGGGGAGAGTGTTGGAGGTAGCAAAGAAAGTTAAAAGTTTTTGAGGAAAGAAGGAGAATTTAGTTTACATGTTGCCATCAATGACAAAGGGGGGAGATTGTTGGAAGAATGAGTAGGTTATCTATATGTTGTTATTGATGTCACCATGTTGGTAGCTTGGTCCGGTACTCTTAAACTAGTGCGTATAACTGACTTATCTTCTTCGGTAGTAGATCTTATATTTTTGGTGCCTCTTTGGTATTCTAGTCCACATTTCTCCATAGTTGACATTTCCTAATTGCAGTTTTGGGAAATTACTAATGGATGTTAAAGGCATGCATGATCAAGTTATTTCGTGTTCTAGTGTTCGTACAACGAAGTGACATTATTTTGCTTTCATTGAAGACTATTCCTCATCGACTTGTTAAGTTAATTTTGATATAATATGAAAACTTATGTGTGATCTATTTCTTGGTCCAAGCTGACATAATGTAATGTGCTAACGGTTAAATTGCATTCTGAAAATATTTTGTGGAGCCGACAATTGACATATTTTATAAATGAATTACATCTAATTAGGCTGACCTAATTGATGCTTGCGATGGACATCAGATACAAATATATGGTGAACAATTTTTGAAGAGTAGTGAGAGTATGTATACAATAAATAAGAGACAAAATAAATAGTGAGCTAATAATGAATGTAAAGATGTGAGCAAAAAGGAAACATTTGATGAGTGAAGAATGAAGGGTGTAAAGACTAAATAATGAGCATCTCCAAAACTGTATCAGCACATGATAAGTGCATCTTTCTAGTTCATTTTGGGCTATAAAGCCTTATTCTATTTTGTATAATCTTGTGTAGGAAGTGAGCCTCCTTGTTCGTTAGTGAGTCCTTTTTGTAGGTAGTGAGGCTTTGTACTTGGATAGTGAGTCCTTTTGGCAGTGAGCCTCTTTTGAAAATACTATATTGTGTGAGTTAACCCTCACCATGGTTTTTCCCTTATTGGGTTTTCCATGTAAAAATTTGGTGTTCATTGTGTTGATTTACTTTTTGTTATTTGTGTTTTATGCTCATATTTAATAACAAAATAGTGTGGTTGAAGAATTGATAAGTGATAAATTTTTAAGTTTGAATTTATGTCACAACTAATTCACCCCTGCTCTCAGTTGTTCTACACCTATTTAATAGTAATAAGTTGTTGAAAAGCAATGCTGAATATGAAAGGTTTCCAATAATTTCTTCATATCATTGTTCTTAAATGAAGTTTCATTGTCTGAAATCAATGTGGAAGGGATGCCAACGTGAGAAATGATGTGCTCCAATATGAAATGACATATTGCATTGGTTATCATAGAGTGAGGAGGAATAGCTTCTACCCATTTTGTAAAATAATCGGTTGTAGTAATGATAAACATATGTCTAGTGGAAGAAGGTGGTGATATTTTTCTAATAAGATCCAAACCCCAAATCGAGAATGGCCAAATAGGAACTTGGGCATAAAGCTTAGAAGTAGGATCATAAATCAAATTGTTATGCTCTTGACATTTATGACATTTCTTAACATAGGCAAAACAATCTTGTTTCATATGTCTCTAGTAGTATCCTATATGAATTAACTTTTAAACTAATGATCTTCCTCCAAAATTTCCTCCACAAGCACTTGCATGAGCTTCATCAAGTTCTATAGGGATTTTAGATTTTTTAAGACATCTAAGTAAAAGAAAATTAAATGATCTTTTTTATAACACATCTATGAGGATTATATACAAGTATATTCAAGTTTTTGAAGATGATATCGAGTATTCTTAGTTGTAGGCTCAAAAAAAGTACCTTCTTTTAAATAGTTGAAAATTGTTGTATACCATATGAACAATTCTTTGCTTTTTTCATCTATCAATGGCTAGGGATAATTTGGACTGTGAATGTGAAATCAACAAAAGGATCTTTAGGAGACATATGGGAAGTGACACTTGCCATTGCATTTGCATGTTGATTATCCTTTTGTAGTATATTATCAATCATATATGAGTCAAATTTACCTAATAATTCCATTGTGATGTATTTATATTGAATGATATTATCATGGTTTGCTTGATATGAACCATTTATTTGTTTAATAACTAATAGGGATCACCAAATATAGAGATGTGTTGGAAACCTAATGCTAACATTGCATGCATACTAGCTATTAAAGCTTCATACACTATAGTGTTATTTGTACATAGGAAGTTTAAACATAAAGATAAGGTACTAGGCTTACCTAAAGAAGGTATTGATATAACCCCTAATCTAGAGCTAGTTCGACACTTAGACCCATCAAAGTATAATTCCCATGTTTATTTTTATTTTTGAATAGTGAACACATTTTCGTCAGGGAATGAGTCTATATTAGGTAATGCTAAGGGAGAGGGGGCATCAACTAATTGGTCTATCAAGGCTTGTCCTTTGATTTCATTTTTAGAAAAAAAATTAATATGAAACTTAGTTAACAACATAACCCACTTAGCTAAGCGTCCCAATAAATCTATTTCAGAAAAAAGGTGTATTAAAGGATCAAACTTCATCACATGAATTTTTGCATTTAGTAAGTAGTGTCTCAATTTACAAGTAGAAAATATGAGAGATAAACATTGTTTGTCTATCGTTGTATATCGTGTCTCGTAATCAACTAGGGTTCAACTAATGTAATAAATGAGATGTTCTCTACCATTGTCGTCTTGTTGAGAAAACAATGATGTGAGAGCATGGGTTGATGCTGCTATATAAAGGATGAATGGTTTGTCTTTTATAGTGGGTTGTAAAATAGGTGGAGTAGTAAAATATTCTTTCAAACTCTCATAGGCCTATTTACAATCCTCATTCCACTTAAACTTAAGCTCTTCCTCAAGGAGTTGCATAAAGGGTAATGTTTGGTCTACTAGAGATGCTACAAAATGATGGATAGCTTGAATTCTTCCTTGTAAAGTATGCAATTGAGAAATTTCTTTAGGAGGTGGAATGTTATTGATAACATCAATTTTCTTTGTGTCTACCTCAATGCATCTTTGAGATACTATAAAACCTAAAATTTTTCCACTATCCATGCCAAAGACACACTTTTTCAGATTTAATATCATGTTATATTTTCACATTATGTCAAAGATTTTCTAGAGAATATTCACATTGTCTTGTTGAGTTAAAGATTAGCCTGAATATCTTCAACATAATCTTCCAAAATCTTGTGTATGTAATCATGAAATATCAATGTCATAGCTCTTTGATATGTTGCACCTGCATTCTTTAATCCAAAAGGTATAACCACCCAACAAAATGTTCCCCAAGCGGGAGTAAATGTTGTCTTGTATTGATCTTGAGGATTGATAAATACTTGAATGTATCCAGAAAATCCATCCATGAATGAAAACAAAGCATGTCATGTAATCAAATCTACTATCATGTTAATATTAGGAAGGGGAAAGTCATATTTTAAAGATGCTTTATTCGAATCATGAAAGTCCATACACATCCTAATAAGGTTATTAGGTTTTGCAACTGCAACAATGTTTGAGATCCAAGGAGAATAATTGATAGGACATATAAAACAAGCTTCAAGAAGTTTCTCAATCTTAACTTTAACCAATAAATTTATCTTAGGATTCATCTTTCATATCTCCTATCTTACAATTTTAGCATCTTCTTCAAGAACTATGTTGTGTGTCACTATCTTAGCATCCATACCCGACATGTCTGAATAAGTCCAAGCAAAATTTTCATGAAAATCATGTAGTAATGTTATGTGATCTTCTTATTCATCTTCATCAAGGCACTTTCTTATTTGAATCACTCTTTCTTCATTATTTGTATCCCTCCATATGTTGATTGTATCTCCCAAAGGAAGTTAATTTTGTTTTAGAATTTTAGGATTGTATTTTACTTTATCATTGTCAATCTCATTAATTTCCCTCTCTTTATCCATTTGTTTGACACTAACCATAGCACAAGTGAATAATTTTTCTTAAGGGAAGTAAATTACTTGTCATAAAATCCTAGCATTTTTTTCAAAGCTTCATCATTCTCAAATTATTCTAATGAATCTTTTCCTATTGTATCAATCAATTCAAGATGCTTCAAAGTGAGAGATTTCTTAGGGGAGTTACACATGATGGTGTGATGTTGAGTGAGGGTCTTTGCATTGATTTTGTTATCTTAGAAGGACAATATTCAAGACCACTTTTTGTTTCTTGTGTGTTAGGCTCTATAGGAACACAAATTCCTTGTTCTTTTCTTCCACCAAGTTGTTTCACAAGAACCTCTTCCATAAAGTTTCTCCATCTCTTTCGGATTCAGTCGTTGTTGGTAGTCTATCTCATCAAATTTTTTCATATAACTTGTGTCTTCTTCTAGAGTAGATGAAGTAGATGCTTGTGAGTTTTCTTAAATTAACATTCACTCTTTTTTCTTTTTTGCTTCTTTTGTTGTAATTTTGTATTCTCTCATGAATGTTGGTGTGAAATTTAAGGAACCCCAATCATCTTCTAATAACTTAGGAACCTCACCAATGTTCTTCTTGTGTTCTTCTTCCTTCGTGATTTCCACTTTTGCAATTGGTATCAATTTTTTCATAGGAATTTTTTTATCTTTCTTAGCATGCAAACAACTTTTAGGTTCAGGGTCGACCTTAATTGTGTAAAATTTGTTGTTATAGACATACTTCATGATATGGTGAAGGGTTGAAGGCATGACATTCATTTCATGAATCCATGGTCTCCCCAAGAGGAGATTGTAAGAAATATCATGAGGCATAACATGGACTAAAGTTTGTAATGTTACTTTCCTGACTTTAATAAATAATTTGATGAATCCAAGAAGTTATTTTCCTATGTTATCGAACCCATAGATAGACAAATAATCAGGGAAAATGTCACTCTTATCCATATGAATCTTCTCCAAAAGGTTCACACTACACACATTAAGGGACAAACCATTGTCAACAAGGGTTCTCTTTATTGTGATTTTATTAATTAAAGGCTATTATCATAAATACTTCATGTTTTTTTGAGCTTCCAAGGGGGTTAACTCACTTTGGTGAAAAAAATATCTAAATTAACCTCATTCATTCCTTGAACTAGTGTTGCCACATCATTTTAATTTGTATTAGGAGGAACCATAAATTGTTGCAAGGATATTTGGAGCATACTATGGTAATTTGATGAGGCTTGAATCAGATCGCATAGGGATATCTTAGTGAGTGTATTATTAAGTTGTTCAACAAGATTGTACTCCTTTCAACTATTTGAAGGTAAATGACAACTAGGAAAGATAGGTTGGGGCAAAGGTAATGAAACATGAGTGGTTTGTTGTTGCCTATTGTTCCTTGTATTGTATGTGTGAGCAATGGTATTATAACCTATTTGTTGTGAAACATTGTTATTGTCAAGTGAAGGCTTGTTTTTAGATGGTTCTAGGATGAGGACATGTTTTTTTGGAACTTGAGGGTTTTGTGAGGGAGGGTAAATGATAAGTTGAGGTGTGATTGTGTTAACGTGTCTATGTTTTGGTTTGTCATGACAAGCTTTGGTGGATGAACCTTGTGAGATGAAGAACTCAAGGGTTTCATCTAGCATATCAAATTCATCACTATTAAAGGGCTTGAGGGATAGGCTAACTTGGAAAAAGGAATTTGATAGAATCAAATAACTATGCTTTCTCCAAGGGTCTTGTTTGTTTCTTTTGATGTTTTTTCATTTTATTTTTGTTTTCTAATGATTGCAAAATGTAAACTAATGTATATAATGATGCAATAATGCTGAACTAAAAGAAAAATGTAGAAATATAATGCTAATTTTAACTAAATATGCAAGAAATTATTTTCCCAATGTTGCAAAATCTAACTAAATGAACAACAATTTCAATGCATAAGAAAGTTGTTTCATAAAATTAATTCTTGGGTCTGATAAAAGAAATAGAAATGCAGATCAGAGACTTAAAACCACTCAGATTTTTTTTTTGAAAATGTTTGTACAGGGACTCATCCGCCCCAGGGAAAATGGGTCCAAAATCAGGGCTTTTAAAATTTGACTATTGTAGTTTTGAGGTAATCCTATGTGTTTCCTCTTGCTGATTTGTAACAAACACTTTTGTAACAAATTTTCTATATTTTAGGCTTCTAAATGCAATTTTGACTAAGGTTGAATGATGAACAATGTGACTAAATTTAATGTGCAATATGAATCTAAATGATTGAATGATGATTTGAATGCTAACACTATGCAAAACAAATTTAGATCTAATGAATTTTTTCTAATTTTTAGTGATTTTATCCAATGCAAACATGCAAACTTAACCCTAAATGCATTGTTCACTAATGCAAAATAAAATAACCCTAAATGTAATTCAACCAATGCAAATATAATGATAACTATTGAAAAACTAAGATCTAGGGTTGAAAGGACTCCAATTTTCAAAATTTTGTTGTACAAGGTCGGGTTCACCAAAAATGAAATGTAAGAAAATAGGAAATAGGGGGTGTCCCAAAATGGAAAAGTAGATCCAAAGAGAGACAAGAGGGTCCTATATTTCCTTAATTTATTAGGAAATGATATCCACACAATGAAATGACAATCAACCCTTAGGAGAATCAAATCAAGGTATGAATCTACAAATTTCCTTTTTTGATAGGACAGGGGTCTAGGTCAAATAGCACTTTGGAGAGAAATATTTGAAATAGAAAAACAACTCCAAATTTAGATCTACAAAGTGCATCTAAGAGATTTAGCATAAAACATAAGGAAACAAAAAAATTTCTAAAGAAATTGAGGGTAATAAATGTTGTGCACCTCTCAAAACTTGTTGTATCTACAACCCTAATAGGGACTCATTTGCCCTGGAGAATGGGTCCTGGCAATTTTTTTCAAGAAAATCTAAAACTAAAATTGAATCTTAGGAATTGTGAAAAATTTATATCCTTACAACCTTAACAGGGACTCATTTAGCCTATGGTAGATGGGTCCTAGAATTTTTTTCTAGAAAAATCTGAATCTGAAATTGAAGCTCCACACCTACAATTCCTTCCTATAACTTGAAATCCCTGCTCTTAGATATGGATCTGTCAAAAATCTGCAAAACAAATTTGATGCTTGGTTGGTGGATAGGGGTTTTCCTTGATCAAACCTCAAGTTTGGAAATTAAACCTTGATGAATAGAAATTTGAAACATGAAAAGTGTGTGTAATACTTACCTTAAGTGTGTTTAAGATCAAGATTTCTAATAATACAAAGAAAGCCTACTCAAGTGTGTTAGAATATGATTCTAAAATTAACATGAACAATGGATAAGACCTAATTTAGGAGAACTCAAATCCCCTTAATAATTCATAAATATGAATATGCCTCTCTTTAGGATAAAAATAGAATGATCATAGAAGATGAAATCACTTAGGAAGCAATTCATTAGGCTTGGTTGAATCTCATAGTGCTTCTCCCAAAACCTAGAATCCATCATGATTCTCCATAGGCATCCATCATCAATTATTCAATAATGCTTGATCTTTGATGACAAAATGAGCTTGAAGACCTGCAAAAACAATAAAATGTTGCTCCAAGACTTCACTCTTTCTTTCTCCTTGCTCTTGAATGCAAATTCTTATGATCTCATATGAAACTCTTTTCTTTCTAGTGAAAAATGAATGTGAAACTTAGATTTATACGATTCCCTCTCTAATTTTCAATTATCAAATCCTGAAAGATGACATGTGAGATTTGAATTTTGAACCTTAAAATACCACTAGAAGCATATTTTAAAGGGGGGTCCTAGGTCTAAGTGAGGACCCATTCACCATGTGGTGAATAGGTCCTAGGCCACTTACCTAGGACACACATTAATCAAGGTTGAACATTATATAAAAATAGGGTCTTAGATCTAAGTGAGGACCCATTCACCCTATGACAAATGGATCCTAGGTCACTTACCTAGGAATTACATCTTCCAAAGTTGAGTGTTGTGTAATGGCATTTATGAATGTTAGGTTTTATCCCTCATAAATTATAATTAATTAGGCTTAGATTTGAATTAAAGGGGCCAATTAAGAAAAATTGACCTCAATCAATTAAGAAAGCCCTAAATTAATGTGAAAGTGTAAAGGTACACCTTAGAACATAAAAAAAAAGGCACAATTAAGTCCATTTTATTTAAAAGGGCCATAAACTTAATGTGAATATGTGAAACATATTACAACACTAAATCAAGGAAATCTTAAGGTCATTTTATTATTAATTATCCCCAAATTAAGTGTGAAAAAGAGATAATTTTTCTTACACTACACTAAGTTCTATATAACCTCAATACCTAGGTTGTATTTGTTAGGGTTCAGGCAGATTGGAGCAATAAACATTAAAAATTATATATAGATTAAATAACCCAGAAATAACAATGAAGAATAACACAAAAGAGATCAACACAAATTTAACGTGGTTCACCCAATATGGGCTACATCCACAAAAACTCAACCACCCAATGATTTTATTATCCATTTGAAAGAAAACTAAAATCTCATGAATTTCATGTCACAACATACATCCCAACTGCTTAAAACAAGCTTTTTGGAAGCTTCTAGAATTAGGGTTTTACAAAGTCATTTTTTCACTTGACATGTTAGCAAGAAAACCTTGATGTGTTAATGTGGAAAAACTCCAATGAGGATACATTACGAGTGTATAGTATTTGCATGATCAGTCACCACATATCAACAATCTCCCACTTGGAGACTGATCAGGCTCCACACCAAAACAATATCCCACTTGGAGATTGATCTTGGACGACACCACTGCACTTGCAACTCCCACTGGATTATAGGTCTAGATGGTTTCTTATATCTACCATTATCAGTTGTGAAGGCCAACAAAAACTAATGAGGAAATCATTTTCTCCCATGTAACTTCCTTTGTGAACATATCTATAGGATTCTCACTTGTGTGAATTTTCTCTTGCTTCAATTTTCCATCCTCCAAAACTGATCGGATGAAGTGGTATCTAAGCTGTATATGTGTTGGAAACAAGCAACACTGAGAGGGGGGGTGAATCAGTGTTGTGCAAAAATTAGATTTATTATTCTGATATTTAACCCACTTAAAACATTCAACCAAAAGAAATAGAAAGAAAACAACCACAACACGATAACACAAGGATTTTTACGTGGAAACCCTGTTAGGGGAAAAACCATGGTGGATGGACGATCGACAATATGATCTGAGTATACTCAAAAAGAAGATTACAATAAGAGAATGCACTTGCATTCAAGATCACTACCTAGAGCTCACTGCTCAAAATAGAAAGGAACACTTCCTTATAGAGATTTTGATTAGATCCAAGAGAATGAATTGAGAGAAAAAAATCTACAAATGCTTGATTATAGTTCTAGTTAGGCTTAGTAGTCGATCTTTTGTCCTTCTAACTGATTTTGCACTTCTACTCTGCTCTGCTCTAACTCGCACCACAAAATATTTAATGCACAAGTGAAACTATGCATAAATCACTCAATCAACCTTCTGATATTCGCAACATGCATCGACACACACCTTCTACATATACAAAATTATATAATTGAACATTTATATATATCCACGATTAAGAATTTAATCATAACCTGATGGCTTCAATAAAACTTAAGAATATTTACAATTGTCAGCTCAAATCATGAATACTATTCAATGCACACCCACAATAGTCAGTCATAACTTAGCTCGGACCCAAGTCAAGATGATCAAACACAAAAAAAATTGAGTAGACACTCCTCAAATATCTGCGACACTTAAAATCATCTGGGTTGGCCACAAAATACTGATGAACATAAAGATATCCAACCAAACCTCCAAACTTGCGTGCAAGAAATACATTGATTAACCTCCCATAAGATCCACAACTCAAAATAATAATAGAAAATTTGCATGAGAATTGAAGAACACAAAACTGCCAGATGCTTTATTCTTCCTGATTGTCCTCAATTTGTCTATCGATGGAAGTAAATGATGATGTGCGGATCCAATCACTAACTAGGGTTGTCATCAATGAAAACACCAAAGTATATTTGTAGTGTCTCTTGCCAACAATCTCCCCCTTTGGCATTGATGGTAAAACTTAGTGAAAAATGACTAAGTGTTGGATTAGTACCAACATGAATTATACTGCCACTTCAAAATTTTAAAAAGAATCTTCAATCTCAGCTTAGAAATGCAACTCCCCCTAAGAAAAATATACATTTTTCACTATAAAACTCTCCCCCTTTGACATCAATGGAAAAATTAGGGAACCAAAAAGATAACAAAATTTCAAACTATACAAGCATGATTTGGTAACTTACACAAATTGGAAAATATCTACAAAATCTCTCTTCAACGCGCTCAAATTTGTGCCCCAAACCATTTTGAAACCCTCCAGAATTGTTATGTGACCACAAACTAAATAATATTGAGTTTCTACAGTCTTGAGATTCATTGGGTCACTAACTACCATAGCTTCTTTGGCTTCCTTTAAAGCATTCACCATTATTTCAATTTTTGGATGAATTAGTCCTCTAAGTTCACATGCTCTTCCTACAATCCTATCATTTTCATGCTTCAAACTCCTTATTTTGTCAAGTAGAGATATTACTTGACCTCTTGCTCACCAACATTGCCAGCTAATGGATCAAAAGCATCAAAGATGGTAGCCAATTGTTTTTCAAGATCCTTCACCTTCTTCTCATTGTCTTCAGTGAATTTGGACAAAATCAAGCATGACTTATAACCCTTTCCACCTTTAGATATAGAATCTTGAATATTCTTCATACAGGTGGCTAACAAAGTTTTATCCTTAGCAATCACTTCTTTTAACCAACTAAATATTTTTCCATCAAACTCCTTCTGCACTTTAACCATGGCTGATTTTTCAAGAGACTCAAAATGAGTACTTATAGAATTTATGAGCTTCTTCAGTTCACCGAAAGAGGAATTGGACGGATCCTTAACATGAGTTGGAATAATTTTCTCTAGAACTCTAGATGCAAGACTTAATAATTCATTATCTTCCATGTGAGACTTCAGAATCTTCTCACTAGCTTTATCTTGTGCAATTGATGCAACTTTCATTATCTGAATTGGGGACAAGGTGGATAGATTGATTGGGCCTTTAACCAATTCAGGATCAAATTCTTCCTATTGATCCACTAGAGATTCCTTTACTCCCTTGGAAGTGTCTCTTGCTTCCACTGGGACTTCCTTATCTTGAACCTTTTCTTCTTCAAACTTTGGTTCCATAGTAACTATTTCCTGATTGAGTTTAGGAGCTTCAACTTCTTCATTTGGCGTCCCCTTTTCTTCAGCTAATACAACCTTAGGAACTTTAGTTTCCATAGGTGCTTTTGTGTTATCCACATCAGGAGGAATCTGATTATCCTCATTATCCACATTCACCTCCTCATTTACCAGATCAAATACAACATCTTTACCATTCACTTCTTCAACATTGATCTTGTTTCTTAACATAAATGCTTCTAGCATTTTCTTGGTTTCATCAACAACAATACTAGTTTCACCGATCATAAGTTTTTTCACCCTTATTTTTCTTTTGAATTCTCTCTTGGCTTTGTCTAGGAGTGAATTCATCTCCTCAATAGACATTTTTAGACACAAGTCTACAAAAATTATTTTTCTCATATGCTCTTCTTCTATTCTAGCATTTACTCTTCTCGCATCCAAAACATCATATAGACTCTTAGGTAAACCAAACATAATTTCAACAAGAACTTTGTTGAAAATATTCAGATGTTTTATTGTTGCCTCTTCAAGAATTCTTTGACTTGATTCATCAAACATTTCATACCATTTATAGAGGTGCTTGAGATTTCCATCCTTGACAACAACATTCTCAACTTCTTCAACTATCATAGCTAGTATGTTAGTTTTTGCCTTCTTCTTTTCCTTTTCTTCCTCACCAAAATATTTCCTCTTCATTTCTTCCACAAATTCATCTGACTCAATCTCCTCACTTTTTGAGATGACTTCATAGGTTCTTGAGCTCTTGTTCTTCTTTCTTTTGTCGGAACCCTTGTCTTGGGTTTACACAAGAATTGGCTTGGTTGTAGGGGCATGTGAGGAACTCCTTGTTGATCTAGTACAGGTAGAGGATCTTGTCAGACTAGTAGATTTAGTTCTTGTTGAATCTTTTCCAACTTCAACTTCATTCCTCTTTCTTTTGGCTTCTTTCAATTTTTCTAAAGGTATGCCCATGTTTTCTACAAACACTTCTACTTTTTTCCTTACTCTTTTGAATATCTTTGGCTTATGTAATTGATCATGGAATTGCATGCTCTTTTCTGCATAAGATCCAAACCTTTCTTCTGCTAAGTCCAAAGGAATTCTTAACAAATGTTTCACATACACCTTTAAGATGTTCTCCTCTACTTCATATCCCATAGGTATAATCTATATCATCCCGGGGTGAGCGGATTTTATATGGAATTGATCAATATCTACCATGAAACAGATTGTATCTTTGTACTTGTCTACAATTGAGGTAGGTATTCTTTCTTTGGCATTCATCATATTCTAAAATTTATTTGTATATTAGTGTATATCAGGTTATGAATAGTTGGCTTGTGGCTATCTTAAATCTCTATTAAGTCATATTATCATTAGTATATTGTTATTTAGTTGTTTAGGTCGGCCTAAGACTTACATAGGTGTGTCTAAGTTGGCCTAGGTGATATCCTAGGCATAAATAAGTTGTGAGTCTTGTTTTATCATGAAGTTGTGAAGTGTGTTCTCATTAGCGATATTATCAATTATTTGTAGCATATTTCATATCATATCATTCTATTGTGCAAGTTATTTCATAACAAGTGGTATCAGAGCATGATCTTGGCACCATAGAGCCAAGGTTTTTATCAATTTTGGAGGCGATTTTGGGAAGAGCATATCTTTCAAATTTTGGCAAAAAAATTTCTGATTTTTAAAGGGTTTCTGAAGAACATATTAAAGAAGCTTCAGTCCATATTTTAGAAGAATTGGAATAGAATTAAGCAAAATTAGGGTTTCTACACAATTTTTTTGGAATTTTCATATCTCGTACATATTGTCGAATTGGAGTATGATTTTTATTGGGTTTTTGAAGACATAATAAAGGAGATTACAGTAAAAATTTCAAAGAATTTAAGTTTCATTTGTATGATTTATTTCAAAATTAGTGGTTCCCATCATGAAGGGGCCTGCTATAAGGGGCAAAAAGAATGTTGTCACTCCAGGGAAGACTCCTGATAAGGATGGGGTAACAATAGAGGATATTACTCCTAATGAGGAAATTAGTAAGGTCAAGGAAGACATTTACTCTATGAAGATGGATATGTGTGACCTAAGAGGAGATATATTAGACATACAAAACATGTTAAGCACCTACATGGATGAACCAAGAAAGGAGCTCTCAAGCAACCAAGGTGAAAATTCTAGGTCAACTAACATTGACACAAGCTTTATTACTCCTATGGGATCTAGGAATTTATTTTCAAAGGTGGATATGCGCAAGTTCAATGGCAAGGATCCTCTAACGTGGATAAATCAAATGGAGATTTTTTTTGAAGT
This sequence comes from Sequoia sempervirens, assembly GCA_007258455.2. Lineage (NCBI taxonomy): Eukaryota > Viridiplantae > Streptophyta > Pinopsida > Cupressales > Cupressaceae > Sequoia > Sequoia sempervirens. Next base: position 195,210,492 of record VDFB02193867.1, on the reverse strand, counting down.
ACACCAAATCCCAAATGGACAAAAGGTCATAATGGCTTCCCTATATCTAGAACTAGATCAATTCATTTGGTATCATTGGCTTTGCACTCATCGAAGGAAAAAGGGGCTCACCATCTCATGGTCAATTTTTACAGAGGAACTCCAAGCATAATATAGCAATAGTGTGACAAACAACTTCTTCAGCCAACTGGCTAAACTTCAACAAACAAGATCAGTTAAGAATTATATTCAGCAATTCCAAAATCTATCCTTAAGAGTGGATACAATTATGGAGGAAAAATTGAATGATTTATTGTTGGGGGGTCTTAAGGATCACATTCAACATGAGGTACACATGTTTAGCCCTAGCTCCATAAATGAGTCTTTTATCTTAGCACACAAGGTAGAGGAGAAGTATTGGATTCATAAGAATCAAGGGGATAATGTGACAAGAGAGAAAGGATATTAAATACAACCTACTAGGTTGAATCCAAAAAAAATTGGGGAGAAAAGAGAAATAGGGTTGTGTTTCAATTGTGATAGAAAATACAGTCGAGGATATAAATGCAATGAAAAGAAATTGTTCTATATTGAAGGTCCAAGTGAGGAAGAAGAGGAGGAACCCATACTAAAGGATGAAAGGGAGACAAATGAGGAATCACATGATTCTCAACCAATCATTTATTGTCATGCACTCTCAGGTTTCAGTGCTTCATAAACTCTAAAGGTGGTGGGGTTCTTAAACAAGCAGAAGGTAACAATGTTGATCGACTCAGGTAGTACTCATAATTTCATCAACAAAAAGTTAGCTACTTGTCTAAATTGTATATCTAACTCCAGAGTTTCAGGTTTTGATTACAAATGGTGGTACAATTAGTTGTTCAAGGAAGTGTCATGGCATTAAATTATCCATGGGATATTATCAACTTGATAACCCAATGTATGCGATATCCATGGGTGCAACAAATATTGTTTTGAGAGTACAATGGCTTACTACATTGGGAACGATTGAGATGAAATTCCAAGAACTATTCATGAGATTTCAATCAGAAGGAAGGGTAGTAGAGCTAAGGGGGTTGAAGGAAAAATCCCCACAAATGGTAAGCTCTCATCAAATGAAAAGGTTGCTTAAGAAAGGAGTGGATGGATTTGTGGCCTAGCTATGTTCATTAGAAGTCTCTCAATCTAATGCTCCTACTCATCCAGATTTGCAAGCTATAATTGATCATCACTTAGTTGTTCTTGGAGATATGCCTAAAGGACTTCCTCCTAAGAGGGATCATGATAATGCAGTATAGCTAGTTCCAAGGAGCCAACCACCGAACATCAGGCCTTACAGGTATCCACACACACAAAAGAGTGAGATAGAAAAAATTGTTGAGGAGAAGCTACAGGCAGGAATTATCAGGCATAGCCAAAGTGCGTAATCCTCGCCTGTGGTGATGGTATGTAAGAAGGATGATACTTGGAACATGTGTCCAGATTATAGAGTGCTCAACATGTACACCATTAAAGATAAGTTTCCTATTCCAGTCATTGATGATTTGCTAGATAAATTGAATGGAGCTATGTATTTTACCAAGTTAGATCTTAGATCTCGTTATCACCAAATTCAGATTAAGGAGGAAGATATTTGTAAGACAAAATTTTAGACTCATGAGGGTCATTATGAATTTTTGGTGATGCCATTTAGTCTAACCAATGCACCATCTTCATTCCAAAGTTTGATGAATTCCATTTTTAAGAAGTTCTTGAGGAAGTTTGTGTTAGTATTCTTTGATGATATATTGATTTATAGCAAGACTTGGGAAGAACATTTGTAACATGTGGATCAAGCTTTAAAAATAATTGAAGATCATAAACTCTATGCTAAGCCATCCAAGTGTGCTTTTGGTCTTAAGGAGGTGGAGTATTTGGGACACATAGTTTCTCATGAAGGAGTAAAGGTAGACCTTAACAAAATTAAGGCTATCATGGAATGGCCTATTCCAAAAACCATTAAGAAACTGAGGGGTTTCTTGGGATTGATAGGGTACTATAGAATATTTGTGAATAATTATGGTCATAAAGTAGCACCTCTCACCACTCTATTGAAGAAGGATTTTTTTCATTGGAATGAGTCTGCCAATACAACATTTGAGAGATTGAAGGATGCTATGTGTACAACTCTAGTGCTTGCCACTCCTGACTTCACCAAGGAATTCATTGTGGAATGTGATGCTTCTGGAAATGGGATAGGAGTAGTGCTCATGCAAGAAGGTCAACCAATTTCTTTTAAGAGTCATCAATTAAAGGGTAAGAATCAACTAAAACCTATTTATGAGAAGGAAATGCTAGCAATCCTCCATGCAGTTAAACAATGGAGGCCTTATCTATTGGGTAAACACTTCAAGGTTAAGATAGATCATGATAGCCTAAAATATTTTTTGGAACAAAGACTATCTTCTGAAGAGCAACAAAAATGGGTCACTAAGATGTTAGGATATGAATTTGAGATTGTATATAAGAAAGGGAAAGAAAATATTGTAGTGGATGCGCTTTCAAGGAAGGATGAGAAAGATGAAGCCTTCTTGTGTTCCCTTTCAATTTTACAAGAAAATTGGGTGGAGGAAGCCAACGAAGAGTGGAAAAATGATGTTGAGACAAGTAATCTCATCGAACAATTAAAAAGTGACCGTAGTAGTTCAAATAAGTTTTGTTGGAAGGGAGTTACTCTTTGGTATAAAGAGAATTTGTATCTCTACAAGAATTCCACTCTTAAACACAAGATTCTCATAGAGTTGCATGAGTCTCCAGTGGGTGGTCATTCAAGATTTTTGAAGATATATCATCGAGTCAAGCAAGATTTTTTTTGGGAAGGGCTAAAAGGTGGTGTTCAAAAATTTGTGGCTGAATGTTTGTTTTGTTAAAGGAATAAAGGGGAGACAATTAAGACACCAGGTCTCTTGCAACACTTATCTATTCCTAGCCAACATTGGGAAGAGGTATCCATGGACTTCATCATAGGGCTTCCCAAATCTAAAGGTCATACTGTCATCATGGTAGTAGTTGATCACCTCACTAAATATGCACATTTCATTGCATTATCACATCCTTTTACAACAAGTGCAGTGGAAAAATATTTTTTGGAGAATATCCAAAAGCTACATGGTACACCTAAGGTTATTGTTAGTGATCGTGATCCTATCTTCACTAGTCACTTTTGGAAAGATTTATTCTCATGTTTGGGTACTCAATTGGCTCATAGCTCTTCATACCACCCTCAATCAGATGGGAAAACTAAGGTTGTTAATAAGTGTTTGGAAGGATATCTACATTGTTTCACTTCAGAGAAATAGTCTCAATGGGTAGATTGGCTACCACTTGCAGAATGGTGGTATAACACTTCTTTTCATAGCTCATCAAAAATGTCTCCATTTTTAGCACTTTATGGATATCATCCTCCTTCCATCACATCATCAATAAGGGTGTCACCAAGAGTTCATGCAGTAGAATACCACTTGCTTCATCAACAACAAGTACTTTCAGGACTCAAGGAGAATTTAGCCATGGCACAAAATTAAATGAAACAACAGGCATACCAACATCTTAGCGAAAGAAGTTTTGAAGTTGGGGATTGGGTCTTCTTGAGATTGTAGCCTTATTGTAGCTCAGAGAAAAACACACGAGAGAGTTAAGAAATTCAAATATAATCTATTCAAACTACACTAATCAATCCTCAAAGCTTAGATAATCGAGCACAAAAGAAAGTTAAGAACAACATGCATAAAAGAAACTATTTTACCAAACATGCGATCAATTCTGTTGAATAACCTCCATTACTCTTCTCCATTTCGTCCATGTAGTGTACTTGCCCTTAGATTTTCAAATTTTGTGCAAGCATGGCCTAAGTGTTGTGATTAAGACAAAACATCAAAGACTCAAAATAATTTCTCTAGAAGTCGTACGATTTCAAGAGAGATTGGAATGATGAATGAGAAATCAATTTATAAAAAATTGATTATTCGAACGATAGGTTAGGATTGAAAGATCAACGGAAAATTGAGATTGAAAAATTAGTCATGCATTCTGATAACAGTTAGTAGTGACATGAGTGATATAAATTACAAATAGAAATACAAATTAAATAAATGATTTAATCTTCAAGTTTGGTATTTGAAAATAGAAGAATTATCTTTACATGACAAAGATAAAGATAGATTACAGTAACTCTCTGTTTGAATGCATGCACAAGATTTAATTAATTAAATAGGAATACTTAATTAATATGCATGTACACACAATTGAGTTAGAACTAGATGACTGAATGATATGATGAAGAGATCACTCGAGAAAGCCACTCAAACATTAAATCCTAAGTTAACTGAGCGATTTAAATAGATGTTGAGTCGAGTCAAAGTGAATACTTAGATAACTCACACAATTATCCAAATATAGAGGAATGCATTAAAATAGAATTTATGAATTAAATAATTCATTTAATTCAAGATTTGATATTTGAAGAATAATTAAATAAATAAGATTTATTTAATTAAGTGACGAAGGGATTAAATGAATAATTAAATTAAGTTGGAAGTGTTAAGAATAGGTACGGGTTGATTAAAGTTGGAAGTTGACGCGATCAGTAGAAAGGAATGCCACCAAAACCCTAGGTATAAATAGAAAATGGGGTAAAAACCTATTCATTTTTACCCACATAGCTTTGAGATTTGAGATTTTTCTTTGTACCCTCAGCGAAGATGTCTCCAGTTCCACACACGCACCATCGAGCATACAGGATTTGGACCTTCAGGCGGCCAGCCGACGTGGACCCCTCGGTATGTACCTTAATCTCAAGTTTTAAATTTTTGATTTTTGTGCTGATTTATGCATTTAATTTGAATTTTTTGTATGCGTCACTTTTTCGGATAGTTGCATATGGGTGCGTAATCAACGCATTTGTATGTGAAACGTCACATCTACAAATTTACGTTTATAGGTTGTATATAGTTTATTGCATTTTTTTTTTATTTACACACATGTTCAAAATAGCAATGCAATTGTTTATATTTCAATGCATATGATAGTTTAGTTCCACATTTGCATTTAGTAGGATATTATTTTGCATTGATAGAAAAATGTAGTCACATTTGTTATTTCTGCATGCATTTGCATTTGAAAGTGACGCATTTGAGAAATAATGATGCATTTGTGAAATTCAATTATGCATTTGGTTTTCTACAATGCATTTGCAACAGAATGACGCATTTGCAAAATAATGACGCATTTGAATAGCATTTGATTTGGTCACTTTGCACTAGGATAGGTGATTACTTCTGACATGAGGCATGTATAATGTCATTGCAAGTTGTTTTGGACACTGTGTATATGCGAGAATCAAGACCATTGAATTTTCACTTCCAAGATAGCTTGCAAAGCGCGGAGAAACAATTCCTATGGCATTTGGGTCTTCTTCATGTGACAAACATGCCTACCATTCGGGCAGACCGGGGTCTACTGATAGCGTTATGTGAGTGGTGGAACTCAGAGAATTCTTCATTTCACTTGCCTACTGGAGAGGCAACAATTACCTTGGAGGATGTCTACAGGATTTTGAGACTCCCCATCAGAGCCATGAGGGTGAGGTACAATACCTAGAGGGGTTTTGCTGAGATGTGCAGATACTACCCTCACGCCAATATCAGACAGTTAGGTTTTGATCATTATGAGATTAGATGGCATGTATTGGAATAGAGGTATAGAAAATTAGACTGTTTATTATGTACACTGATAGGTGGTATAGTCCTCCCTGACCGTCGAGGTCATGGTTTTCCTGTGGGTTGGGGAGAGATGCTAGTAGGTATGTTAGAGTGACAAGAGGTATATGCCTGGGGTCCTTGTCTTTTGGGCATGTTATACTTTCATTTGCATGATATAGCCTATCGAGAGGCTCAGTCTATGAGCTGTGGTACCACGCTCCTAATGGTATGGGAATGGGAACACATTGCTATCTTTCATCCACCGGTTACAGTTGATGTGCAACACGGAACCCCTTATGCCTTCTATTATGTAGGGGCTAATACTCAGCACCATATGGGGGATATCAGGTACTTCAGACATGCTATTGATACCATGGTACAGTTTACATGGAGACTGTAATTGGGATGTGTAGAGTGGTTAGATGAGGATGATAATTTTCCATACTACTGCTAGACATAGTACATTATTGAGTAGACTATTTATCATGAGCTTATTATAGAGTGACATTTACGAAATCATGTCCTACAACAATTTGGAGAGATTCAGGATGATCCGAGAGGACGAGCAGAGTTTGTGAGGTCCTCGCAAGAGATTCCCTTGTGGGGTCCAGAGATTCTAGTGGCCATTGTTGAGGTAGATATTGATGCATTGCAGGCAGTTCAATAGGGATGGAGAGATGGTACGGCAGAACCAGGTACCACAAAGGCTTATGATCAGTGGTGGGCCATGCACAAGCTAATACCCCTTATAGATCTAGATTAGGTTGCATCGATGGAGTAGTGAGGGACAGGGCCGCATGACAGGTGTGGAAGAGGTAGAGGTCAGAGAGGTGGAGGGGGACATGGTGATGATGGAGATGGTGGGGTAGGTGGTCGATGAGGTGATGGGAGAGGGAGGCGTGGACGGAGGGGATGAGGGCCACCATTATCATCTATCCATGAGGAGAGATAGGAGGAGGATGTGCACATACCTGATGTTGGAAGAGGTGGGGAGGAGGTGCATGTTGGGGTTGGGAGAGATGAAGAGCATCCCGACGAGGAGGCCATTCCAAAGGTTCATGCAAAGGAGGAAAACAGAGAGGAGGTAGAGATTGATGCCTTGGGCTTACTTGGTGCCTATCAGGATGATGATGAGGAGGATGATGATCAGGAGTGGGAGATTCGGGATAGGATTTTGGAGGAGTTGGAGGATGAGGATGATGGTGTGCAGATGGTGAGACAAGTTGACATAAGGGAAGTTGATCCCAACACTGCTACACTTCGTGCCCAGGTTACATCCTTGGAGGAGCAGATGAGGGTCATGATGTCTGAGAGAGATGTGTTATGGATGGAGAGGGATAGAGCCATCATGGAAAGAGATCAATCCATAGTTCAGAGGAAGGAGATCGAGCAGAGATTAGAGCTCTATGCACTGGGCCAACAATTGTATTTGCTAAAAAATTAGTCAGAGCTAGGGAGAGGGCCACTTACTACAAAGATTTGTATGAGACAATAGTTCCTCTAGATAGACGGGCCCCAATTTTTTTAGAGGCACATAGTGAGAGGTCCCAAACTAGGACCCACAATAGGACATTTAACACAGAGGGTGTTGAGCATCCATGCAAGGCTGGCCCATACAATAGGCCACATTCAGGGCACAGGTCATCAGGTTCCCGAGATCAGTCATCCAAACACTCCAGTCATGATAGCAGTGGAAGTTCAGGATAGGGACATTTGTTGATATGTACTAAGACATTGTATTATGATCATATAGCCCATGAGCTTCCATATTTATTGATACATTATGACATTGTGATGTGACACTGTTGAGCGATATATATATATATATGATTTTGGCAGCGATTCTCATGATATGCATTTCTATTTATTGATTATGCAGTCATTTATTTGTACATGTTATGTTTATATGATATGCCTTGTGATGGATGATCATATCTACTTTATGATGTTTTTATGTAGCCTATGATGTGATGCCGATTCTTATACTGATTCGATGTTATGTATGTTATGAGATGCAATATGATGTTATATGTACAATGCTTTCTGCATGTAGTGCTATACAGATGTAATGTGGTGCATGTATTTACATTTTTTTATGTACATGGGATGCTTATGATATGTAATCTATGATGATATATGATTTGGAAATGATATTTTCTAACATGAATGTGTATGCAGGATGACTTATTATTGGTGTGTGTCACATGACTCCGTCATAATGCAAGAAAGAAGAATTGTTAGTGTGGAAAGAGAGATTGAGAAATAATAAAAGAAATGAGATGGATGTTAAGATTAGGAATCTTTGATGTTTCACTATATCACAAAAGGTGTTGCACTTTATCATCATTGGGTGAGACATACAAATGGAGAAAAAAACCATGATATGACATAGATCAAGGTGTGCAAGGTCATCCACATGCTAACAATAGACAGTCGCAGACAATGACTGTCATTAACTCATACTAAGGGCACAAGTTGCCCCAGTCTTTTTGTCAAGACAACCACATACAACAAACAAAATAAAATACAGTTCATGAGACGTCATTGCTCCTCTTAATCCTTCATGGGAAATCCTTGAGGAAACTAGTAACATGACTCAAAATCCAAATTTAAAAGATAGTTGATAGAAATTATTCGAAGAAAATAAAATTCTGATACATCGTTGCTTCCCTAAATCCTTCATGGGGCATCCTTGAGAAAGCTAGTAACATAATTCTCATCATAAAGTCAAGTGAAATGATAAAATAAATAAGCCATAAAGTCAACAAGCCAGTAAAATATTTTCCAAAACTTGATCTTGTTTGTTTGTTTCATTGTGATTGATAGAAGGATTGATTGATAGAGCCTGATTTCAGGAGATACATATACCAGATAAGACTTTGAGTCTAGTTTCAATGTTATGACTATCTGTATAAGGCATGACAAATCTTGGTTTTAGAAAGATATGTATCGTATAAGATGTTGAGTCTGATGCAGTTGATGTGATAATCCTGTGTAAGGCTATGTTGATTGTTTTGACAATGTCGATATGCAGGAAGGACCCATCCTATATAAGACATAGATTGTTTTGTTGATATCACTATTCAGGAAGGACTCATCCTGAATAAGATAGAGGTTCATTGTTTTGATGATGTCTGTTTGCAGGAAGGACACATCCTGTAGTAGACATTAGTTGGTCTGTTTTGATTGTTTATTTGGCAATTTGTTTGATTTGACATAGACATTGCTGACTTGTTCACCAGATTGATGCATGACTTGATATAATATGTGGAAAGTTGATTGTGTGACGAAAAACCCTAAAGGACTGACCTAGTGTGGCCTCGCGAGCTCATCGATTGATGGCCTTGCCTATGTTATACATGTAGAGACCTCATAGTTCAACTTGACTCCAACCGACAATAATGACTACAAATAAAAGATGTGTATGATAGTGAATGTGAAGAACCCTAATGGGCTGACCTAGTGCAGCCTCAGGGGCTCATCGATTGATGGCCTTGCCTACGTTATACATGCAGAGATCTCGTAGTTCGACACAACCAATGACATTGTCATATAGACATATGGATTGAGTCATGATTTTATATAAACAAACCTAAATAGACTAACCTAATGCCTAAGGGGCACATTGGTAGATGGCCTTGCCTATGTCCAGTTGCAAAGGTAACGTAGTTCAACAAACGACAAAGAATGACAAGTGTGACTGACTATGACTCTGTTTTTGGATTTTTGACATGTTTTGATTTTTTTGTCCGTTTGAAGTTTTATGATGTTTTTGTGTTTTTTCTATGGTTTACGTCTTCAACACAACCAATGGAAGAATCAATATGACGCATGTCAAGTGTTTTCCCCCAATTGAGTATAAGACCAATTGATTATGAATAGGGTAAAATGGGGGATGTCAATCATTCCAGGTTATGGGAAAGACTACCACTTATAATGAATGGTATGTACAAGCAATGGATGGGAAAGATAAGGGATATGTACAGGGATAGGTAGTATGTACAACATAGTGGACTATGTACAGGGTATGCTAGATTAGAATAATAGTAGAAAAAGGAGCAAATTCAATTACACATGGCACCTATTTGCTAGGTTTTCACCATGGTACCTATCCAAAGCACCACTGAAGTGGTTTTCACTATTAGACAAATTATTTGTCTTTACTATTTTATGGATTTTCTAATGTTTTTGGTGTTACCAATATGCATGTTTGCCAGGTTTTCACCTTGGTGACGATTTTTTTATTTTTTTTTGTATTTTTACTAATTAAGACAAGGCCCTCAAAAGCTATGCGTAGAACTTCTTCATATGAAGACTATTGATTGGAAAGGAAAATGGTCCCCCTTCAGGAGTAGAGAGTTGATATGCTCCTAATCCAAAGGTTTCTATAAAAATATACAGTCCTAACCAGTTAGGTTCAAACTTTCCTGGTTTCTCTCTATCTGTTTGATTCTTTGGGTTCTCCATTAAGACCATGTCACCAATGTCAACATTTCTGTTCAAGACCTTCTTGTTATAGCTATGACAAAGGCAATTATGACATGCTTGGAGATGGTCTAGTGCCTTTTGTCTTTGCTCATCTAGGAATTCTAGCTCATGGAGTCTCGATACTCGGTACTCTTCATCATCAATGTGCCCTTTCAAGGATACCCTTAGGGAAGGAATCTCGACCTCAACAGGAAGAATGGCTTCAGAACCAAAGACTAGTGAATAGGGAGTGGCACTAGTGGGAGTAAAGATACTTGTACGATAAGTCCATAAGGTAGGATTAAGCTGTAAATGCCAATCATAGCCAGCATCATTGATAGCCTTCTTGAGGATTCTAATGATAGTTTTGTTAGATGCCTCTGCTTGGCCATTACCTTGTGGGTTGTATAGAGTGGAAAAGTGATGTTGAATATGAAATTCGTCACAAAGATGGCATAATTCTTGATTCTTAAATGGGCGGCCATTATCCATGATTATGGACTGAGGGACACCATACAAACAGATGATATAGTTTAGAATAAACTTAGAGATATGTGTGCCAGTAATGTATGTCATTGGAATAGCCTCAATCCACTTCGTAAAGTACTCAGTGGTAGTGATGATGAATTTGTGGCCATTGGATGATATGGGATCAATCATACCTATGAGGTCGAGTCCCCATTGGGAGAAGGGCCATGGTGATGTTATAGGACAGAGCTCCTGTGCTGGTTTATGTATCAAGTCTCCATGAAATTGGAATTGGCGACATTTATTTACAAAGACATAGGAGTCCTTTTCCATAGTAGGCCAATAATAACCCAGTCTCATAATCATTTTGGCTAAGGTAGGACTGCTAGAATGGGAACCACATATACCCTCATGCACCCCTCGCAAGGTTGCTTGTGATTCATTAGAATCAAGACATCTCAGTAGGGTATTATCTAAGGTGCATCTATATAGGGTGTCTCCGATGATGGTGTATTTGGATGACTTGCGGAGGAATGTCCTACGTTGGTTATTTGGCAGGCCAGTGGGTATGACTTCAACATGAATGTAGTCATAGATTTCTTTGTAACAGGGGGAATCAGGACCAAAAATCTCTCACATACCATCTCAAAATCTAGGATATCGTAGGCTGGGACCAAAAGCTGTTCTACCAAGAACACAAACTTAGGCACGTTGCTAGGAATTTATAGAAGTGATGCAATAGTAACCATAGTGTCTGCTACCCTATTTAGAACATGCAGTATCTGATGAAATTCGACCCTGTCAAAGTACTCTTTAAAGCTATCAACCATGCATTTGTATGGAGCAAGCTTCTCATCCTTAGTCTCATAATCATCATTTATTGTCTAATCACTAGTTGAGAATCACCATATACCTATAGATTCTTAATTTTCCACTTGACTGCCATGCATAACCTTGTCACTAGAGCTTCATACTCTGCTATGTTGTTAGTACATGGGAATGCAATCCTCAATGACTTAGGGATGGAATCACCCTATGGTGTGATAAACAGTATACCAACTCCTGAGCCATGATTTGTATGTGAGCCATCAAAGTACAGTTTCCATGTTATGTTCGTGTCTATTGTGAATATAAATTCATCAGGAAAGTTTGCAACTAATGGTGATTTTCTTGTATTGGTGCATCGGCTAATTGATCAACAATGACTTGTCCTTTAATAGCCTTTCTCTCTACATATTGGATATCATACTCACTAATTATCATAACCCATTTGTTTAGTCACCTTGTTAATGTTGCTTTGCTTAGAAGATATTTCAGAGGATCTATTTTGGCAATCAATTTTTTTTGATGGTTTAGCATATAGTGCCTTAGTTTTTAAGTAGCAAATACTACTACAAGACATGCACGTTCAATGGTACTATAGTTGAGCTCATAACCTACTAAAGTCCAACTGATATAATATACTGCCCTTTCATGACCTTCATTGTCATTTTGTGCAAGCAATGCTTTGAGTGATGAATGGGTTGTTGTAATATAAAGAATCAATGGTCATCCTTTAACAAGTGGCATTAAGACTGGTGGTGTGAGTAGATATTATTTAATCAGTTGAAAAGCCTCTCCACACCTAACTGTTCATGCAAAGGATACTCCTTTCTTAAGTAAATGTTGAAAAGGATGTGTCTTATCTACTAACTGCACTATAAATCTTCTAATGGATTGCAATCTCCCTTGTAATGTCCTTAGTTGACTGAGATTAGTTGGTGGAGACATGTCTATGATTGCTTTCACCTTGGCTGGATCCACTTCAATGCCTCGCCTGGAGATGATATAGCCTAAAAGCTTTCCTAACTTCACTTTGAACACACATTTCTTGGGATTGAGTCTCACTTTATACTTCTCCAGCCTTTGAAATATCTTGTCTAAAACTTGCAAATGTTCTACCCTTTTCTTGGATTTAACTATAAGGTCATCAACATAATCCTCCATAAGAGTGTGTACTAGATCATGAAAGATGGTGGTCATGGCACGTTGATAGGTTGCTCCAACATTCTTGAGTCCAAAGGGCATAACATTCCAACAATATGTTCCCCAAGGATAGGTGAAAGCTATCTTAGGTTGGTCTTCAGTTGCAATTCTGATCTGATTATATCCTAAAAATCCATCCATAAGGGACAACATCTCATATCCTATTGTCATGTCTACTATCATGTCTATGTTAGGCAAAGGGAAGTCATCCTTAGGACAAGCCTTGTTGATATCTCTAAAATAGGTGTAGATGCAGATGCCCCTGGTTGGTTTAGTGACTAGTACAAGATTGGAAATCCAATTTGCATAGTCGATTGATCTAATGAAACCAATGTCTAACAGTTTCTTGAGTTCTGCCTTGACTAGTAAAGCAATCTATGGATGCATTTTCCTCAATTTTTGTTTCACTAGTTTGACACCTGGTTGTAAGGGAAAGTGATGTAGAACAAGTTCAGGATCCAACCCAGGCATGTTTGCATATGACCAGGAAAAAATTATTTGTCTTTGGGCAAAGAAGTTGTGGAATTCTAGCTGCTCTTTTGTTGTCAATGATGCTACAAAATAAACTAGTCGAGGATTCTCTTCTATGCCTATGCTGACTTCTACTAATTCTTCAATGAGCATGGGTGAATTTTCCTGTGCAATGGGGAGAATGTTCAAACATCCATCCGTAGGTGCCTTAGAGAGGTTTTCACTTTCAGATGCATCCTTTATTTTTACTTTTTCATTGTCTAGAGGCGCCTTTCGGTTTTCACCTAAAGACTCGTCCTTTTTATCTTGTTTATTATTTTTCTCATTTTTGCGACTGGAGGGTTGAATAGATTCCCCAAAATATGCTTTTTGTCCAAGTCAATTGTAAAACCAACCTTGTGATCACCACTAGGTATGCCTTCTCATAATCCTAGGAACTTAGAAATTGCTTCATCGTTCTCAAAAATGTTTAAGATGGGTGTGTCTTGTTGGTCCCAATCAATGAGTTGGGGATAAACTAAGGGCATGTCATCATTGGAGTTATCAAATTTTAATGGGGTCAAGGTAAGGACAAAGTTGTTCATATGGTCACAAAAGTCTTGTACTAAGTCCTATTTTCTCTTAGGTTTAGATCTAGGTGGATTGAGAGGTGGGCCTAATGCCAAGGTTTGGTTCTCTGAAATAGATGTATCAAGTCTCCAAGAGGTAGGATCAAGTGATTCCCAATAATAAATTTTAAACCATTCCTCTTTTGTCATATTCTTTGGTGGATAGGAATTCAAGGGATTTGGTGAGGATCTCAACATTAAGTCAAGTTATCCAAATAACTTGTCAAGGTCCATGGAGGAAGTAGAGGATAGGGAATCCCACTCATATTCGTTTGAGTTGGGGGAGTCAAAAGGGTGTTGTTCAAATGGTTCATGAGCTATTTTGATATCTTTTGAAGCAATTACTTCCTTGATTAAGGGTGATGCCGTACTAGGAACACCAATCTAAATTGGTTGAAACCCAAGCCCTAAGCCTTTTGGCCATTGTGAAACAAAGATCGGTTCAATCCTCCCATCTTGATTTAAGCCTAAAGTACTCTATTCATTATATCCCTTACTTTGCATGATTGTGAAACCTTTTCCATATAGATCCGTAGGAATGTGAGCAAGTGAGAGAGGTTCTTCATTATCTTCCCTATACAGCTAGGAGGTGACATCTTCTATATTTATGGCTTCTTTGCTTAATTCTCCCCATTTAGTGAAAGTTGTTGTGGGAGGAATGTGTATAGTGACCATAGATTGTCTCCTATCTAATGTAGGTAAACCGTATGAATTAAGAGGAATTAGATGGCTAACACAATAAGATGTTTTCATGTAATATTCTCCACAACCCTTGTCTTGGATCTCAACCCTAGGAGTGGTAGGAATTTAAGGTGAAATAGATGTTCGAGTGAGGGTGGATGGATTGACAAAGTGAGATGAATTGGACGATGAAGTCTCTTGGTTTACTGGTACTTGGTGTTGGGGTATCTCTTTTAGATTGGTACAATAGTGGAAGGGATCTAGGTCACCATCTATAGTTATTTCAGTGCCATTGTAAGGGAATTTGAGACATTGATGATATGTGGAAGGGACCACCTTCATGGCATGAATCCATGGTTTGCCTAGCAGAAGGTTGTACGAAAGGGTGAGATCCAAGACTTGGAATTTTGTCTCCATTACTGCAGGACCAATTCTGATAGGAAGTGTTACCATCCCTTTTTATTTTCATTCTTCATCATCATAAGCTTTAATGACAATACTTTTGGTTGTGTCTACGCATGCTTCTAAGAAACCTAATGCTTGAATCAGTTTTAAAGTGCACAGATTTAACCCTGCTCCTCTGTCTACCAAAACTTGTCTCATTTTGGTGTCATCAACAAGGACTTCGAGATGCAAAGGATCATTATGGTTTGTCTTTTTAGTTGTGTAGTCTTGTTCAAAAAATGTGGCATAATGATCATTGGTCAAGTATCCCACCATTTCCTAGAAATGATTGAAATCGATATCATTTGGGATGGTGATGTTTTGTAAAGCTTTATCTAAAATGGATCGATTCTCAATGGAGATACACAACAGTTCCAAGATTGAGATTTGGGTTGGGGCATTCCACAATTGGTCAAGTAGGTTATATTGTGACTTGGAAGGTTGTGGTGTTTTCTACAATGGAGGACCTTGGATAGTGATCTTAGTATGACGAGTGTTGACCGCACACTCAAAATTTGTATTGATAGTAATGGTATTGATATTCTCATCGGCGATGAGAAGGTGATTAATGGTTTTGCCACTATTATAATCATGCTTGATATTCACATAGTTGGCTGACATATTCATCTTGGTACTCGAACTAGGGACATTTCCTTTCCCATGGTCATGTAGTGGATCAGAAAAGACTTGATGATCAGTGTTTGATGACTTTTTTTTCTATCCACTAACTCAATTATTCTCCTTTCGCAAGATCATGTATGATATTTTTTAGTTTGTGAGAATTTTGTAGGTTATGTCCCTTAGTTCTATGATAATCACAAAAATCATTGTCATCCCACCAAACTAGTTTAAATTGTCCTGGATCGTATTGTCTTGGCTCTTGAAGCTGTATAAGATTATGTTGTAACAATTGTTTGAATATGGACTCAATGGGTTCCCCTAAGGGAGTGAACTCATGTTTTTGAAACCTCCTTTGTTGTGGATGTTGGGTACTTTGGACCATGTTGGAAGGTTGATTGACAACATTAAGCGTGTCGGCCAAAGAGTTAGGTCCTTGTAATGTGATGATTGGTCCCGCTTGTACAGTTTTAGCATCAACTACACCATCATTGGTGATGTTTTTGTTTCGAGGCCAAAATTTGTTTCTGTCATTGGGGGCATTTGGCACTATCAGATTTCTATTGGATGTCAATGTCTTAAGTTCTCCTTTTTCAATGAGATCCTTTTCTATTATAACCCATTTTTCCACTAGTTCCGAAAAGGATGTACAACAATGTACCCTTAACTTACTCCTTAGTTTTGCATGGAGGTTTTCCTAGAACATAGTAACTTTTTGTGTTTCAGGTATCTAGATAGGACACCAACTAGCTATAGTCCTCCATCTCTGGAAGAAAGTGATGAAAGTTTCACCTTCATCTTGTGTTGTATCACACAAGGTTGCTATATTTATCTCATGGTCTATGCTGAAGGAGAATTACTCAACAAATTTCTCAGCCAATTCACCCCAAGATTTGATTCCATAGTCTAGACTTGAAAACCACTCTAGTGTAATTCCTACAAGACTTCTTGGAAATAGTCTCATAAGATATGTGGGGTCATAAGAAAAATCTATGCATATGGTAGAAAATTCCCTTATATGTTCTATTGGATTTTGTTTTCCATTGTACTTAGGGAGATTCAGTATGACATACCCATGAGGGAAAGGTGTCATGTAGAATGATCTATCAAAGGGAAATGGGCATATGTCCTTTGTTGAAAAGGATTTCTTAGTTGACACCGCCATGCCCATTTGTGTTTGTAGTGCATGCATTTATGTTTGCAAGACGTCAACCTGGGTTAAGGATGTGTTGGACGGATTATGCAGGTCTATGTAGGTATTTTGAAATCCAAGATCTCGTGATGGGTTTCGATTGAATGTCGGTATTTGATGTGGATGTGGATTCAGAATGTTGGTGAATGTGTTTTGGTTCAGAATTTGTGTAAATTGGTTTTGACTCGGAATCTATGTGAACAAATTCTAACTACCACTTTGTGAGAATGTATTTTGATTCGGAATATGTGTGAATTGGTTTTGACTTGGAGTCTATGTGAATTGGTTTTGACTTGGAGTTTGTGTGAATGTATTCTGACTTGGATTCTGTGTGAATGGATTATGGCTACCAATCTGGGAGAATTGATTATGATTTGGAATCTGTGTGAATGTATTCTAACTACCAATTTGGGAAGATGTATTCTGATTGCTATATTGGAATGAGGGAATGCATCTTGTTTATGTAGTCTGTGGTATAGTATTAGTGACATGAACACTAGGTATGGTTGTTGACTGTGGTATGGTACCCATGACACTAGCATTTGGTGTAGAAGCTGATGTTTTAGATCTTTTATTCCCAACAAGAGGACTGAAGGGAGTGGACGATGATGCCCCTACAGTGAAATTAAACCCTGATGTCATGCCATATGTACAAATGGAGATGTATGGACTGTTGTACTCTATGTAGGTATGCCAGATGGTATGGTTGTATTTACCTAAGGTATAGTAGTACTAGAAATCATTGTATTAGTCCCTTGTGTAGGTTGAGCTTGTAAGGTGCTAATATCAAATCCTGTAGGTAAGGTAGCACCTTTAGCTAGCAATTTGGCTAAGTGTCATTGATGATCATTTGCTAGGTACTCATCTACAAAAGAGGCAAACTCAAGGTCCTATGCATCAGCCTCTATTTCTTCTGTTGTAATGTGTCCTTGAGTCTTTCTAGTGGTGAATTTGTCTAATAAAGTCCTATGAGGTCTTGTGGAGAATGGATTGATGAATTTGTTTGGGGTCGACATCTTTTCTCTCTCTCTTCTCTTAGACCTAGTTTCAACTGTGTAAGATAAGATCAATATGCAAGGAATGTAAAACTACATCTATAGACAATATGACTCTAGTCTATGTTTTTGGGATTTTTCTGAATGCAAAATAAGGAATGTTCTAAGATGATGCTAGTCTAAAATGACAATATCTAAAGATGCAAAGTCTAAGCAAGCTTCTAAGGTAATCAAGTTTGTAAATCTAAGAGGAGGGTACCAACTACCTAAAGTCTAACCAAGGTTTCAATTTAGTTATGTCAAGGAACAAATGTAGGATGAGAATCAAAGATAAGTTGAGTTTCCTAACTAGACTGATGAGCTAGGAGAACTTCTGTAGGACAAAGGATAAGATGACATGACTAGGTTCAATGAAATATTTTGTTGATGCGATGATTTTTCTGGAGTCTAGATGGGAGACCTATCCTAAAGTTAGTAAAACTGACCTTCCTAGAAATTTAAATCTAAAAGCAATATGTACTCAAAGATGAAAGTAAAAATCAAAATCAGAACGACTATAGTAATGACTAAATGATACCTAAAGGATCAAAAATTGAGCAAATCATTTCATGTTTCTATCCAAAGACTACTATGAAAAGATAGATGAAAGATTGGTATGACCGTATTGACTGACATGTGACCATAAATTTTGGTTTTCTAATAATCAGGTAGATGTGACTCAAAGTTTCACAGATGCGGTTATGTTTCACAGTTGTGGTTTTCTGGTAATCAATTGCGCACTCATAATGACAGTTGTGACTTAGACTATAATAGATGTGGTTTTCCAAAACTTATGCACTGGTGAAATTTCTGCGACAGTGGCAAATGCATCATTTGAGATTGTAGTTGTGGCTTACCTTGTCAGATGTGTCACAAAATATGATAAGTATGGTTCCCTAAAATAGATGCAATTTCTGATAGAGCAAATGCGAGCTAATCTGGAAGATAAGACTATAGGCTAAACATATACGACTTGACAGAACAATTGCAACTCTCTAGTGAATAGTTGTGAATTTTTTGTGTTTTCAATGAATAGAGATATAAAACTGACGCTATTTTTTTGTGATCAAATTCTGGAAAACAAGGACAATCATAAGACAAAGTATTTTTATATCCATTCTGGACTCAAAGAATGTTTAATTTGAAAACAAACAAACACATCCTAGGTTATGAAGGGCAATATTTACTAAGTTCTCACTTGGGTTTCCCCATCTATGCTTATTCAAGGTGGATGATTAGTAGCTTGACCCCTCTGGCTCCCCTCTACGGCTCATTAACGTCATTCAGGGCAGCCAAGCTACAGTACCCATGAACATCCCATGGCAGACCTTCATCTCTACAAATGAACCATAAGAATATGAGATAGATTCATAGGTCCGACTTGTTGTAGTAGTAAATAGAATGATTTTGGACACTACAAACAAAGGTGTTTAATTAGGGCATTCCGTTCGTAGGGCATGATCCATGCAGTGAGAGTCCCCTTTCGAATCCATCTCATCAGAACCATACGCGTGATTCTTGAGCTTTCCCCAAGAATCCACTTGTATATGCTGGATGAAAGTCCCTCGGGTTCAGGGTGCTACTAGTCTGAGTCATCCTGGGGTGAGTACTTTTTCCCACTAGAATAGACCCAAGTTCTAGAGTTAGTAACTGTTTCTCTTACACCTAGGATCGCATAGAAGCGCAAGGGGAGAGGATACTTCAATATACCAATTGTGAGGGTAATTACACAATTGTGCTTTCGCACCAAATACAATAGACACTTGTTAATTTTATTCCAAATGAAAGATTTGCTACACTACCAAACAATCTATTTCAGAAATTTAACTAGGATCTTCGACATGCATTCTACAGAAAGATTTATTAGTAGTTTGATACTGGTTTTTGACTATCGATCTACAAAAAATTTGTTAACTCCTCAAGACACACACTGAAAAAAAAAGATTAGTGAAAATAAAAACATGAAAGGAAACTAAAAATTGAAAGTCTCAACCTTAAAATATACTAGTAGGATGCGTCATTTTCTCTGTCAAATGTGTTGCGGTCTTTTACCAGTCAGTTGCGGCTCAAAAAATGACAGATGTGTGATTATTTTCCAGATGCGTCATTTTCAATCTTAGATGTGGTGAATGAAGTCAATTGCGTCGTTTCATCAAATTGATGCATCTTCGAATGTCAATTGAAACATTTCATCAAATTGATGCATTGTTCTGTACAAAAACCTAAAAAATAAAATAAAAATCTACAGATACACAAAGATGGTGTCTTCACGTTGGGTTAACCAAATGTAGGTCATAGAAAAACACATGAGAGAGTTAAGCAATTCAAATCTAATCTATTCAAACTATACTAATCAATCCTCAAAGCTTAGATAATCAAGCACAAAAGAAAGCTAAGAACAACATGCATAAAAGAAACTACTTTACCAAACATGCGATCAATTTCATTGAATAACCTCCATTACTCTTCTCCATTTCGTCTGTGTAGTGTACTTGCCCTTAGATTTTCAAAGTTAGTGCAAGCATGGCCTAAGTGTTGTGATTAAGACTAACATTGAAGATTCAAAATAATTGCTCCAGAAGTCGTACAATTTTGAGAGAGATTGGAATGATGAATGACAGATCAATTTATAGAAAATTGATTATTTGAACGACAGGTCAGGATTGAAAGATCAACGGATAGTTGAGATCGAAAGATTAGTCATGCATTTTGATAAAAATTAGTAGTGACATAAGTGATATAAATTTGAAATAGAAATAAAGATTAAATAAATGATTTAATCTTTGAGTTTGGTATTCGAAAATAGAAGAATTATCTTTGCATAACAAAGATAAAGATAGATTAAAGCAACTCTCTATTCGAACGCATGCACAAGATTTAATTAATTAAATAGGAATACTTAATTAATATGCATGTACACACAATTGAGTTAGAACTAGATGATTGAATGATATGAAAAAGAGATCACTCGAGAAAGCCACTCAGAAATTAAATCCTAAGTTAACTGAGTGATTTAAATAGATGTTGAGTCGAGTCAAAGTGAATACTTAGATAACTCACACAATTATCCAAATATAGAGAAATGTGTTAAAATAGAATTTATGATTAAATAATTCATTTAATTCAAGATTTGATATTTGAAGAATAATTAAATAAATAAGATTTATTTAATTAAGTGATGAAGGGATTAAATGAATAATTAAATAAATAAAGGATTTATTTAATTATAATTGAAATATGATAGAGGTAAATTAAATAAGAATTCATTTAATTGAAGAAGGATAACGTTAATTAGTAACATAATTAAATAAAAATTGTTTATTTAATTTATCAAATAGAATAAAGAAAAGTGTGAATTAATTAAATAATTAAGATTATTTTATTAATAGAAGAAATGAAGACCTTAGAAAATAATTATATAAATAAGATTATTTAATCATGACCATGAAGAATACGAATTATGAAGAATATTGAACTCATAGGCTTAGACCAGATTTCGATGTCTACACTTATAAGCAAATCTCACTAAGGCAACAAAAAAAGAATAATAAGTTGTCTCCAAGGTATTATGGTCCATACCAAATTATGCAAAAGATCGGTAGTGTTTCCTGTTATCAATTAGATTTGCACCCTATTGAATACAAGATTCAACAATCTAATGAAACATGGAAACCTTCTTCAGATGTGGGTGATTTGAACGAAGAAGGAATCTCCAGAGTGAGCTGGTTCTCCAAATGAGGGATCCTATTCTAAGTATTTTAAGGTAAAGAGTTAGAAGGATGAACTAAAATTAAAACTTAAATCTAACTGGTATTTCAATAGAAGCTATGAGATTCAGACATTGACACCCACAACAACTTTCCTATCATAATAAATCTCAAAATCTCACTGGCACATACTTCCATCATTATTTTGCATGAAGATTCCTAAATGAAATACAACAAACAACCTAAAACTATGCAATTTTGAAACACAACTTATAACAGAAAGACATAAAAAGATTCTGATTTGAACCACAAGGACATCAAATTGCTATTATAAAATGAGACAAAAATGAGAAGGAGAATTTTGCTGCTTTATTAAAACTGAAAGAGTGTCTTTGTCTAAACTGAGTACAACTAAGTTTACAAGCTCAAGAATGCTAAGAGCAAGAAACTATATTCTGAACTGAGAGAGGGGAAGAAAACTAAGCTTCTTCAAAATATTATCACTATAAACCCTAATCTGAGCTCACAAGAAAAGCTCAAGGAAAAGGCTTCAAACTGTCTCAAAAGACTACATCAAAGCAGAAAAAACTCCTTTTTTTATGATCATATTGAAAAGCCTCTAAAAATAGGCTAAATCTGATTTAAAAGCAAATAAAGCACCTTATCTCTCCAAAAGGAAACTCAAATCCGACCCAAGGGAGAAAATAAAACAATCTACTAAAAGTAGCAAAAAGATAAAAACAGTTTGCTTTATCTTTACTTTACATAGTGGCAGATTTTACAATTTGGCCTATTTTTGCAATTAAAGATTGCTAAATCTTTTGCAAAAAGAACTACCTTATTTCTCCAATACAATGCTTGATTTTTCTTTAAAAAATCATAAAAATATACAAAGTATCTCTACTCATCAATATCCTTAATTGATTTCTTTAAAATCAATTGTAAATAAAATCCCTAAGTTTCAAGCGTTTCACCCTTAGGCATAAAATATTGTACCATTCATATTTTAATTGACTTTCTTTCAAAATCAATTAAAAAACCTAAGGAAATCATCACTCCATCTAGCACTCAAGGCATAGGCATAAGTATTGAATTTTAAATCAAAATCCTTAGGTATTAATCAAAATCTAAAATTATTAACACTAAGACCTATAAAGTCTTATGACCATTTCCAAGAGGCTCGACCTAGGGCAATGATGTTGAAGACCCAAAATCGAATTAGGGCAAGAGAAAAAAAGAAAAAAAATCATTTCATTTGTAATCATTTCCTTTGAAGACTTTGGTCTCTACAAAGATGGCACTGCCATGAGTGAACTCAGTATGTAGCTTGCAAATGCTTGAAAATATGCACTTTGGTCTTCAAATGATTGAATTCTATTGTGCAATTCATGGTGAGCTGACTTCTTAACGACATGATGATTTTTCTCTTCTTTTGAAAGGCAAGAAATGGCCATTAAGGCCGTGGCTTGTACATACTTGGTCTCTAATTTCCTTTACATTCTTGT
The DNA here is from genome assembly GCA_007258455.2 of Sequoia sempervirens. NCBI lineage: Eukaryota > Viridiplantae > Streptophyta > Pinopsida > Cupressales > Cupressaceae > Sequoia > Sequoia sempervirens. The sequence goes on along the minus strand of VDFB02193867.1, from coordinate 195,187,555 downwards.
GACTTTATTTTCTTGGCCGCCTTGTATAAGCATGAACTTGGTCTGGAAGCTCTATGTGATAGCTTTGTTCTTGGACTTATCTCCTTCACTGCACACAAGGTGAGCTATTGTTTATGGCCTTACTTACAGAGTTTTCTGATCTTGTGGCCATGGCTGGCACAACCTCTAATGCTTTTTTTACTTTTTGTGCTTATTTTGAGGGAGCTCAATCTTGAGCTCGGGGTTCCTTGTTTTTCCTCTAGCCACCATGATGAAAGATTTTAAGTTTGGAGCTTTTTGAGAATGTTCTAGCCATGAATTATTTGCTCCCCCACATGCATAAAATGGTAAGATCTCATTATTCTACCCTATTAGCATTTCTCTTCAAAATAGAAAGCTTATAAAAGCTTTATATTTCTGTGGATTATCAACTTTTATTTGTAATTTTCTAGCCATTACACAGGCCATGCCATATGTATATACTGAAAGAGCATATTGAAGCTTTTGAGCTCGACCCAAAACAAGAACTTTTTTCTTCTTTCACATTTTGAACAAACCCTTATATGGTATCATGTAAAAATGAAACAATCTCTATTGTTATTCTAAAACAAACCCCAACATGGGTATTTTTGCACTTTCAGTTGTAAAACTAGACATGGGCATTCGTTATTTTGTAGAAACATCACGTCCTCTGGAGCTCGCTTGACCCACTATGACTGTTGCTTTCCTTTTGAAATCTCTATGTTTTCCTTATAGAACCCTTGATGGATGACTGAAAATTGTAAAAGTCGTACTTTCTGTTCAAAACCCCAATGTGGGTGTATGAGAAATAAACGAAATCTACATATTTTGATAACTATGTAAAATTTGGACTCCATTTGGCATTCAAATTCTTCAATTTTTAGTGTATGGGTATTTGTTATTTTTGAAGAAAATGTATTTATGAATGTATTACTATTGAAAACCCCATACGGTTAAGCTGGAAATTGAATTGTCTTCCTTTTGAATTCAAAACCCCAAGATGGCTACTAAAAAAAAAAGACATTTTATAACTCAAAATATGAACTCCCAAGTGGGTTCATCTAAAAATGAAAGGGAATTCACCTATTCTGTACTAATACAAAAACAATCATGGAAACTTAGTATTTTGGAAGAAGACTGCATTTGTCTTGAAATTCCTTTATGTTCCTCTTGTTTGCACTTTTGATCACCATTACCATGTTGTTCTACACCCTCCTTACACACAGAAGCCTCTTTATTTTAACTTTGTAGACTATTTGTTGCTTTAGTCTCTGATACACTCATAGTTATGCCCTTCGTGGATGCACTTCAATCCTTTTTTCATATCATGTTTGACGTATACATGCTACTTGTTCTAAAAATGACTTTATGTATATAAATCCTCAAACACCATGCTTAATAATTATGAATTTTCTAAAATTATAGCTTAAATGACAAAACATTGCAATGGTAGAACAACATAGATGTCCAAAACAATGTTATTCTGCAAACTTTGCTTATTCTGGAAATAAATTTTACTTGTTGTACCACCATTTGAAACACATGATAAATGAAGAAGCAAGACTTTAAAGCAGTGAATTCTTGGACTACTTTATTCCACCATCAGCCAAAAAATTGTGTCTAACCCACTTGAACACTGTTTTTGATGAAAGTCCATGTATTTAATCTACAAAAAACTCTTGTTTTTGTCCTTATATTTCACATTTGAGAATGAGAACAATTATGATCTCATTGTTTAGTGACCACATGTACCCTGATAAAACAATGGCATCTATATTCTTTTCAGGCCACTTTGATGCTGACTCCTTATTAATTTTCCTTGAAGAACCTCAGGATGCTTGGCTTTTTTGATTCTGTTTTTAAACTTATGCAAATATTTCAATTGAAACATTGTAGTTCTATGGATTGCATTCTCTCTTATAGCCAGCTAACACTTTTAGAAGCACTTTCTGTTATGCTTTGTCATTTTCTTGTTAATTGTGGAAGCAATCTTTTCACATTGTAATTCCTAATGTTGCATTTGCATTCTCAACTAGACTGGAATTGACTGTTTCATTTATCATTCGAATGCATTGTCAGTCCTTTCATATTATTGGTCTTCAACTTGGCACTCTTCATGCATTTTTATGCTCCATTTAACAAAGTTGTTTTGTGAATCTGAAAAAATTCTCTTCGTTAAGGAATTATGTATGCCTATTCACTATCCTTGATTGAGAAAAAAAACACTGTTGAACTAAACCTTGCATGACATTATGAACATGATGAACAAATAATATTGTGGCAAAAGAACATAAACCATACAAAAATGTTTGAGATGAATGTACTCAGTTAAATTGATTGAGTGGATTAAACCCACTTTTCACCTATAGCTTTCAGAAAGCATTTACATGATTGTTATGAATGCATAGTTGGTTTAATGGCTTGATGGATTACTTTACTTAACTCTTTCAGTTGCATCAATCTCTATCTCAGCCCACTTGTAATGAATAAGGGGCAACATGCCGAGCTCTACCCTTGTGGGAGCCCATTTTTCTCCACATGCTTAGTCTTCAAATGATAATCAGCTTCATGATTTTCCCTATACCTACACAAAGAAGCAAACGACGTTATGATGATGTTGATGTTTCTCCTTTTCAGCCTATGTTTTTGCACTTCACTTGATTGTTTCAATATATGATTAGTAGCAAGTTGCATTATTGTTGATGGTTCATATAGGTATCTTCATAGTCAAAGCCTCTAACATCCCCCTTTTCCTTCCTACAGGGCAACAGAGCTTGGAGAAGACAAAAGGTGCACCACTTCAGCATCGACCATCAACCAATCAGGCAATGATGATTATGTTGTTACTTATGTGATTTCTTCTTTTAATGCATCTTCCATAATGTAGTGTGATACTAGTTATGCACTGTAACAGTTACATCCTGACTTGTGTGGATATTTGATTTCAATCCTATGCTTTTCATTTCGAAAAGAAAATGCATCTCAATGCAATGTTGTATTATCATTTGAATTCTCACAATCAAATGAAGCTCTATAAATATGAATTATTTCATGAAATAAATAAAAGCAATCTGAAATACTTTATTATTGTATGCTCAATTCTATACTCCATTTGATTCTAAAATATCGAATAACAACTTCTGAAATTCTATTTCCTCGTTTTAATGCACAACTGTCACTTGATGAATAGAGAAAAAAGTGCAAACAACACTTAAGCATAATGCAAAAATAACTATATTTTCACTTTACGATATAACAATGTTTAATCCAGCTCCACTAATTGAGCTGTAGAGAAAATTTGGTAACATTTCCTACAAGGTAGAGTTGCCACCAACAACAAAGATACATCTAGTTTTTCATGTTTCCTGTTTGAAGAAGGTAATTGGGCATAATATTCCCACTCAAACAACACTACCAGAGCTCGATGAAGAAGGAAGAATCATTTTGTAACCAGAGTGCATTCGTCAAACACACACAAAGAAGCTAAGGAATAGAACTATCACTAAGTATCTTATCCAATAGAAGAATTTACCAGTTGAAGATGCCTTATGGGAGGATGAGGAGTTCATTCAAAAGAATCAAAACTTGATTAGCATTGAGGACAATGCTTCTTTGAAGAAGGGGGGCATGCTACACCCTTAATATTAGTGTATATCGGGTTATGAATAGTCGGCTTGTGGCTATCTTAACTCTCTATTAAGTCATATTATCATTAGTATAGTGTTATTTAGTTGTTTAGGTCGGCCTAAGACTTATATAGGTGTGTCTTAGTCGGCCTAGGTGATATCCTAGGAATAAATAGGTATATATAAGAGGTTGTGAGTCTTGTTTTATCATGAAGTTGTGAAGTGTGTTCTCATTAGAGATATTTGGAGGTTTTCCCCCTCAAAGTGGCTTGTTATTCTTAGTTATTATCAAGTATTTGCAACATATTTCATATCATATTCTTCTATTGTGCAAGTTATTTCATAAAAGGCATGCTTAATAAATGTTCTGCATACACTTTTAAGATGTTCTCCTCTACTTCATATCCCATAGGAATAATCTATATCATCCTAGGGTCAATGGCTTCCATATGGCATTGATCAATATCAACCATGAAACAGTTTGTATCTTTTTACTTCTCTACAATCGAGGTAGGTATTCTTTCTCTAGCATTCATCATATTCTAGTTTTTTTTGAAGTACCCCTAGAGCACAGTATTTTAGGTTTGATGATCACTAATTCCAAACAATGTATCTCTTATTTGCATAGCTACAAGTTGATTACTTTTCCAATGAGCTTTCCCAACACTAGGAACCTCACTCATGAAATAAAGAACACACATAGTAGCAAATTAACATACTTAAAAGAGTTATTTTTGTCCTTCTTTATCTTACCTAGATTCTCCATCAATTGACTTCTGAGCAATTGACACAAGTCATAATCAACATTTTATTTTACCATCTAATAGGTTGCATAAATGGTCGTACCAGATAATGAATTATCCCGGATGGAGTGGTAGACCTTGCAGCTAATGACCATTGATTCAAATTTCACATCCACTTCAACAATATCTTCAATTGTCATTTCCCTTCTATCAAATGTTGCACCTATTTTATTAGTAACTGTCTGATTCTTCACAGATTTCAAGATTGGCAGACCATTGGAAGAATTTAGACCCATGACAACGCTTGTATCCTCTTTCGTAATATTGAAAGGTATATTCAACCACATGAACTCAACATGAACTCTGCTCAAAATATCACACCCATTCACTTTCCTCAAATATGGGAAATTTCACAAACTATGTAAAATTCTTCACTTCTAGGGTTTTGTATTTTGGCTTAACAGTGAAGTCTTCTCCAATTATGTGGTTGGAATACAAATTCAACATTTGAGAGCTTCCTAATTCTTCAATATTGGCATGTATATAAGCCCTAATATCTTCAATGTGCAAGACTCCATATGGTATAGACGAAAACAAACCTAGGGGTTCAGTCTCAATAGACTTATAAGGATGCCACTTGAACTTTGGACGGGGTATATCCTTAACCTCAACTACCAATGGAGTGGCCATTTTTACAAATTCACAATTTCACAATTTCACTAGTTTTTTGATAAATACCTTTTCGTCGGATCAAAGTTTTGATTGCTGAATCTTCTCCACACTTGAATCTTGCCACAACTCAACAAAGTTTGCTCCAAAGATCTCTAAACTTATTTTTTCCAAAATGCAAAGTGACAAATGAAGGATAAAAATAACCTTTTATTGTTTGTACAACTAATCCTTTTTGTCGCAATAAATGCTTTTACCCTAATTCATCTAGTTACCCTATTTCCATGCACTGAGATAGATAATTATTTTATGGATCTCCAATATTGTATGATACTATTTCCAATGGTTTGAATAACATCTGAAAGGAATCTATGCACTCATTGGAATTATCCACATTATAGTGCTAGTTACCAGCAAGGGGTTAAGAGATTTTCTTGACAACTCCCCCTAGGAAAAATGCCTAAAACTAATTCCTGGAGGAATTACCAGAAGCAGATTCTGGTGCAAGCACATTTCCTTCTCCTAATTACACTTGTAGTGACTTTTCCTTTTCCCTTAACATCCTATTGCATGTTTTGTTTCACTGAACCTCTTCTACTCCAACAGAATCTAGCAGTGTGGCAAAATTTGTTGTAGTTGTAACAAACAAAAATTCTCTATCTAGACCTACTGTTCCACTGATTTTTCCTTGATCTACATTGTTTAGCAATATGCCCAAGTCTATTGCATGCATAACATCTAACATCTCTATTAAAGTTGTTCATCACAATTCTGCATTCACTTGATTTATGACCAAACTTATTACAATTAAAGCACTGACTTGAGAATGCTGGTCATCTTGGATTCATCCTAAATTTATTGCAACTAAAATAGTAACCATTGAATCTTTGAGCATTTGGTTATCTTACCAGATTCCTTCTAGCTCTATTCATCTAATTTCCTTGCCTAAATCTCCCTTGTCCGAAATTCCTTTGTCTAGATCTAGAACTTTCTCCTTTTTCATAGCCAAGACCTCACTTGTCACCATCAGTCCTCTGACCATTAATCAATTCATCAAGCCTGGCTAAACTTGCTTTGAATTTCTTCTTGTACTCATTTGGAGCAATAAGTTTATTTCTAAGAATATCAAGTTGTTTTTCAAGCATTTCCTCATTATTTTTAGATTGTTCCAATTCATTATCCAGTCAACTGCATTGTTCAAATTTTTCTTTCAAGGATTGAGCAAGCTTTTCTTCATTTTTCTTTCTATCTTCAATTTCCTTGGTCATTTTCATCATGATGGATTCCATCTCATGCTTCAGGGAAACATTTTATTTGGAAAACTTTTCACATTCTTTTGTTTTCTCCTTCAAGGCATGACTCCTTTGCTCATCTTCCATGCTTCTATTCTTCTGCTTAAGCTGATCACACAATTCCTTTCTTTTCTCCCTTGATTCATTGATTTTTTCTTTCAATGACTAAATGAATTTCTCTAAATCTTCAATATTTTCCTGTAGTTCCCAGTTCTTAGATTTTGATTGGTCAAGATCATCCAAGGCCACCAAAGTTGTTCTTGAAGACTACTTGTATCCATTGAAAGCACTTTCCAAGATCTACCCAAGTTATTAGACTTCCTTCGAGGAACTAGCTCTAATACCAATTGTTGGAAACAAGCAACATTGAGAGGGGGCGTGAATCGGTGTTGTGCAAAAATTAGATTTATTAATTTGATCTTTAACCCACTTAAAACATTCAACCAAAAGAAATATGCAGAAACAGAAAGAAAACAACCACAACACCATAACACAAGGAATTTTACGTGGAAACCCTATCAGGGGAAAAACCATGGTGGATGACCAATCCACAGTATGATTTGTGTATACTCAAAAAGAAGCTTACAATAAGAGAATGCACTTGCATTCAGGCCAGGCTCACTGCTCAAAATAGAAAGGCACACTTCCTTATAGAGATTTGGATTAGATCCAAGAGAATGAACTAAGAGAATAACATCTACAAATGCTTGATTATAGATCTGATTAGGTTCAGTAATCGATCTTTTGTCCTTCTGATTGATTCTACACTTTTTCTCTGCTTTTCTCTAACTTGCACCAAAAAATCTTTAATGCACAAGTGAAACTATGCATAAATCGCTCAATTACCCTTCTGATATTCACAACACACATCGAAACACACCTTCTACATACACAAAATGATATAATTGAACATTTATATATCTGTGACTAAGAATTTAATCGCAACCTGACAACTTCAATAAAATTTAAGAATATTTACAACTGTTGGCTCAAATCATGAATACTATTCAATGCGCACCCACAATGGTTAGTCATAACTTAGCTCAGACCCAAATCAAGATGATCAAAAACAAAAATAAATTAGTAGACACTCCTTGAATATCTGTGACACCTAAAATCATCTGGGTCGGCCACAAAATACTAATGAACAAAAAGATATCCAACTGAACCTCCAAACTTGCATACATCTTGATACGAGGCACTGAGAATTTTGGAAAACACAAGAAATAAATTGATTAACCTCCTACAAGATCCACAACTCAAAATAATAACAAAATTTTTGCATGAGAATTAAAGAACACAAAATTGTTGGAATGCTCTATTCTTCTTGACTGTCCTCAATCTGTCTGCCAGTGGAAGTAAATGATGACGTGTGGTTCCAATCACTAACTAGGGTTGCCATCAATGACAACACCAAAGTATATTTGTAGTGTCTCTTGCCAAAAATATGCTTATATTTAAAATGCAAAGCTGAATTCTTAGCAAGATGAATGGCCCTCAGGCTATTAGTGTACAAAGGGCTATCTTCTTGTTGTTGTCCTAATTCCCCCAAAAAATGTTGTAACCAAATCATCTCCTTGCTAGCTTCCATAGCAGTAACATACTCAGCTTCAATGGTTGAAAGTGCAACAACCTTTTGCAACCTTGAAATCCAACTAACTACAATACCTCCTATAGTAAAATCATACCCTGTATTACTCCTCTTGCTATCAATATCACCTGCTAGATTAGAGTCAACATATCCTTTTAGTGTAGAATTTGTTCCTCCAAAACATAGTTTCTTTGAAGTAGTACCTCTCAAATATTAGAGATTCCATTTTACCGCATTCTAATGTTCCATTCTTGAATTTCTCATATACCTTCTCACAACTCCCACTACATGTGCAATATTTGGCCTTGTGCATACCATTGCAAACATCAAGCCACCAACTCTTATGCATATGGTATCTTAGACATTTTGTCTTCCTCCTCTTGTGTCTTTGGACACATCTTCTTAGTCAACTTAAAATGACTGGGAAAAGGTGTATTAATTTCTTTTGCATTCTGCATGTTAAACCTTTTCAACACCTTCTCTACATACTCACTTTGAGACAAAAATAATTTTCTATTTGTCCTTTCCCGTGTGATCCTCATACCAAGGATTTGTTTTTCTGCACCCAAATCCTTCATAGAAAATTAATTTTCTAATTTTTGCTTAAGTTCATTAATATGCTGCATGTTAGACCAACAAGCATGTCATCAACATAAATCAACAAGATAATATTGTTGCCATTATCCAATTTCTTAAAATAAACACAATAATCAGAATGACATCTTTTGTAACCTTGTTTAGCCATAAAACTATCAAATTTTAAATACCATTGCCAAGGTGCTTGCTTCAAGCCATACAAACTCTTCTTTAAATTGCACAAAAATTCCTCCTTACCCTTGACCTCATATCCCTACGGTTGTTGTATGTATATTTCCTCTTCCAAATCCCAACTGAGAAATGTTGTTTTCACATCTAGCTATTCAAGATGCAAGTCTTTCGCAACCAAAAGACTTAGAATAGTTCTAATAGAAGTCATCTTTACAATTGGAGAAAATATTTCATCAAAATCTATGCCTTTTTTCTGTGTAAAACCTTTTACCATGAGTCTAGTCTTATATCTTTTCTTCCCTCCATCTTCTTCCTTCAACCTATAAACCTATTTATTTGGCAATGATATTTTATTTGTAGGCAATTGGACTAAGTCCCAAGTCTAATTCTATAGAAAGGAATCCATTTCTTCTTTCATGCTTAGCTCCCACTCTTTTTGGTATCTACCTGCATTGCTTCTTCATAACCTTCAAGTTCACTAGAATCAGTTAATAATATAGAATATAACAATGGAGAAAATATTTTTGGAGGTCTAGTTATCCTTGTAGAACGTCTAACACTTGCAAGAGTCTATGGGATAACTTATTGTTCTGAGCATCAGGCACCACTTTTTGGTTTGTGGCAACTAATCATGCTATATTGTACACTCTTCATGTATTTTTTTCTCTTTTTTTTTGTGTTGTCACTAAAAAAAAAAAAATCACTGAAAAAGAAAAAAAAAGACTTTGCAGAACCCTAATTTTGGAAGCATCTAAAAGGCTTGTTATAAGCAGTTGGAATGAGGGTTGCAGTATGTAATTATTAGCGAGATTGTAATATGTTTTACACTAGATAATAAAATCATTGGATGACTGTGGTTTTGTGGATGTAGCCAGATTGGGTGAACCATGTCAAATTTTTTGTGTTGTCTTGTTTCTACTATAATTTTTTGTGTTTTATTTCTTTGTTTTATTGATCAAATCTACATTTAACTATTAGATATTTGATTTCTAACGCTAACAAGTGGTATCAGAGCCAGGTTGTGTTTGATTATCATCTGTAGGAAGGTCTCACGATTGAGTGGGAGTCTCTTGGTTAAGTGGGAGCAATGGAGGATGAGGGTAAATTGAAGGTAGATAAATTCAATGGGTAGAACTATCAATTATGGAAGATGCAGATGGAGGATTATCTCTATTAGAAGGATTTATGGAGGCCATTGGAAGGAATATCCAAGAAACCAACAACAATGAGTGATGAGGAATAAAATCTTCTAGATAGAAAAGCACTGGGAGCCATTTGTTTATTCCTAGCACAATCAGTGGCATTCAATATTACAACATAAAAAGACAACTCAAGAGTTGATGGAAACCCTAGCAAAGTAAGATGAAAATCCTTCCACTTCAAATAAGGTATTTCTTATGAAGCATTTATTTAATATGAAAATGGTAGAAGGTGGGTTAGTTGTTGATTATTTAAATGAGTTTAATACAATTACTAGTCAATTAACTTATGTAAATGTAAAATTTGATGAAGAAGTTAGGGATTTTTAATTATGTGTTCTTTGCCTAAAATTTGGAATAGCTTGGTAATGGCTATTAGCAATTTTGTTTCTAGTTTGAATACATTGAAATTTGATGATGTTGTTGGTGCTATTTTGAGCAAGGAAATTCATAGGAAAAGCTCAAGTGGGACATCCACATTAGGTAGTGTTTTGAATGCAAAAAGCAGGGGAAAAACAAAGGAGAGAGGAAACAATTTTGGAAGTCCTGGGAAGTCAAGAGGAAAATCAAAGGACAAAAGGTCCCAATTTAGAGACAAGAGGGATTACTGGTACTGTGGTAAGCTAGGTCATTTAAAGAAAGATTATTGGTCTCAAAAAAATAAGGGAGACAGAAAGGAAGGCAATAAAGAGGAAAATGTGGTAAGTAATAAATATGATGAGGATGCTTTGATTCTTTCCCTTGATAATGTTGATGATTCTTGGGTGTTAGATTCAAGGGCTTCATTTCATGCTATGCCCCATAGAAGTTATTTTCTTGATATGTCCAAGGGGATTTTGAGCTGGTTTATTTGGTAGATAATGAACCCTGTCGTATTGTTGGAAACGAAAGAATCAAGATTAAGTTGCAGAATGGGAATCATTGGCTACTACATGAGGTAAGGCACATTCCAAAGTTAGAAAGAAATTTAATTTCAGCAGGCAAACTAGATGATGAAGGTTGTGTTGTTACATTTAGTGATAGAAATTGGAAGGTTACAAAAGGTGCCTTAGTGGTAGAAAAAGGTGTGAAAGTAGGCACCTTTTATCATTGCATAGGTCATATTTTTCCTTCTACTTTAGCTATTGTAGATAAAAATAAATGTTCAAGAATAGTTGTTGCAGTTCAATAGGCATAAAATTAGATAGTCTCTATGGATTCTGAATCAGCACTATGGCATAATAGACTTTGGAATACAAATGCAAAAGGTATGAAAGTACTTAATTCAAATAATATTTTACCAAGTCTGAAATGTGTTAATATGGATTTCTATGAAAGTTGTGTGTATGGAAAACAAAAGAGAGTTATTTTTCTCAAGGATGGGAAGCAAAAGAAAGATGAGAAATTGGAGCTTGTGCATACAAATGTATGGGACCAACTCAGGTATCTTCTCTCGGTGCCTTTTAGTATTATGTTACATTTATTGATGATGTAACTAAGAAGGTGTGGATTTATTTCCTTAGGCAAAAATCTGATGTATTTGAAACTTTTAAAAAATGGAGAAGCTTGATTGAGAATGAGACAGGTAAAAAGTTAAAATGTCTCAGATTTGATAATGGTGGTGAGTATTGCAACAAAGAGTTTGAAGATTATTTTTCCTCAAATGGTTATTTTTTTAGGTAGAAAATAGTTCCACAGACTCCATGGGAAAATGGAGTGGTTGAGCACATGAACAAAACAATAATGGAGCATGCACAAACTATGAGATTGCATGTCGGGCTGCTTTTAAACATGTGGGAAGATGCTGTAAACACTATTGTTTATTTAATCAATAGAGGTATCTCTAATCCTTTTGGTTGTGGTATTCTAGAGGAAGCATGGACAGGTAAGAAGGCAAGTTATTCTTTTCTCAAGACCTTCAATTGTGAAATATTTGCACATGTAGATTCTGAAAATAGAACCAATCTTGATGCAAAATCAAAGAAATGTATATTTGTTGGCTATGGAATTGATGAATTTGGTTATAGGCTTTGAGATTTTGAAAATATAAAAAATTTCAAGAAGCATGGATGTCATATTCAATGAGAAAGTGTTGTACAACAATTAGTTGTAGTAGCATGAGAAGAAATAAAATGATTATGTAGTGTTGGATGATACACCAAATAATGATGTTCTAGTAGTCCCTCATGCTCCGCAACAACAACAATAACAATAAAAATACCACAAACTCCAATGAATGTTAGATGATCTTCAAGGATAAATTGACCTCCAGAAAGATTTTCTCCCTCTTTGTATTCTATTTTATTAACTGATGTAGGTGAACCAAAATGTTATGATGAAGTTATGCAAGTGGATACCAAGGTTCAGTGGGAGCATAAAATGGAAGAAGAAATGGATCCTTGCTAAAAAATCAGACTCAGGACTTATGCAAGTTGTCTGCAGGTAAAAAGGATTTACCAAAAAAATGGGTTTATAGGTTGAAAGAGGAGGATGGAGGTAAGAAAATATTTAAAGCCAAATTAGTTGTAAATGGATTTGTAGAAAAAAAGGGTATTGATTTTGATAAAAAAATTTATCCAGTTGTTAAAATGACTTCTATTCATACTTTTTGAAGTATTGTGGCTACTGAAGATTTGTATTTAGAAAAACTTGATGTTAAAACAACCTTTCTCCATGGTGATTTGGAAGAGGAAATATATATGGAACAACCACAAGGATTTGAGGTCATAGGCAAGGATAAACTTATGTGCATATTGAAGAAAAGTCTATATGGCTTGAAACAAGCACCTCAGCAATGGTATATTAAATTTGATAGTTTTATGGATGAGCAAGGCTACACTCGATGTAATTATGACTATTGTGTTTATTTTAAGAGAGGTTGGATGATGATAGCTACATTATTTTATGTTTATATGTTGATGATATGCTTGTTGCAGGGTGTAACTTGGATCACATAAAGGAGTTAAAACAACAGTTAGGAAATTCATTTCTATGAAGGATTTGGGGGTAGCAAAACAAATCCTTGGTATGAAGATTACAAGAGATAGGAAAAACAATTTTTTTTTTTATCTTAGGTTGATTATGTTGAAAGGTGTTGTAGAGATTTCATATGGAGAATGCAAAAGCTGTCAACACACCTTTGCCCAGTCATGTTAAATTGACTAAGGATGTGTGCCCAAAGAAACAAGAGGAGGAAGAAAAAATGTCCAAGGTACCATATGCTTCAGCTATAGGAAGTTTAATGTATGCCATGATATGCACAAGACCAAATATTACACATGTTGTAGGAGTTGTTACCAGGTATATGAGTCATCCTGGTGTTGAGCATTAGAATGTGGTAAAATAGATTCTCAGGTATTTGAAAGGAACATCCAATAAATGTTTATGTTTTGGGGGCTCTAATATTGATTTAAAAGGCTATGTTGAATCAGATTTCACAGGGGATGTAGATACCATGAAGAGTACCATAGGTTATATATTTACAGTTGGTGGGACAACAGTGAGTTGGATTTCTTAGTTACAAAAGGTGGTTGCTTTATCAACCACGAAGGTAGAGTATGTTGTTGTAATAGAGGTGACAAAGGAGATGATATGGCTACAACTTTTCATGGAAGAGTTGGGAAAACAACAGGCTAAAAATTACTTGTTTACAAATAGCTAGAGTGCTATACATCTTGCAAATAATCATGTGTTGCACTCTAAAACCAAACACATACAGTTGAGATATCATTTCATTTGATCAGTGTTGGAGGATGGACATGTCAAATTGAAAAAGATACATACAGATTCCAATCTAGCAGATATGTTTATGAAGGCTATGAAAAAGGATAAGTTGAGCTCCTCTTCAACTTCAGTTGGTCTTCAAGGTTGAATTCAAGTATAACAGAGCAGTAGGGTCTAAGGTGCTTATTTATAGTGGGAGTTGTAAGTGTAGCAGTGTCATCTAGGATCAATCTCAAAGTGGGAGATTGTGTTGGTGTGGATCTTGATCAGTCTCCAAGTGGGAGATTGTTGGTTTGTGGTGACTGATCATGCTATACTATACACTCTTCATGTATCTGTTATCAAATCTGAGATGCTTCAAATTTTTTCCTATCTCATTCTCAACTAAAGCTTTCCACTTTTTTAAAAGTTTCAAACACTTCTAATTTTTGTTTTAAAAAATACACCATGTTTTCGTAGTTGCATCATCAATAAAAGTAACATAATAGAAAGAGCCACCAAGAGAAGACACCTGAGTTGGTCCCCATACATCTAAATGCACAATCTCTAATTTCTCACTCTTCTTCTCTTTCCCAACTTTGGGAAATCGAACTCTTTTCTGTTTTCCATAAACACAATTTTCATAGAACTCCAAGTCAATCTGCAGCTTTAGACTTGGTAGCAACTTTCTGGAGTGAAGGATCTTCATCCATTTCTCAGTCATGTGCCCAAGTCTATGGTGCCACAATTAGTTTTCTATCCCTACAACAAGTGCTCTAACTATCTCAGTAGAAATTTTTTCTATGGAAACTAAGGTAGAGTAAGTATTACCAGTACACAAATACAATATGGCTACCTTTTCACCTTTAACTACTACTAATTCACCTTTAGTGATCTTCCAATCTTTGTCTAAAAAGGTAACTATACAGCCTTCACTACCTAGTTTTCCTGCAAAAATTAAATTCCTTCTCAAATTTGGAACATGCCTTACCTCCTATAGCAACCATTCATTTCCATTCTATAGATTGATTTTTATTTTTCCTTTTCCAACAATCTGACAGGGTTCATCATCACCCAAATATACCTGTTCAAAATCACCTTGAACATAATCTAGAAAAATATATCGTATGGGGTGTGGCATGAAATGAAGCCCTTGAATCTATTACCTAAGAATTATTAACATTATCTAAACATAGAATTAAAGCATCCTAAAATTTATTACTTGCAACATTAGCTTCCTTATTATCATCATGTTGTCCATTTCCTTATTTGTTTTTTTGAGACCAACAATCCTTCTTCAAGTGTGTTGGATTTCCACTGTTCTATCAATCCATTTTTCCTCTGGATTTAGATATGCCTTTCTTCAACTTCCCTTGTGACTTCCCACAATTTTTTGGGATTTTTCCTCTCTCCTTTGTTTTCCCCCTATTCTCTATAGTCAAATCATTACTTGATGTTGAAGTCTCACCTGAACTTTTCCATTGCATTTCCTCACTAAGGATAATACCAACAACATCATCAAATTTCAATGTATTTGAACCAGAGACATAGTTACTTACAAACATTACCAAGCTATTCTAGCTTTCTTGAAAAGAACATAAAACCAAGAGAGTCCTCACTTCATCAAAATTCACTTTTACAAAATTTAACTAACTGGTATTCATATTAAACTCATTTAAATGATCTGTCACAATTCACCTTCAATCATTTTTAGATTAAACAAACACTTCATGAGAAATACCTTATTTGAGGCTGAGGTTTTTTCATATAATTTAGCCAAATGTTCCATCAAATCCACTGTTGTCTTAGCTTCCGTTATATTGAACACCACAGACAGTGTGAGGTACAACCGAATGGTTCCCAATTCCTTTCTATCTATAATATCCCATTCTTCATTGGTCATTGTAGATAGGTAAATAAATCAAAGAGTTTAAATTGCATTGAAGAAAATAAACAAATTAAATCCTATCAAGCACCATGAAGTACAAACTAGAATGAAAATAAAAATAGTAAACAAATAACATGCAAACCGATTTTCAAACTAGTGTTGATTGATCTCCATGGCTCTTCTCTACCTGCATAAGGATGCAAAATTTCGAAGGTTGATTGTAGAGAAGGAATGTTGGTTGCTCAAATTCTGCAGCATAACAACCTGATGAAGATGATAGAAGATTTGATCAAAGAATGATTTTGACAGAGTGAGGATACTTAAGAATCAACCCCCTAAATGAATTGTGAGAGGTTGTATTTATAGATTTTTCAAAAGCTTCTGATTGGCTGATATGATCAATGGCTATGATAATTCTTGACAGATCAAACGGTTGAGGAAAGATGAAACTGAAGAGAAAATAGAAGAAACCTAGAAACAAGATTTTTCCATTTTTAAGAAAGAGGAAGAAGATAAGAAGTCATCTTTCTTTAAAAGAATAAAAGAAAGATTTAAAGCTGATAAATAAATGAATTAAAAATTCAATTATTTATTTGTGGATGACATTCAACTTTTCTTAATTAAATAAAATATTTAATTAAGCTTTTAAATGCAGAAGAAAGTTGGTGATAAGAAAAGAGCTTTAATCATGTTTTATTGAAAAAAGCAGAATATCTCATAATAAAATATTTAATCATGATATGAGAAGATTTCACAATCAAGTTAAAATACCTAATTTTGAGTTGGAAAGAAAGCATAAGATATTTTTAATTAAATAAGATTTATTTAATTAAATCACTTTTATGAAATTAATTAAATGAAATATTTAATTAATTAGAAGAAGAATTTTAAAATAGAAGAAAGAGAAATATTTAAACTTAATTAAATCAAAAGATTTAATTTAAATTCAAACAATGATAATTAATTTAAATAAATAGAATGTATTTATTTAATTAATTAAGTGGACATATGGAAATAATTAAATAAAATAAATTTATTTAATTAAGGAAGAAGAATAAGATGAATGAACAATATAATTAAATTAATTAAATTTAATCATATGTAGAGGATTTTAGAAAAATTAATTAAATAATAAATATTTAATCAATTGCCAGGATTATAGACATGACCATTTTTATGTGTATACATTTTGCCCCTCTTTGAAGTGATGTGTGAAACATATTACTTCAAAGAAAATAAAATTTTTGCCCCTGATATGTTTCTGATTTTTGATATTGATGATGCCCCCTCGGGAGATAAATCACGGAATAAGAAATTGATAAGGATTGAGGAACAGTGATTTAGCTCCTGATAGATAATATGGTTGATGCCCCAGTAAAAAAAAGAGGATGAAAAATGGGAAATGCCACTATTGCCCATCCTGAAAAGACCCTTATAAGGTAAAATGGGTAAAATGAGGTGTCATTTTCACCTTGCTGCTACAGTGAATTTGGAGCTCTGAGAGTGACTTGGCGAAATGGTGATCCCCGTGCACAGACATAGGTTCGAGCGAGCGCGACGATATTAGAGACCTCCAGCGTATGGACCACCGGTGAGTGATTCGAAACCTCTAAGTTGTCAAATTTCGCATTTTTGATCGATTTTGAATTGATTTAAAGTCGGACTGCAATTTTTTTGGAACGTTTTAGCGCATCTAGGTGTAGTTTTAGTGCATTCGACAAATAGTTTAGCGCATCTAGGAAATTCCGTAGCGCATCTAGGAATAGGACAAAAATTGATCTGTTAGCGCATTCGACAGATAGAGTTGCGCATTTAGGGTGAAATCGGCTAGGTCAGAGATTTAGCGCATCTAGGGCACAGAATTGCGCATTTAGGGTTTGATCCAAAATGTTAGAGCTGCGCATTTGATCGATAGAATAGCGCATTAGGGTAACAGAGTTGTGCATTTAAGGTTTTAGCGCATTAGGGAAACAGTCTAGCACATAGGAGAAAAATTTTAGCGCATATGGGGTTTTGGCGCATAGGAGCGACAAAATTGCGCTTTTAGGAAAAAAATGCAAAATGCTAGTGTGATGAAAAAAAAAAACGATGATAAAAATTGCTTCTTTAGTCAATAGGTAGATAAATTGTCGGATCATCATGTTGATAGGATAGAAAATCGAATAGAGAACTGATAACTTTGCTTTCCGCGATTGAAAAACAAAGAGTAGATGAGAGATTGATTGATTTGAAATTTGATAACTTTGCTTCTCGTGATTGAAAAACAAAGAGTAGATGAGAGATTGAGTGATTTGAAATTTGATAACTTTGCTTCTCGTGATTGAAAAACAAAGAGTAGATGAGAGATTGATTGATTTGAAGTTTGATAACTTTGCTTCGCGCGATGGAAAAACAAAGAGTAAATGTTGTGATAAATTTGCTCTCTGCAATAGAAAACAAATAGTAGAATAGAGATTTAAATTTGCATTCATGATTGAAATACAAATAGAAAAGGATATGTGTTGATAAATTTGCTTTTCTGAAAAGAAAAACAAATAGTAAATGATGATAGAGTAGATTGATTAGACATGCCGATAGATTGATGTAGCACTTGATGTAGATTATTGATATGTTATGTTGGGTGTTGTGATATTTTTGGACCAATTAGGAGGTTTTCAAAAGCCTCCAGGTCAGAGAGCGGTTCCCCTTGTGCTGGGAACGGATAGGAGAGTTACAGGTGTAGCACAGAGGTTGATGGGTACCGTAGAGAGTACATCCCTACGAGAGGCCATTGCAGAGGGATTCGAGGCAGCTAGAGAGGCAGAGTACTACAGAGTTCGTTATGAGGATCTATGCCCTCCTGAGCGGCGAGAGCCATATCCTAGATCACACAGCCAGACGAGGACCCGATCCCGGACATCGACACACGGCAGAGAGGTTACCGGGCCTCGACGGGATCCTGATGCAGGGACCAGCGGCAGGCCACCTCCTTCTGGACCAACTCCGTCAGGGGCATCGACCAGTTAGCCATTTTGGGGCTTGATTCATTATGTATACTGTGTTTTGATCATGTATGATGTATTTATGTTCTGACCTTTTATTAGTTTCATTGGACATTTGGACATTTGTATTATTTTGATGAGTGATGATATGCAGTGACGGTATTTCGGATGATGTTATGTTCATGCATTTATGATATGATATGGATATGATTATGCATGTATGTTATGAGATGGATTTTGATATGCTTTTATTACATGTGCGGACTAATCCATATAATGCAGGATGATCCAGTGATTATGATGTGTATGCAATGATTTTGTGATGATGTATGTATATATGTGAGATGTTAATTTCTTTTTGAATTTTCCATGTATGAAATGCATCGTGATATGGTAGAAAATGAATGTGGTATGAATGGTAATATGGTAAAATGATATGTAAAATGGTAACATGATAATAAAATGATAAATGTGGATGGTAATGCAACGGTATGAGATGATAAAATGAGAAATGAATGATGAAACGGTAAATGAATAATGGAATGATAAATGAATGATAAATGTAATGAAAAACGAGATGATAATGAAAATGATGGTAATAATGAATGATAAATGATAATGAAAATGAAATGATAAATGAATAAACATGATAAATGATAATGAAAAAATGAAATGAGAATAATGAGTGATAAAATGATAAATGGTAATGAAATGTTAATGGAAAAAGGAATGATTTAAAATGAAGGCGAATGAATGAATGCAATGAATTAAATGTCCAAATGTCCTCGACGAAAAGGTCAAAACTTAATAACAACCGTTTGAATACCTTCATTCAGCCCTTCAAAATACGGATATGAATCCAATATGCAAATGTATACAATGATCTAATGAACATGCAACTATATGAAACTAACCAGTTTATTGAGCCTGTTATAAGCCTTCTTGAATCATCATAGAACATTTAAAATATTGGGAGTATGTACAAGCATCAGAGGGGAAATTAGCGCCAATGATGACCAGAGTACAACTTTCATGAATTTTGATATAGCAAGCGAACACAAGCATCGAGGTATAATTGAACCAAGATGACCTGAGCATTTCTTGCATAAACAGACAAAGATTAACCACCGTTCTGATCCAAATGTGGAACTGTCATCGATGATATTTACTTTGAGCGTCATGTCCTTTGACATATTTGCATTAGATTGGGTTGTTAACCTCAAGACAGCAGACAAAGAAAAATCATTATCGTTCCTTGCTACTCTAGTGCAGTACATCATTGAGTATGCTTCTGAGTAATGATATCGAAAATCAAACAACTTTTAATCAAACATGTAATACTGTTAATGCATACATTATTCAGATATTTGGATCATCCAATAGACAAATGATATGATATCTTGCTGAAAAGTGTGTCATGATTGGATAACATTGACAAAGGAGTTTGTTGTTTGTTGGTATGCTCGTATTGCTATGTCATGGTCTAGCTGTTTTGGTATGCTCTGAAAGTTAAGTGCCCCTAGTTGAGTTTTTGCCTTGTTGATTGACACAACTAGTGGAAAGGAATATGTACAAACGATCAAGCCATGGTAAGACGTTTTAACTCTCTAGGCAAATGGTGGCAGGATGGTGCGATTAATGACCACGCGCAGTGTTAAAGTTTTCGCGTTGATAAGGTGCTAAACAGACCATTAATAGATGAGAGGTACGATACGCCCCGCTTGCCGAGATTTTCACCATCAGATTTATTTCATTTTTCCGGATTTCTTTTGATTTTTTTTGTATTTTTCTCAATAATAGATCTGCCTCGCTGCTTTCACCCTATGACATTTCTTTGATTTTGTATTTTTCTTTCCTCATTAATAGATCTACCGCTTTTGCCGTGTTTCACACCTCCTGGCTTATTCTTTGATTTTGTATTTTGAAATGTTTTGATTTTTTGTGTGATTTTTTTTCTCGTGATTCTTCTACCGCTTTTGCATTTCTCTCGTGAGGACTTTTTCCTCACGTTTCCAGCATTTCTTCTTCGTGATCTCTTTTCAAGCTGTTTTTGTATTTCTTCTCGTGACTTTTTCTGCCATTTTGTATTTCTTCAGACTTTTCTCTGCCATGTTTTTGTATTCTCGTGACTTTTTCCCGCCGGTCTTTGTATTTCTTCGTGACTTTTTCCGACCTAAACATAGTAATTTTAAGATGCATACCTGATGGTCATCTATCAGGGTCTCCTTCCTCGGCGCTGATAACTTCAGGCTGCCCCGATCCTAGGTCAACTCACTACAAAGGCCTGTCCGGTTGGTTCAAACTTCTTTCCTTTCTCCGCTCTTGTTGATTATGTACGTAATCCAGATCACCCACCGCTGCACGCCGCTTTGACTTTTATCATATTCAGACATCATCCGTTGATACATGCTTTAAACGGTCGCCGCCTCGCCTCTTTTCATCTCAAAAGTTCTAACCTTGAGTCGTGGTTCCAGTTCCCATCCGTTATGAGAGATCTTCGCTGATTTTAATGAAGGTATTTCTACCTCTAAAGGAAGTATGGCTTCTGCTCCATAGACGAGGGCAAAAGGTGTTGCTCCTGTTGGCGTTCGGACACTGGTTCTATAAGCCCACAAGGCGGGATTGAGTTGAACATGCCAATCCTTCCCTGAGTCATTGACAATCTTCTTCAAAATCTTTAGTATGGTTTTGTTTCAGGCCTCTGCTTGGCCATTTCCTTGAGGATAGTAAGGCATGGAATATCGGTGCTAAATATGGAATCTTTCACAAAGTTCATCAACATCCTGATTTTTGAATGGTCGACCATTATCTGTAATAATGGCATTAGGAATACCATATCAGCAAATAATATAGTTGAGAATGAAGGATGAGATCTATTTTCCAGTGACTTTAGAGAGAGGTACTTCCTCAATCCACTTAGTGAAATATTCCGTTGCTGTGATGATGAACTTATGGCCATTTGAAGAAGAATGATGAATTTTGCCCACTAGATCTAACCCCCATTGAGAGAATGGCCAGGTGGGTGTAAACGAATGAAGTTCTTGTGCCGGAGCATGAATAAGATTCCCATGAATCTGACATTTTGAGCAAGTTTTAGCAAAGGTAAATGATTCTCTTTCCATTGTAGGCCAGTAGTAACCCATTCTAATCAATTTTTTGGATAAGGTTAGTCCACTCGAATGAGTACCACAAATGCCCCCATGAACTTCTTGTAAAGCTTTGTCGGATTCGTCACGTTCAAGACATCGAAGTAAAGTACCATCAAGACCACGACGATAAAGGGTATCAGCGATAAGGGTATATCAAGAGGATTGTCGGATAAAGTTACGTTTTTGGTTGCGGGACAAGTCAGGTGGTAATATATCATCTTTTAGGTATGCATAAATCTTGCCATACCAGGGTGAATCGTATCCTACTAGGTGACAGATAATTTGGCTTTCAGGTGTGTCATAGGCAGGTGTAAATAATTGTTCCACCAGAAATTCATAGCTTAGCCTGGTTTGTTCCGAGTTGTATCAATGAGGTCATAGCCATAGCGCCGCTGCTTCTATTGTCAATCTCGAATTTGTGTAACCACGTTCACAAAATACTCTTTGGTCATCAATCATCTTCTTGTATGGGTACATTAACTTTGTCATCTTTAGTCCACGATAATCACTATTGATTTGATTAATGACTAGTTGTGAGTCACTCATAAATCCTTGTAGCTCGTAATCCTCCATTCCGTCGCTACCAGTGATAGGCTTCATATTCAGCTGTATGTTATTGGTGCATGGAACATTAACCGTATGCAGTAACTTTGTAGTTCAAGTATGCCCTTGAGGGGTAACGAAAAGGATGCCTGCCCCTAAGCCATGTTGGGTAAAAGAACCATCAAAGTATAAGGACCATGGCTGCTTAAAGTCTGTTGTGAAGACATCGGCATCTAGAAATTCAATGTGTAAAGGGTGCTCTGTTTGGAGAGGAGCGTCTGCTAGTTGATCCGCGATAACTTGTCCTTTGATTGCTTTGCAATCAACATAGTGAATGTCGAACTCACTCAAAATCATGATCCATTTTGCTAACCTTCCTGTTAGTGATGCTTTACTTAGTAGATACTTGAGTGGATCAATTTTGGAAACAAGCTTAATTGTATGAGTTAGCATGTAATGTCGGAATTTCTGGGAAGCGAAGACGACTGCCAAACAAGCCTTCTCAATGAAAGTGTAACTAAGCTCATGACTTGTCAATGTTCTGCTGATGTAATAAATTGCCCGTTCTTTCCCTTCATGGTCTTCTTGTGCTAATAATGCTCCCAAAGATGTCTCGGTTGCAGCAATATACAGAATCAATGGTTTGTCTGGATTTGGTGGTACAAGAACCGGTGGATTCATCAGGTACTGCTTGATTTGTTGAAATGCCCTTTCACATTTATCATCCCATCTAAAAGGAACATTCTTATGTAGGAGATGTGTGAATGGTAGACTTTTGTCAGCCAATTCAGCACAACTCCACGGATAGATCGGAGTTCTTTGCAAGGATCTCTAACCGACCACGTTCTTTTGGGGAGGCATCTCCATGATTGCTTAACTTAGCAGATCTACTTCCACCTTTATGAAACAATATATCCTAACAGCTTTTCCAGATGTGACCCCAAAACACATTTCTTAGGGTATTTAAGGAAACTTTGGTCTAATCGGTAATATTTAGATAGTATGTCCGTCCTTCTCCTGCGTGTGATTTTTTCCAATGTCATTCACATAATCTTCCATGAATGCGCATCATGTCGCGTGGAAAGATCGTAGTCATATTTCGATAAGTAGCGCTCCAAGATTTTTCGCTTCTCAAAAGGCATGATATCTCCAACAATATGTTCCCTACCTGACAAGGAAAGCTGTTTTCTTGGAAGTCTCCGGGTGCAATCTTTGATTTATATAACCCGAGAAACCATCCATATTAATACGAGTATACATGGTACGGTTCACCGTTAGATCAACTATATCAATACTTGAAGCCGAAAGTCATCCTTTGGGCAAGCTTTGTTAAGATTCTCGAAATCGTAAGGCATACTCTTTACACGTTTGTCTGGTTTTGCTACTGGTACAATATTGGAAATCCATTCGGCATAGTCAATTGATCTTATAAAACGTGCATCGAGGAGCTTCTTGAGTTCTTCTTTAACCAATAGTGCAATATGAGGATTCATCTTTCTGAGTTTTTGTTTTACGGGTTTGGCTCCTGATTTGATAGATAAATGATGCATAATGAGATCAAGATCAAGGCCGGGCATATCGGCATATGACCATGCAAAATTGACTTGATTTTCCTTGAGAAAATTCATGAACTCGATCTCTTTAGAGCTATCATTGATTCACTATCTCCAGAGGATCCTGATTATTTGTAGCTGTAACGCTGATTTCCTTTGTAGCCTCGCCAAATAAGATGGATGATCGTCATGATAGTGCTCGAGAGTGTCAGCATCCCACGATGGTGCGTGCCTTGAAAGTTGTTTCACCATCCGATATCACGCCTTTATTTTGTCTCTTTATGGTTTGATCTAGTACTACCAGATTTCCGGGTTTTCACCACGGTAATTTCGGCTCATTTTCACTTTTGCAGCTAGGAGACTTGACACTCTCCTGATTACAGACTTCATACTGAAAATTGCTAGTGGAACAATTATTTACATCTTCAGTGGAAAGGAAGTTTATGATAGCTTCATCATTTGGAAAAATAGGTATATCCATAGGTTCGGTAAGATCCCAGTCAATGAGATCAGGATGAATTAATGGTAGGACGTCGTCTGGTTGTGTAAAATTGGCGATGGTTAGGGTCAAGACAGAGTTATCGATAGGATCCGTGGTATGAGATAGGTCAATGATGGGACTATTCTCCTGATAATCTTGTTCATTGCAATCAATTAACATCACCAGGTTCATATAGCGTTTCTAGGTTCGTGATTCTCAGGTTGGGACCCTAACCTTCCTTGATTTAAGGCGTATTTATACTATGTATGGACATCTACCTCTTGCCTCTCCAAATTTGTTATCATCATGGATGGTATCCATTCATATCTCGTGCTATAATCCGCGGTCGAGTTATTTCAATGCATGACCGATACCAAACATGTTTCCTTTCCTTATTGAACCTTCTTTAAGAAAACATTACCTTTGGGATTGTTTATCAGTAGCTTCATCTATTCTAGTTTTGTATATCATATGCCGCAAGTCCTGGGAGATGGATAGGCTCAACTACGCCTTCTTTTCTCTTTCCAAGAGGACCATTATCATATCCCATCTTTTGCATGATAGAATATCCTTTCCCATATTGTTCTGTTGGTAAGGTGACATTTAAAATTGCGTCCTCTTCATCTTTATAGAGCCAATCTAGAATTGTTGTATCCTTAGGATCTCCCATGGGAAATTTTTCTTTGATAAATTGTCCATTGAACTTGGTAGTGGGCTCTGTTTGTACCTGTGCTGATGTTGATGCTGCTGATATCTGTTGTGGTGTAATAGAAGGTTTTCCATGCGATCTAGGAGACGTAGGTAGATTAGCAAGACAAAGGAATATTCCCCAACCCACTTCCGTTCCAGGTTTCTTGTCAAAGCTTTTAGTTAACTAACTCCGACGGTGTAGCACCTGAGAGTAAAGAGGTGACGCTAGCGCTTCTCGACATTCGCAGTCCCAAAGTATCTTTGGATGAAGATTACTGGCACAAGTTTACGCTTGAGTTATCGGGCTGGCATAGTGATTCTCCATCACATCGGAAACTTAAGACATTGGTGGTAAGTGGACGGAACAACTTGCATCTCATGGATCCAAGGACGACCCAACAAGATATTGTATGCAAGATCTCGCTCTAAAACTTGGCAAAAGGTATTTTTGATAACAGGTCCCACTCTGATTGGTAGCATGATTAGACCTTTAGACGTTCTCTCCTCATCATCATAGGCTTTAATGGTAATCTTCCTTCTAGGATCAATAGAGTCTTCGGAAAATCCTAATGCTTGAATCACCTTCAAAGTGCATATGTTTAGACCAGCCCCTCCATCTATTAGAACACGTTTGACATGGAACTTGTGGATCATGACCTCTAAGTATAATGATGAATTGTGGGATGAGTTAAGGAACATCATCTTTGTCTAAGAATGAAAGGCATGTGTAGAAGGACAAATTCTACCATGGCTTGAAATCCATTCACATCCAAATCCAAGAGATGTAAAATAGCTAACTAGGAGTTTTATTCCAAAATTCCTAGTGCGGGGAAATCTTCTTCAAGTTCTAAAATGGAGATTTGAGTCGAGTTTTTCGGGTTGGTTAACTAGCTCTCCTATTTGGTGTTGAGGAGAGGTCTCATTGGATTTCCTAAGAAGAGCACCCTTCAAAACAACCTTAGCTTGTAAAGCCTCTTTGTTGTGACGCTCACTGTCCATTGTCTACTTTCTCTTTGATTTCTATGACGCTGACTCGCTCACGTCCGGCATAGAGGATTACATTATCATCAATTTGTCTCATAGTTTTGTCAGATGATTCTCCCTTTTGATAATTTGGTAGAGGATTTTGAAATGCTTGGTGATCTTTGTTGGATTTTTGTTGTCCTTCTACTGTGATAATGCCCTTGTCAATGAGATCTTGAATAGCATGTTTCAAACCTTGACAGTTGTTTGTATGATGCCCTCTGCACCTATGGTAGTCGCAAAAATAGGCTTCATTCCATGATGGAGGTTTTACCTTAGGTTCGTAATTGCATTGTGGAGGTAACATAAGGACGTTCTTTGCCATGACCTCTTTGAAAGCCGATTCTAAGGATTGTCCTAGTGGAGTAAAAGCTCTTCTATTGGAGAAGAATGGAAAGCGTTGGGGGTTCGTGTTTGAGGTATTTCCTGAAGTGTTGTTGTTGTTGTTGTTGTTCCAGTGGTTTTGGTTGTTGGCAGTCCCTTGATTGTAGTTCGTTGGAGGGGGACGATTGTTTCCTTGATTTGTGACTGAATTGACGTGGTTGTAATTATTGTTACGAGGAGTGTTCAAAATAAATGGCTTAGTCGTGATATGATTTGCATCTACAACACCATCATTTACAACATTCTTGTTGCGGGTCCAAAACTTAGACTTGTCCTGATTGTTGTAATGGTTAGATGAGGCAGGGTTGTCCCGATCAAGTTTTATGGTCCCTCTTTTGACCAAAGAACTTTCGATGGTGATGGCATCCTTAATCAACTTCTCAAAGGAAGGTGGACAGTGTAGATTTAAACGGTAACTCATTTATGAGTTGAGGCTATTGATGAAAGTAATCATTTTCTCCTTTTCAGGGACATGACGGGGATACCTAGCAAACATTCTCCTCCACCTTTGAAGAAAGGTAGTGAAAGATTCCCTAGGTTTTTGCGTAACTTTGCAAAGATCAATCATGGCGATCTAGTGTTGAACGTTGTAGGAGTATTGTGTTATGAACAAATTCATCAGTTCCTCAAATGTTCGAATAGGAGGTGTAATCTTATATAACCATTCCATAGAGTTGACTCCAAGGCTTCGAGGAAATAATCGCAATAAATATGTATCTTCGTGGGCAAATTCTAATGTCATGTTTCGAAAGTCTCTAACATGGTCAACTGGGTCTGATTTTCCATTATAACGATCAAATTTGGGGATTTCACAGTGTTTAGGAAATGGAATCATGTTGAGACTTCTATCAAAAGGATAAGGACATATGTCATCCAAAGTGTACTTCTTGGCTGTGGTTCCTCCTCGTAACTCTTTGATTTCTCCCTGTATTTCTCTAAACTCTTTTTTCAAGGAGGCATATTCAGATGGGGATGGCTCTTCCTCTGTGATTTTTAATTTCTCAGTATCAAAGTCTTTAGGCAATTTAGCTCCTTGATCTGCTAGAAAAAGAAAGTATTTCTCTTTGTCACGTTGTATAATCTTTTCAAGGGCTTTAAGAAATTTGGGATTTTGTTCTACCTCTCTAAGTTCAAGTTCGTCGTCTTGTTCATCATCACTACCTATAGGAGTTTTGTTCATGTTTTTGTTCTTAAGTATCGAACTTTCCTCTCTGTCAGCCATATCGTTGTTACTAAAAAGGGGATTGCGAATTACACTAAAAAGAGGACTATCTCGTTCACCCTCTTCTTGAGGTGTTTCTCCTGCTTTGTTGTGTTGAGATCTCATAAAAACAGGCATATGTAAGAAATCCTCGAATATGGTTAAGGGTCACTGAAGGATCTGATTGGGACGTGTTGAATATTCAATTGAAGGTTGTGGTACGTTCTCAAACTCAAGAGGTTGATTCAAATTATGACGTTGAGATAATGCTAATCTTTGATAATAAGCTTAGGTAGCTAAAGGTTCTACAGCATAATCATCGATAAATCCCCTAATGTAGTCTTGGTATCTATGGAGGAATGTGCGATAATGGAGCAAGACGTCTCGACTTTTATACAGGAATTCTCTGCGATCTAAAGTCTTCTTGTAACTTAAATTTGTTTTGGGCTTCTTGATCCTATTGAAAACTGATTTCTTGGTGAACTTGGTTGATTTCCACTTTCTTAACATGGGAGCAAAATCTTAGAAAGTCGGGTCCGTGACAAAAACTTAAAAGCGCTACTCTGTTTCCCAAATGCTCTACAGAAACAGTCAAATGCGCTGCCGAAAATCTCAGATGCGCAGAAACAGAGCACCTATGCGTAGCAGAAAATCCTAAATGCACCGAAACAGAACACAGATGTGCTAGAACAGAGCTTAAATGCACTGCAGTTTTCCCCTAGATGCGCTAAAACAGTTTTTCTAGGATAGTTTTGACCAGTTTTTAGCTGAAATTTGTCATGTTTGTTCTTGGATGATCCATTATCTGAATTAATGTTTGGAAAGCACAGCAAATAGTCTGATTTAAGTTGATTCGTAACCAAGCACAGAATAAGACAAGCACAACCTAGGTTAGGCCAGGACAATATCCGCTAGACTCCACGTGGGTTTCCCCAACCGCATATCAGTAGCGTGTGAATCTAGAAGCTTGGCTGCACGGGCTCCCCCTTACAGTGCACTCTCTTCTCAGGCCAACCAAGCTTCCAACCCCCACATGAACTCCCATGGCGCAGCTGATCACCTCTTACCATTGATCGCAGAGTGTGGAAGGTTTCATAACCTAATCGGGTGCTGGATCAGCAAATGTAAGGTTTTTGGCTTTCTAAACAATGGTATTTAGTTCTAGGACTTCGCTCGAAAGTAATACATACATGGGGCAAGAGATTAATCACCATTAAGGTGGCACTCCAGTCCTAAGAGGTTAAGCCTAATAGGTTTCATGGGAGTACACCGAGAGTGACACATCATCCAAGACAAGCAACCTTTAGGTTTTCCTTAAGATTTACATTTATATACCTACGGGTAGCTTGGCTCAGTTCGCTGTCGGGTTTGAGCTTCAACTCAAGGTGAGTACTTCTTCTTGGCAGGCCCAATTTCTAGAGTCACACAACTGGCTTTCTCTTTGTACTCCGTGATTTGACAAGTGCTATGTAGAGATGCTCTCATTGGTCAACGAAGTGGGTCTCGCCTTTCTGATCACCTAGTTTGCATAGAGTGAGAGCATAATCACCTACCACTTTCAAACACAGTCAATAAGAGTAGACAGATTCATTTTAGGAGCACCAAAATCAAAATGATTTAATCTAAGTGAAGATTTTGCTTCACAACAGACATGGGGTTCATTTTAACTACATGATAAAGATGTGGTGGCTACCCTAGATTGATTCATTTTGTTTAACATAAAAATGAAAGAAATTATGTTTTGCGGAAGGCTACGCCGAATTAACACCGTTACAATCCCGACACGTGAAGTCATTCTCAATAAACAGAGACCGGTTTCTTCAATCGCCAGTATATAAGAATGCTACCAAAGTAAAAACAAATGCCTTTCTCAAGTACTCCGCGATGCAACGGTAAAACAGAAACCATATTTTGCATTCTAAATGCGTAGAGATTTTTTATTTTCCGACATACACCTGTAAATGCTTAAAGTATGTCCTAAATGCTAACTAAATGCGCCATCGAAAATGACGGATGCCACCTCTATTTCCCGTGATACAAAAATAAACTATATGCCTATTCTAAATGCAAAGATTTTTTTTTTACTTTTTGAAACAACTTTAAATGCTAAAGTGTTCCACTTAATCATGATATGAGAAGATTGCACAATTAGGTTAAAATACTCAATTTCTGGATTTAGAAGAAAGAGTAAGATATTTTAATTAAATAAAATTTATTTAATTAAATCATTTTATAGAAATTAATTGTAAATGAACATTTAATTAATTAGAAGAAAAATTTTAAAATAGAAGAAAAGGATTTAAATTTAATTAAATCAAAAGATTTAATTTAAATTCAAACAAGCACTAATTTAAATAAATAGAATGTATTTATTTAAATAATTAAGTGACATATGAAAATAATTAAATAAAATAAATTTATTTAATTACATGGTAAAGAATAAGATGAATGAATAATATAATTTAAATTACAATAAATTTGAACTATGAGGACTTTAGAGAAAATTAATTAAATAATAAATAATATTTAATTAATTGCCGTGGATTATAGACATGACCATTTTTATGCTACATTTTGCCCCTCTTTGAAGTAATGTGTGAAACATATTACTTCAAAGAAAATAAAATTTTTGCCCCTGATATGTTTCTGATTTTTCGTTATTGATGATGCCCCCTCGGGAGATAAATCACAGAATAAGAAATTGATAAGGATTGAGGAATAGTGATTTAGCTCCTCGACATAGATAATATGGTTGATTATGCCCCGCAAGAAAAAAAAAGAGTATCAAGTATCGAAATTTTCAGTTTCATTGCCTATCCCAAAGACTTTATAAGGCAAAATGGGTAAAATGAGTGCGTCATTTTCACCTTGGTCGCCACAAGAATTTGGAGCTCCCGAGAGTAACTCACAATGGTGATCCCCGCACGCATATTACAGGTTCGGTTATCCATCCTTGGGGATGATGTAATACCCCCATGTTACTAATACTTGTATTATTATTTCTTACTCTTATGTGTGAGTTTGATTCTTTTCTCTATTGGTGATTAGTTCACCGTCTTGGTGTGGGTGGATGCCTCCCATATTAGGGAATGTTATTTCCTTCTGGTTATCGGCTTCCAGGAGGAAGCCGATTTTATGAGGGGGAGGATGTAATACCCCTCCTCTTACTGGTAGGATTTGGTATTTTTCAATGCGGTTGTTTGCTACTTGTGACGATGATGATATTGTTTGAGTTGGATAGTTAGACATTTGAGGATGCTGTATTCCATTAGTAGACTATTGGTGATTATGTTTATGCACTTGAGGATTTGATTATTTCATTTGACATTGTGGTTGGTTAGATGTTAGTTCATTTTCAGAATTATATCATGATGCAGTGATTTAACTAGATATGTCATGAGATGAATTGTTAGTTTAGAAATGTTATTTTATCAGTTGATTATAATTGTTAGAATAGGTGTGATGAAGGACAATATGGCATCACTCGTTTGCGAGTGCCCTGTTATGTTGCGATTCCTTCTCACAATACAATACTTTAATTTAATGTTTTAGTTTTATATATATGTATATATGCACATGTACGCAACTTCGTTTGTATGCAGGACTGCAGGTACAAGTTTCGATTCCACCTGCTTCGGCAGGACAGGGCGAGCACCAATAACCCAACGGTTAAATGTTGATACAGAGGTGATGATGAAGTCCTCCCGTCCCATGATGTTAGATCGTCTCGTTTGTCTGGTATTGTTTATTTTATGAATTTGTCGTCATTTGTGGCTTGTGTTTTGTGTGTTGTCATATTTTGATTAATGTGGTATTTTATAAGTTATGATTATTTAATTGATGTTGATATTTTATAAGTTGTGAATTAGTTAATTAAATGGGAATAATAATTGTGTATTTTAATGTTGATTTATTTGTATGAAAATATTTAAATGTTTTATTTGATTTTTATAAAGTCATGTGTTTCAATTAAATGATAATTAAATATTAAATGTGTGTTATTTATTTTAATTAATTATCTGATTGAAGATAATTATTAGAATAAATTATTTAAATTAAATAAGTAATGTGATGTGCAAGTAATGTTGCAAAAACAGAAATAAAAGCAATAAAACAAATAAAAGAATAAAAAGATTGTGTGAGCCAATAGGAATAGAGATCTGGGAAAAAGCCAGCTTTTAAATAATTATTTTCTTTTATTTTTGATTTTTAGAGTTTTTGAAAAAAATGGAGAATATCTTTTATTTAATTATGTATTTTGTAAGTTTTCACACACACAGAAGATTTGGGATACAGAAGAGGCACAAGTTATTGATTATGGATTTTTGAATCTGGAAAAGAATAATTTTCAATCTTTTGCTACATTTTGAGGAGAGATTTTATGGAGACAAGAATTAAAAAAAAAAAAAAGAATTGTTATGCATTTTTTTAATCTTCTGAAGTTTTCAAAAGGGATTTTTCCATTCTTTTGTTTTGGGGAATACTTTGAAAAGAGTCGTGGGATTAAGGATTTAAATTCAAGATTTAAGCACGGTTTTCTGAAGAGGAGATTCGAAGCAGGAAGGAGAAACTCATCGTAGAGGCCATCGGGAACAAGCAAACATCATCAGATTCTCAAATAAGTGTAGGACTCCAAGTTCTTTATTTTAAATGTTTATTTAAATTTTGTTGTTAAAAGATTGTCTGTACAAAATTGTAGATATTTATTTTGATTTTGTGAAATTATAAAAAAAAAAAGAATTAGATAATTTGTTTACATATGTTGAAATATTGTCTGTTAATTCATTGTGAAATTTTAAAAAAAATCTTTGTAGAAGAATTGTGAAAATCTTAGATCCTCTCTGAGGAAATGAATTTAAAATGGTAGAAAATTCGAAAAGAAAACAATAGATATTTTAGAAAATCTCACATATAATTTAGAAGACCTTTGTAGGATTGAAAAACAAAGGAAATCCTCTGATAAATTAGGAAAAATGAAATCCTATGATAAAATAATAAATATTTTCCTGTAGAAAACAGCAGAGACATAGGGTCACTAAATTCATCATAACTCACAATTTACGAACTGGGTATGGCTGAATTTTTATATGTGTTAAAATACTTAATGGCGCACCTTCAGTAAAAATTGTAGAAAGACCCAGATCCGAAAACAAAAGTTATACAAGTCGCAATACACTAGTTTTATTATTAGCATTGTTTGAATATAGTAAATTATTTTAATGTATTAATTGATAAGTATTTATATATATGTTTAATTTTATGTATTATATATATATTTAAATATATTTGTTTAATTGGTTATTTTGATAGAATAGATATTTTTAAAAGAAAATAAACCTTAATTTATTTATATATATATATATTCTTTTTTTGAAATTTTTTAGCAATTATGTGAATGACTTAAAATAAATAAATATTTTTCCTTCATTTATTATCTTAATTATGTAAGTAATTACTTTTAAAAGAATTAGTTAATTAGGTGAATTAATTAAGTTAATATTTTTAATATTTACTATATTAAGGATAATCTAGCTATGTATATATATACATAATATTTTGTAAACAAGCAATTGAGAGAAAATTGGAAAATTATATATAATTTGATGAAATATTATTTAGGCCCTTTTTACAAGAAATATATTTATAAGTTTGTATTTTTTTTTAAGAGTATGAACCTATATGTGCAATGGTATTTTTGGATATCAATAAAACATGTAGAAGTGTGGAGTAGATCTTGCGGTCAAGTTGAAGAGTTATGTGAAACATGAAAGTAGTGCCTCTATTGTATTGTTGGATTGATTTCTTTATTGAGTGGACTAATTTCCGTATTAAGTTTGTGCATTGGTTGATTGTTCTGTTGTGTTAATCATTGATCTTGTTTAAGTTTGTTTTGAGTCAAATTGTAAGATCGTTGTGTAATGTATTGTTGGGTAACCTAAGAGGAGAAATATAGGTCTCCCTTGGATACCACTCGAGAGTGTATCAAATTTAATTGTGTAGATTTATTTGGGATATTGCCACTCACTATCTTATGTTTGTTGAATCATTCTTGATATCTTGTTACTATTGTTAGTTCTTTGTTGAGGAAACCCTAATGTAAGCCTTTTTAGAGTCTTCCAGAGGCTTGTTTTATTGTTGGTGAATGTTCGTCATTTTATGTGCTTTTGGCATGGCAAGATATTAGTATCATTAATTTGAAAGGGTTGTACAAAACTTGGTGAGACTTTGATTATGTATTTTTAGCGAGATGGGTAATGCCTCGCATGGTTTGGCCTTGAGATTATTTGCCTTGTCTGTAGCGGTACAACCCTTGCCTAGTTTGGATTTATGTTAGGGGTCATAGGGAGAGTGGCTCTTTGTGGGCGCCGGCGCCTCAGGATGAGGAAGGGCTCAAGATAACCCACGAAAGAGTAGTTAAACAAGTGATAACCTAAACAATAGAATTTAGGGGGTTGGGTAGTTTAAAAAAAATACAAGATAATAAAACATTGGGTTCCTTGGCTATGCACTTGGGCTACCATAGACTAGTGATAGACTGAGAAGGTCGTGGTCGGTAAAGTCGTAGTCTCGTCCTCATGAGAGATTATCAGCTTCGCATTAGCTACCCTATGGTGCCGGCGCCTCAGTTAGGAGGAAGGGTCAGGAGATCCATAGATGGGTGCCAGCACCTCAGTTGGAGGAAGGGCTAGGAGAATCCCATGAGAGCTATGTGATGACACTCTCTACTTGACACTCTTGTGCTTGGTTGTAGTTGGTTTTGGATATTGTATATCTATGTCGTTTCTGATTTTAGGGCTAGGGGATCCATAGATGGGTGCCGGCGCCTCAGTTGGAGGAAGTGTCAGGGGATCCCATGAGAGCTATGCGATGACCCTTCCCACTTAACACCTGTTGCCTATTTTCTTATTGCCTCTGGAATTGTGTACTGAATTGTTGTTTCAGATTTATATGGAATTATATTCTGGTTATTGTTTTAGATTTATTTGGAAGTGTATTTTGGATATCGTAATCTTTATGTAGTTTCTGATTCTTGTGAATTTTGGTTTATAATTGCTAGGTAGTTACTTGTATGATTGCTGATACATTGGGTAATTGTGATGAGTTTCATGGTGTTAACTTGTTATGTGATTATGTGATCGTTGATGGTTTCTCATTGTATGCCTTGAGTTGTATTTATTTTTGTACTATGTTGTTGTTGAGTCGATTTGACATTCATGGTCGGGTTCACTTACTTTTCACCTCTGAGCACGGGGGGTGAGTTACTTGTAATTCACATGGTTGGGTGGAACGTGCTCGGCACCCGTTGGGTTCCCCTTCAGCGTCTTGTCTTCTCAGCTTTCCGCAGTGGAGTTGTACCAGTGATCACTTGTATTTCATTATTCTTGTATCAATTCCCATGTTGGGAAAATTCAATGTAATTCATTGGTCAAAGAAAATTGTAATGTAATATTATATCAATGATGTAATAGTTAGGTTCATTTGTAACTCTATTAAGAGGTGTATCATGGATGTAATTATGCGATGTTTAATATTCTCGCATCATGGTTATTGGATGTATCCTTATCCTTGGTTATCATTGTAAATGATATTGTTGTAATCTTTATTTTTATTTCTGGTTAGTTGTTGCGATGTAACCTCGTATGCCCCAGAGAACTAAGTGTGTTAAACCCTGTTGAGCTTAACCTCTTCAGGCTGGAGTGCCACCTTAATAGTGATTAATCTCTTGCCCCATGTATGGCCACTCGAATGGGGGTTCTGAACTAAATACCATTGTTTAGAAAGCCAAAAACTTTCTATTTACTAGTCCAGCACCGGTCGGTGTGAAGCCTTCCACACTTTCGCAGTCAATAGTAGAGGTGATCAGCTTGCCATGGGAGTTTCATGGGGGTTGGAAGCTTGGTTGGCCTGAGAAGAGAGTGCACTGTAAGGGGGAGCCTGTGCAGCCAAGCTTTTGGATTCACACGCTACTGATATGCGGTTGGAGAAACCCACGTGGAGTCTAGCGGATATTGTCCTGGCCTAACCTAGGTTGTGCTTGTCTTATTCTGTGCTTGGTTACGAATCAACTTAAATCAGACTGTTTGCTGTGCTTTCCAAACATTAATTCAGATAATGGATCATCCAAGAACAAACATGACAAATTTCAACTAAAAACTAGTCAAAACTGTCCTAGAAAAACTGTTTTAGCGCATCTAGGGGAAAACTGCAGCGCATTTAAGCTCTATTCTAGCGCATCTGTGTTCTGTTTCGGCGCATTTAGGATTTTCTGCTACGCATAGGTGCTCTGTTTCTGCGCATCTGAGATTTTTGGCAGTGCATTTGACTATTTCTGTAGCGCATTTGGGAAACAGAGTAGCGCTTTTAGGTTTTTGTCACAGACCCAACTTTCTAAGATTTTGCTCCCATGTTAAGAAAGTGGAAATCAACCAAGTTCACCAAGAAATCAGTTTTCAATAGGATCAAGAAGCCCAAAAAAAATTTAAGTTACAAGAAGACTTTAGATCGCAGAGAATTCTTGTATAAAAGTCGAGACATCTTGCTCCATTATCGCACATTCCTCCATAGATACCAAGACTACATTAGGGGATTCACCGACGATTATGCTGTAGAACCTTTAGCTACCCAAGCTTATTATCAAAGATTAGCATTATCTCAACGTCATAATTTGAATCAACCTCTTGAGTTTGAGAACGTACCACAACCTTCAATTGAATATTCAACGCGTCCCAATCAGATCCTTCAGTGACCCTCAACCATATTCGAGGATTTCTTACATATGCCTATTTTTATGAGATCTCAACACAACAAAGCAGGAGAAACACCTCAAGAAGAGGGTGAACGAGATAGTCCTCTTTTTAGTGTAAGTCGCAATCCCCTTTTCAGTAACAACGATATGGCTGACAGAGAGGAAAGTTCAATACTTAAGAACAAAAACATGAACAAAACTCCTATAGGTAGTGATGATGAACAAGACGACGAACTTGAACTTAGAGAGGCAGAACAAAATCCCAAATTTCTTAAAGCCCTTGAAAAGATTATACAACGTGACAAAGAGAAATACTTTCTTGTTCTAGCAAATCAAGGAGCTAAATTGCCTAAAGACTTTGATACTGAGAAATTAAAAATCACCGAGGAAGAGCCATCCCCATCTGAATATGCCTCCTTGAAAAAAGAGTTTAGAGAAATACAGGGAGAAATCAAAGAGTTACGAGGAGGAACCACAACCAAGAAGTACACTTTGGATGACATATGTCCTTATCCTTTTGATAGAAGTCTCAACATGATTCCATTTCCTAAACACTGTGAAATCCCCAAATTTGATCGTTATAATGGAAAATCAGACCCAGTTGACCATGTTAGAGACTTTCGAAACATGACATTAGAATTTGCCCACGAAGATACATATTTATTGTGATTATTTCCTCGAAGCCTTGGAGTCAACTCTATGGAATGGTTATCTAAGATTACACCTCCTATTCGAACATTTGAGGAACTGATGAATTTGTTCATAACACAATACTCCTACAACGTTCAACAGCAGATCACCATGATTGATCTTTGTAAAGTTACGCAAAAACCTAGGGAATCTTTCACTACCTTTCTTCAAAGGTGGAGGAGAATGTTTGCTAGGTATCCCCGTCATGTCCCTGAAAAGGAGAAAATGATTACTTTCATCAATAGCCTCAACTCAGAAATGAGTTACCGTTTAAATCTACACTGTCCACCTTCCTTTGAGAAGTTGATTGAGGATGCCATCACCATCGAAAGTGCTTTGGTCAAAAGAGGGACCATAAAACTTGATAGGGACAACCCTGCCTCATCTAACCATTACAACAATCAGGACAAGTCTAAGTTTTGGACCCACAACAAGAATGTTGTAAATGATGGTGTTGTAGATGCAAATCATATCACGACTAAGCCATTTATTTTGAACACTCCTCGTAACAATAATTACAACCACGTCAATTCAGTCGCAAATTAAGGAAACAATCGTCCCCCTCCAACGAACTACAATCAAGGGACTGCCAACAACCAAAACCACTGGAACAACAACAACAACAACAACACTTCAGGAAATACCTCAAACACGAACCCCCAACGCTTTCCATTCTTCTCCAATAGAAGAGCTTTTACTCCACTAGGAAAATCCTTAGAATCGGCTTTCAAAGAGGTCATGGCAAAGAACGTCCTTATGTTACCTCCACAACGCAATTACGAACCTAAGGTAAAACCTCCATCATGGAATGAAGCCTATTTTTGCGACTACCATAGGTGCAGAGGGCATCATACAAACAACTGTCAAGGTTTGAAACATGCTATTCAAGATCTCATTGACAAGGGCATTATCACAGTAGAAGGACAACAAAAATCCAATGAAGATCACGAAGCATTTCGAAATCCTTTACCAAATTATCAAAAGGGAGAATCTTCCGACAAAACTATGAACCAAATTGATGATAATGTAATCCGTCACCTCTATACGGACGATGAACGAGTCAACGTCATAAAAATCAAAGAGAAAGTAGACAATGGACAAGTGAACGTCACAACAAGAGCACAAGCTAAGGTTGTTTTGAAAGGTACCTCTTCAAAATCCAATGAGACCTCTCCTCAACACCAATACGACTTAGTTAACCAACTTCGAAAAACTCCAGCTCAAATCTCCATTTTCGAACTTCTGAAGATTTCCCCCGCACATAGGGAAATTTTAGATAAAACCCTCGTTGAAACGACTGTATCTACGGATTTGGATGTGAATCGATTTCAAACCATGGTAGGAAATTTGTCCTCCCCCACATGCCTTTCATTCTCAGACAAAGATGATGTTTCCTTAACTCATCCCCACAATTCATCATTATACTTAGAGGTCATGATCCACAAATTCCGTGTCAAACGTGTTCTAATAGATGGAGGGGCTGGTCTAAACATATGCACTTTGAAGGTGATTCAAGCATTAGGATTTGCTGAAGAATCCATTGATCCTAGAAGGAAGATTACCATTAAATCCTATGATGATGAGGAAATAACGTCTAAAGGTCTAATCATGCTGCCAATCAGAGTGGGACCTGTTATCAAAAATACCTTTTGTCAAGTTTTAGAGCGAGATCTTGCATACAATATCTTGTTGGGTCATCCTTGGATCCATGAGATGCAAGCTGTTCCGTCCACTTACCACCAATGTCTTAAGTTTCCGTATGATGGACAGGAAATCACTATACCAGCCGATAACTCAAACGCCCAAACTTGTGCCAATGTCAAAACTCATCAAGATACTTTGGTTCCGAATAATCGAGAAGCACTTGCTGATACCTCTTCTCAACGTGCTACACACGTCAGTCAGTTAACTAAAAGCTTTGATAAGAAACTACAGTTCAAGGAAAGTGGAGTTGGGGAATATTCCCTTTGTCTTGCTAATCTACCTACATCTCCTCGATCACATGGAAAACCTTCTATTACACCACAACAGATATCAGCAGCATCAAGATCAGCACAGGTACAAACAGAGCCCACTACCAAGTTTAATGGACAATTTATCAAAGAAAAATTTCCCATGGGAGATCCTGAGGATACATCAATTCTAGATTGGCTCTATAAAGATGAAGAG
The DNA here is from genome assembly GCA_007258455.2 of Sequoia sempervirens. NCBI lineage: Eukaryota > Viridiplantae > Streptophyta > Pinopsida > Cupressales > Cupressaceae > Sequoia > Sequoia sempervirens. The sequence goes on along the minus strand of VDFB02193867.1, from coordinate 195,148,488 downwards.
GACGCAATTCTAAACGTCACCTTACCAACAGAACAATATGTGAAAGGATATTCTATCATGCAAAAGATGGGATATGATAATGGTCCTCTTGGAAAGAGAAAAGAAGGCGTAGTTGAGCCTATCCATCTTCCAGGACTTGCGGCATATGATAAAACTGGAATAGTCTATGAAGCTACCCAATCTAAACAATCCCAAGGTAATGTTTTTACACTACAAGAAGGTTCCGATAAGAAGGAAACATGTTTGGTATCAGTCCTGAATTACATTGAAAATAACTCTGACACAGATTCTGCTGAATATGAATGGGATACCATCCATGATAACAAATTTTGGAGAGACAAAGAGGTAGATGTCATACATAAGTATACGCCCACCTTAATCAAAGGAGAAGGTTCAGGATCCCAACCACAAGAATCTGAACCACAAAGCAACTATGAGCCTAGTGATACTGAGTTGGATTTTAATGAACAAGATTATCAGGAGAATAGTCCCATCATTGACCTATCTCATACCTCGGATCCTACCGATAACTCTGTCTTGACTCTAACCATCGCCAATTTTACACAACCGGACGACGTCCTATCCTTAATCCATCCTGATCTCATTGACTGGGATCTTACTGAACCTATGGATATACCTATTTTTCCAAACGATGAAGCTATCATAAACTTCCTTTCCGCCGATGATGTAAATAATTGTTCCACTAGCGATTTTCGGTATGAAGTCTTTAATCAGGAGAGTGTCAAGTCTCCTAGCTACAAAAATGAAAATAAAGATAAAGGGTCTAGTGGTGAAAACCGGAATCTGGCAGTACTAGATCAAACAAAAGACAAAATAAAGAGCATATCAGATGGTGAAAACCTTTTCAAGGCACCATCTGATGGGACTCTTGACACTCTCCCAGAGCACTATCATGAGCGATCATCCATCTTGACTGAGCCTACAAAGGAAATCAACGTTGTAACTACAGATAATCCAAGGATCCTACAGATAGCTAAATCAATGACAGCTAAAGAGATCCCAGAGTTCATGAATTTTCTCAAGGAAAATCAAGTCAATTTTGCATGGTCATATGGAGATATGCCCGGCCTTGATCCTGATCTCATTATGCATCATTTATCTATCAAATCAGGAGCCAAACTAGTAAAACAAAAACTCAGAAAGATGAATCCTCATATTGCACTATTGGTTAAAGAAGAACTCAAGAAGCTCCTCGATGCAGGTTTTATAAGATCAATTGACTATGCCGAATGGATTTCCAATATTGTACCAGTAGCAAAACTAGACAAACGTGTAAGAGTATGCACTGATTTCAGAGATCTTAACAAAGCTTGCCCAAAGGATGACTTTCCGCTTCCAAGTATCGACACTATAGTTGATCTATGCCATGTACTCATTAATGGATGGTTTCTCGGGTTACAACCAAATCAA
>VDFB02193867.1:194998847-195146957 GCA_007258455.2 Sequoia sempervirens | reverse complement strand
AAGTGATAAGAGTAAGTTTGTTAACTTGAGAAGTTTGAAGGTGGTCTTGTTAAGTTTGGTGATGATACATCTTCCAAGATATGTGGAAAAGGTTTAATTAGTTTTGATGGAAAGTATAGTATAGATGATGTTCTTTATGTCAAGGGTCTCTGACATAATCTTGTAAGTGTAGGACAAATGTCTAGCAAAGGATATAATCTTGTATCTCACGATGGTAGTTGTGAAATCAATAAAGGAAGATTTGAAACTCTAGTTGCTACAAAAATAAGGACATATGGAAATGTTTATTAGCTCAAAGGTGCTAATGGTAAGTGCTTTATGACTCAAATCAATGAAAGTTAGCTATGGCATAGAAGAATGTGTCACATAAATTTTGATAGTCTAGTGAGAATCAACTCTACTCAAGCTATGAGAGATCTTCCAAGTCATATGTTGATTAGGGTTGTTTCTGTATAAGGAGAGATAAGAGTCTAATGTCAGGGTATTCATTATTGTAATGATGCATTTACAAAGTAGCTCCTGATGTCATGTATGCTTTGTATTAACATAGTAGTCTTTTGTTTTTGAATGTTTCAATGGAATTTTTTGAAGTTGGTGTTTATATGACTAGGAGTAGGTACTCCTTTTGTAATTAGTGAGATTTTGATGCCAAGTGAAGCATATTGTAATCAGTGAGATTCTGTTGTCAGTGAGGTAGTAATATAAAAATTGGAGAGTTGTATAGTGGTTTTTCCCTTTGAGGGTTTTCCATTTAAAATTTGTGTTGTGTGTCTTCTTTGGTGATCTTAAGTAACCTTGTTATTCTTAACATATCTTTGATGATATTCTCAACACTCTAGTTAACATGGAGCTTGAAGTGCTTTGCATTATATGCCTTGGCATTAAGAAATAATAGTGTTCATATTTCAAAAAAATTATTAGTCAAGATTTCTCATTAGATTACTGATTCACCCCCCTTTCAATGATCTTGTATTCCTACACCCTTGAAAATTTCACACTATATTGAAACCCTATTTTTCCTATAAAATTGATTATATTAATAATTTATTCATTTCGGGGCCATATTGGGGAATATATTAAAATCCTCTACATCTTGAGAAATTTGGGCCAAAAGCACTTGGACAAGGGCACAAGGTGCCCTTGTCTTAAAGGTGACCTATTTCAATGAATATTATTTTAAGTGTCGGTTTTGAGTATTGCAAAATGACCTCAAGTCATACTATATCCAAAAAAATAATTGTGATGCATATATAAACAAGTATTCCTCTCATTTGAACATTAAGCATTATGAACAAGGCATTATCATGATCAATAATGCACTGTTATGCTCTTATTATGTAGATGTATGTGAGTTATCCTCTACATGTTAGCTACAAAAATCTATTGTGTTATGTGGACTAACCTTTTGTAGGTATTCCTGAAAAGCAATTAAATAATCCAACATCAACCTTTTGTGGCAACTTATGGTGTGAACATCACTTCAATATAGATTTCATACCAAGACAATATTATGAATTATTATTATTTTTATTGTTAATTATTATTTATTTAGCCTATGCCCAACTTAGGGTAATTCCTCTTTACCATCATCATTTGTTGTTTATGGAGGTGGAAACACCAAAATGGGGTTTGAATTAGGTAAGCCTCTATATAGCATAATATTTCCCCCTCTTTTCATGTGTGTAGGTCAAATCTAGGAGATTCATCAACAAAAAGCTATAAAAAGGTGTAGAGAAGACTTGTACCTTCAAAACCTTATTCCAAGAATTCTAAGATTCTTATTTTAGGATAAGGGAACCCTTGCCCTTGTCCCTAAAATTTAGGCTACAATTTTATGTACATATTTCTCTATCATTATGTTTGAGATTTGTGTATGTTCATAAATTTTCCATTTTCTTCTATGTGATAAATTGTATATAGAGATCTAGGGTTTATGTTAAATAAAAAGTAGGCTTCATTCCAAACTTGGGATATGGAAGACACCACCAATACTCTTCACTCTTCCATCAGGGAATCTAATTTTGACGATTCCATGACTGATGATCTTCAAGTGAGAGTCATCACCTAGATTCACTTCCCCACCATCATACTCTTCATACTTCGAGAACCAACCTTTGTTGTAGGTCATGTGAAAGGAATCACCTAAGTCTATCAACCACACATATTATGATGCATGGGTTGCCAAGGCTATAATAAATGGATTTGCATCATCCTAAGAGGATTTTTCAAAGTCAAAATCTAAGGAATTATTTTTTCCTTTCTTCCTCTTCTCTTCGTTGCACTCTTTTTTTGAAATGACCAATCTTGCCATAGTTCCAAAACCTTGCCTTGGACTTACCAAGAGACTTAGATCTCCTTGTATATTTTGATCTTGATTTCTTGTCCATCTTGTCTTTCTCCTTCAATCTACCACAAACAACAAGGGCTTCCTTAGCCATCTTGAAAGACTTTCTCTACGTCTTTTCAGATAATAGCGAGGAAATCATCTCATCCATCTTGAAACTAGTGGTTGGGCTTCCAATATCTATTATGAGGTGGTACCACAAGTCTGGCAATGAACACACAATCCTATTCTTCAATATTATCTTCAACAAAACCTAGTTGAGCTATCAACATGTTGAATGTGTTTAGGTGATCTTTCATGGATCCTCCATCTTCCATATTTAGAGAATACAATGTCTTTCTTAGGAACAACTTGTTTACTAGAGATTTAACATGATAAAGGTCTCCAAGTTTCTTCAAAAGGTCTTTTGTAATTTTTTCTTCATGGATGTTCAGGAGGATAGAATAAACCAAAAAGAGTCTAATCCAACCCTTAGCTTTCCTATCCCTAATATCCCAATCATCATGGGATGTTGTAGTTGGTTTAGTTTTGGATATTGCAGCCCATAGATCTCTGTCTACAAGCATATGCACTATATTTTCATCTTCCAAAGTTCAAATTTTCTGCCATTAAACTTCTCCATCTTGATTCTTTTAGATGTGTTTTCCATATTTTTCCTATAACAATGTCACAAAACACCCTTTTGCAAAACTCCCATTGAAACAAATATCTACTCAAAAAACCCTTGAAGCCCAACAACACAATCAAAGTCAGCTAAGATCTAATACAAAATGAAAGGAAGTTGGGTGAGCGAAAGTAGCTTCCCACACTAATCGTAGGGGAGAGAACTACAAAAAAATATTTTAACACCTTTAACAGTTACAAATTCAAAAAGATGCACACACAAAATTTAAATAAAATAAACAATAATGCAAACCATAACATAGTGTTTATGTGGGAAAACCCTTTCAAGAAAAAACCTACACTCCAAATCACATGACTAAACTTGTATTATTAGAAATAGTAATAGTTACAATACAATATCAAGAGAAATGCCCAGAAGTCTTCACACTATGACAAGAATCTAGAGTAATTTTGGTAGCATAATGATATGTAAGATTTCTTCAACCTATCATACTTAAAATGCACTAAGTCTACAAGTATTTATAATGTCTTAACATGAAAAAAGGTGCCAAAAACTTTCCATAACCAAATTCCATGCCCAAGGTGTGAACATGAGTTCATTATGACATGTCATAATCAAAACTCATGATTATGACAATCTTCCATAAATTAGCCCCTATCCCACAAAGTCAACCACCATTGCATATGCAATAAGCATGAATGCATGCAAATACCTTGCATGTGTAGGTTCCCTCATCACATGGGTCCCACCTATCATAGTTAACTATGACTCTTCCACTGTCATAATCACTCTTCACCCAACATAGCAAGTTGTCATAGCTCGTTACATAGCAACTTATGACAAATTCCACCAATTTAGGCACAAATCTAGGTCCTCCAGAGTGGACGCCTACCTTCACTAATTTATCTTATAAATTTCACATGTCCCTCTCTCTTTCAAAAATCTAGGTCCTCCAAAGTGGACGCCTACCTTCACTAACTTATCTTACAAATTTAGGTTTTTTCCATGTCACTTATCTAATTTATCTCTTTCTATCTTCCTATCTCTCTATCTTTATCGATGGGTACTGCAACGTGACAAAAATTTTGGTAGGTAAATAAACATTATAAAATAAATAAATAAATACATTACAAAATTATATCAAATGCTAGGACTCTAAGGTTGAGACACCCTAATCCCAACATTCTAGTTGGACCATTGAGTCCCATGGTAAAAACCTAAAGGTTGACTTACCATCATTCATTTTTTTTTCTCCAAGATTCTTTTCTATATACTAGTAGATTTGAGACAAATGGAAGAAATCTCTTTTGTTAAATCATTCTACATATATTTATTTACATTACTAAATTTTTCCCCATATAACCAATATATCATGATCAAACAAATTACTAAAAGGTAATATTTCCTTAAACAAATAAAAAATATATCCACTTTTTTCAACTTGCATTCTTTATTTCCTAAATATTTAATTGTTTCTTCATTAAGGTATATGTTCAAGGTTTTTATAAAAATATTAGCTTGTTCTAGGTCTCCTTGTTACTCCCATTCATTGTCCAAAAACATTATACCTTTAGAAATTGATGAAGTATCCTCCAAACTCAACGCTACTCTATAAGATCTTCCATTAAATATTCTCTTCTTAAACCATTCATTATTAACTTACAATTATGTTCATTGGATATGGTCTTGGATGTGTACTAGGTTGGTATAATGCTAGCCCTCACATGAAAATGTTTGGACCTCACCCACTACATGCTCAACAATAACTTCTAAAATCCTAGAAATGACCAACCCGAGAGAAACAACAAAATGGTTAAAAATCAAACCAATAAAACACAAGAATTAATTACTAGCAATCACACCTTGGTGTGCAATGGGTACACCAAAAAGAGGTGTGGTAGTTCAATTAGGGTAGTTTTTGGTCTTATTTTTACATATATTTGTATAGTATATGAGGTCAATTGGTAGGCCATTTAGAAAATGACGTTGTTTATGTAAAAAATGCCTTAATGGAGAAGTGGTAGCTTCACATGATTTAAATACAACTGAGAGAGAGGAAGAGATACATGTAGAAAGAGGAAGAGATAGAGGGGGGAAGAGTGTGTGAGAGAGAGATGGCTAAGGAGATAGAGATGGAGGTAGAGATGGAGATGGAGATGGAGATGGAGAAGTAGGGAATCAGTCGGCGGATCAAAGAATCGCGCGGTTTCCTCGAATCGATAAAGTCAAAACAAAGATCCGTCCGTCGAGATCGATAATAAAGATCATCGGCGCATCAAAGATCAAAAATCGTCGAAGTCGAAGATTTCCTCAAGATCACGACGTCAATCAGGCGTCAAAGTCGGCAGGAATATCGATCAGAGATCAAAATCGAAATCCGTCGACCAGATCGAGATCAAAACCATCCGAAAGATCAGAAAAGATCGATCGAGGCGATCAAAATCCAGGTCGATCGTCGAAAGAGAGATCGAAAGATCGTTTCCTTCGCTCGAAAGAAGTCGAAAGAGAGATCAAAAGTTTTCATCGCTCGAAAAAGAAAAGATCAAAATCGGCGAAAAGATCAGGCGCAGAAAAAATCATCGGTCAAAGAGAGAGATCAAAAGAATCAGGAAAAAGTCAAAATCCCGTCGAAAGATCAGGATCAGCGTCGTCCGGATCAAAAAGAGTCGAAAAGATCAGATCGAGAAACTCAAAAGATCAGTCTCGAAGACGTCGATCGAAAAGACAAATCCGTCGGGCAATCGAAGATCGATCAAAGAAGATCAAAGATCGCGATCATCAGGATCAGGATCGAGAACCAGGATCGCGTCAGGTCAATCCGGCGTCAAATCGTCGAAAGAGATCGAAAGTCGAAATCAGGATCGAAAGGCTCAAAAGATCAAAGATGTCGATCAGGACGATCAAAGACAAAGATCAAAAATCAAAGGAACACTGGATAAAAGGGAATACTTGAGACAGGGAGGGAGAAACATGGAATGTGTGTGTGTGAGTGATATATATATATATATATATAGTGATGAGGGGGAGAGAGAGAGATGTAGGGAGAGGTAATGAGATAGAGATAGGGATAGGGGAGAGAGAGAGATGAAGATAGAGAGAAAGATGAGGGATAGAAAGATAGAGACAGGTTATATACATATAGAGATATATAGAGAGAGATGTAAGAGAAAGAGAGTTCTTTGTATCTCTATCTCTCTTTCTATCTCTATGTTTCTCATTATCCCTCAATGTATCTCTTCCTCCCTTATTTCTCTCTATATTTGTCTTCCCTTCTCTTTTCATCTATCTATAAATTTTAATTTATTTTTTATCAATATTATTATTTAAAAAAAATAAAATATATTTATTAAAAACTTATCCTTATTTACCTATATATATTAAATTCAAATAATAATATATAATAGTAAATATATTATATATATATATATAGTGATGAGGGGGAGAGAGAGAGAGATGTAGGGAGAGGTAATGAGATAGAGATAGGGATAGGGGAGAGAGAGATGAAGATAGAGAGAAAGAGGAGGGATAGAAAGATAGAGACAAGTTATATACATATAGAGATATATAGAGAGATGTGAAGAGAAAGAGAGTTCTTTGTATCTCTATCTCTCTTTCTATCTCTATGTTTCTCATTATCCCTCAATGTATCTCTTCTTCCTTATTTCTCTCTATATTTGTCTTCCCTTCTCTTTTCATCTATCTATAAATTTTAATTTATTTTTTATAATATTATTATTTAAAAAAAAAATTTATATTTATTAAAAACTGATCCTTATTTACCTATATATATTAAATTCAAATAATAATATATAATAGTAAATATAATATATAAATTATACTAAAATAAATTATTTATACATTAAAATGAATTATTTATATATAATAAATTAAAATAATTAAAAATTTAATTTTAATTTTTTAAATATATAATCACTATTTAAAAACTACGAAACCCTACGAGAAAAAAATATATGAGATGAACCAAAACCAATCTCCGTACAACTTTGTTTCAATTTAAACTAGCTTATCTATCTTATAATAATCTATATAAATAACGCCGAGAGATATCTTTTTTTTCTTGGCAAAATATCTAGGGGCTTGATTATGTTCTCATGTCTCATATCGCCCAAATTCTTCAGTTCATTCATTAATTTTGTTTCTCTAAATTCTACATAATTTGGCAATCACTTATTATAGTTCCTTAAAAGGCCAAAAAGTATCCATTCAATGCAGAGAGTATGCCATTGCACAAATTTTCCAACAAAAAAAATCATAACAAAAATATACGTTCATAATCAATCAAGTATTATCTATCCTTGTCTTCATGTTTTCGCAAAAATTTATTTAGTTAGATGTGTAGTCCTTTGGGAAATTCTTGAATAAGTAATTGAAATGTGGCAGTGATCCATGAGGATCAGGATAAATAAAATCTTTAAGTCAGTTGGATTTGGAGAAAAGATAGAGACAAGAACAAAATGACAGAGAAAAAAATTGATGAAAGAGAAGGACAATTTTGCAGTTTCTGGGTTGTTCCACTGCCTACATCTTGGGAGTCTTCTTGACAGCCTTGGGAGGGGTTTTCACCTTGGGCCTCCTTTGAGAGGGAGCCTTTTCTGAAACAGTTTCGCTAACCTCCTTGCTTTCCACTGTCACAATTTTCTCAGCAGGCTTCTTCTGCACAGGCTTCTTTCTTGCTTTGGGCCCCATTTTTAGGATAACTACCTATATTAAGTTTGTTAGTGGAAAAGGTGGTGGATTTTGTGCATTTTTTTGTGTAACAAACGGTTGATGCTTTTGTTCTACAAATGCCTAGAACAATAATGATAGGAAATCAGGATAGGGTTTCGCTCCATATTTGAGAGGGGTAGATCCCTCTTATAATAAGATATTTTTTGATGTTTTCTATAGATGATAAATCATAAAAATAATAATTTGAATTGTGATGTTAGTTTTCTGGATTCAGCTGGCATGGGATCAGTGATTGGTTAGTCAAAATAAAAAGCAACAAGTGATTAGAAAACAAACTTTTGTAGTAATAACATTATATTTATTATTAGCACTTATAAGTACTCTAGTCTGGCTTCTATATGCAATTATTATTACAGAAGCAACATTGTTTGTAATAAGTTGCCAACTTTGGTCATTGATCTCCAATTGAATAGATACCTACAGAATGGCCACAAACTCGATGAGTTTAAGTACAAAGTGACAAGGCTTCTCTCCTTGACTTTAAGAACATTATTCAATGTACTCCCTTAAAGAATTCCAAGATTAGGGAATAACATAAAATATGAAGGATTCCTAGGTGGTCCTGCATGATTAAAAAATATATAGTCAAGCCTTTAAGCAACAATCAAGTATGAATAAAAGTAAGTGCAACGATATTGATTAAAATGTATGGTTTTCGGATACTTGTGTATTCAAGCATGTCATACAACATGGATTTTCTTAAAACCTGGAATAATTAAAAAATCCAGAGTCAAGCCTCTAAGCAACAATCAAGTATGAATGAAAGTAAGTGCAACGGTATTGATTAAAATGTATGGTTTTTGGATACTTGTGTATTCAAGCATGTCATACAACATGGATTTTCTTAAAACTTGGAATGAAGATATAGAAGGTAAAATGGTCCTCATCATAGTTGAATCCTAGCCTATCATGGTCATGAATGTTATATCAGTATATTAAATCTTTGCAGTACTGATTGAAAGAGCTTACCAATGCATCATACAACATGAATCTTAGGCATGCAGTGGAAATAGGAGAGCAAAGGACTACAAAGAAAAAAACAGAGCTACTTTCATTCCATAAAAGAGTGTTTAGTCATTATATCTTCCCATTCCAGATTTTCTTTGACAAACGAAGAGAAGGTTTACTGCAGGTTTTCAACAGATTTCCAGCAGGTGTTGATTGTTGGAGGCGCCTTTGAAACTTATTGCAGGTTTCCATCAACATAGCAACATTATCTTCCATCCTAAAACAGCTATGACAGACTTTTGTTAGATTTTTGATCATTCAAATGATAGTAAGCATTAGTTTTTCAGATCTCTACAGTTTTTAAGGTCTAATTTCTGCAAAAGGAGGACTATGTGATGGTTTTCAACATTGGCACTATGTGTTCCATAATTCCTCATGCCCCAGGGTTTCACAACACTCAATTTGCAGATTTGTATAAGGCAATTAGTGTTTGAAGGATTTCATTATGAAATATCACTTCTGAATCATGGAATGTGCATCCAGATTGGTGTGTAAAGTCATCAGCTCTAATGCGACTCCTCATTCTTTCCCTACCCTGGGTGAACTCTGTGTGACCTAAAACTTTCACCAATTTTTACTCCAATTACAAAATCAGAAAATAAGTCCAGTGCTACTCTATGGAAGCTAAGAAGATATCTTACCAATATCCTCCAACTTATAGAGGAGCATTTGAAGACCTATTTAGAACAAAGAGTATTTGAAGACCAAAAGTATTTGAATGAAATTGTAACAAGAGGCCAATCCTAAATGTGAGGTTGACCTGTAAGATACGACAATATCACAGGGAAAGAATTTATTCTCCTTATTCTAAATTTATGGGAAAGTTTCTTCCTCATCAATGGAAAATTTAAAATTTTTGAAGGATACATACCAAGTCCAATACACTTCTATCATAGTTGAGAAGATATTTTAATAGTATCCTCTACTTAGAATGGAGAATATTTGAAGATAGTTTAGAACAGAGAATTTTTGAAAACCTAAGATATTTTCTTATCGCCAGTTAAGAAAAACAACAATGAGATGGAGATAATAAACAAACTTGTGATCATACCAGATAAGACTCTCCTATTTGATACACATATGTGTCCATGAAATTTTGCCTCATTCGAGCATTTGTAGGCCAACATTCGTTATAACCAGCCACGGTTTTATTATTTGGATCTGGATGTTTCGTTTGTGATACATTAAAAAAATGCTTTCCTAAGAGTTTCATGTTTTGCAAGTTGTGCTACATTGTTTGCAATGCCAAGTCCCAACCTACCTCCTATAGAAAGAGAAATATCATATTGGTTACAAATGTCAAGGATTTTATCCGAATGTTATATGGAAATTCTCTTAATGATATGTCAAACATCATTTTGTATGAATAAAAACTCCTTGAGATACAATTCCAACCATCTGCTTAGCAATCAAAGGAATACAACAAAGTGGAACACCAATAGTTATTGTGATGTAGTCCACTCCTTGTTCAGCTTGTATGATCAAAGTTTCTCTAAAAATCTCCCAGGTTAGCTTCTCGCCAATTCCGCCAACCTTTTCAAGAGCTTGATATATCAATACCATGCCCATTGGCACAAAAGAATTATGCAAAATTCACTCACAAGTTTCATGAATGTCAATTATGCAAAATATACTCACAGGTTTTATGAATGTGATGGCTAGTGTTCAATATTTCCATTCATATTTACTAAAAGAATTTCTCAAAACTATCATGGGTTCCAACTCTAGATGATTCTTGTTTGAAGGAATAATAGTATTACTACGAGTCACCTCAGAATGAACCATTTTAGTATCAACATTATTTCTTTAACACAAAACAATGTCTCTTTAATTACAATACCCTGTTTTGCATAAAACATCTGTGTAAAGCAACAATCATCATGAATTCCATAAATTCCAATCCATTTCTTTCTAATCTTAGGTAGACCAATCCAAAGATTTATATCTTGAGGACCACTTGTATCACATACATCAAAAAAGGCTCTCTTCTAGACAAGTGCATGCCATGAAATGGAACATGCATGACTAACAAACTTAGTTTATGAAAATTTCTTTGAATTACTATGTGCTGCTGGGGAAACACTGCCCAATTGATGAAAGTGGCAAAAAATATTGGGTTAATGAATCCAGTGTATGCCAACTACGTTTGTCATTCCCTACTCCAATAGAAGAATCCACTGACAACGTAGCCCATACTGAACTATATTCCTAAATATAATTCATTCCATCATTTGACATGTTATAGAAATATTCATCGCCCCTTCAAAAGATGCAGCCCCTGCTAGTTTAATAACTTCCCCCTCAACTACTATAATATGAAGAATAATATCATTGTGCACAAGTGAAGTTGATGTTGTTTAAGAGGTGAATCTAACCATAACTTATGCAACGCCCTTTATAATTTCATCGTCCCCATTTTGAAAAGTAGAATGTCCATATCACTCACTTTCCGATTGACTACTATGACTTCCTAATGCTGCTCACATGAAAGCAATGTTGGTAGAGGTGAAGGAATTAGCTTGTACATCTGCCATTTGCTTGTTAGTTTCTAAATCCTTTACAATAAATCGATTTTGTGAATATTGACGGTGTCTACCCTTCAGGGAGTTATATGAGACCAATTTCTTTGAGAACAAATAGTTTGATGCCCTGTCTGTGGGTGAATTTCTGTGTGGAATTCTATTAAGCAGTTGGCATACCCATGTTTTTGGGAAAATTTGTTTGAGGAATTATGTCAAATAGTTTGCATTCCTAGTCTATGACTCCAAATTTTGTATTTAAGTTTGTAAGGTATTTTCAACAAATTCATTTTGTTTAGATGAAGTAGCAATGGCATGATGTCATGTGACATTTTAGAGCCTTTGCATTTCGGGTTCCATCTCCAAAAAATCCGCATTCTGACCCTGAGAAACAATAATCACCAAATGTAATCGTGAGAGTAGATTTTTGTTCTAAAGTGCATGAGCTTGCTAGTGTACTTTCAAGATCACAAGCCAAGGTAACAGATAGGTTGTGAGCTGCAGGAGGAAAGGAGGAGTTTGGTTTTGAATTTTGGGGTATACAAAGTTCCTTTGGGATAGAGAATTAGCAGAAGGGATGATGTATTGAAGTCTTTATGAAGAGCTGTGTAGAAGTTGTTGAGGCTTTTATCCAAGATTTACTTTCAAGGAAACAAAGTTTGGTGTTGGTGTTGGTGTTGGTGTTGGTTAATATATTAGGTGCAAAATTCACAGGCATTTTTTGGTGGAAGAGTTTGATCTATCAGGAGAATAGGCAGAAAATTTATCAAGCCGAATTGGATGAGAAAGAGAAAATGAAGTAGGTCGAAGAGGATATTGATTCTGCTTTGATAGCGGGGAATGAAAAGGCTGAGAACAATGAAAATAAATAACAATATACAAGTTTGTTTCTTCTGTTTCCTGCATTTAATAGCAAAAGTTCACTTTCAAACTCTGTAAAGAGGCATGGAAAGAGTAGAAAACTTAAGAGGAAAAATATGCAGTAGTGAGTTTCAGAACCTTTGAAATTTTTAGAAATTTTCACCAGATAAGAGTATGATAAATACATGTAAGCTATATGACTTACAATATATGATTAAAAATATTCACCATTTGTATCCTAAATTATCAAATGCAAAGTGGAAGCATCAATAAGTATTAAAGTTTCATAAATTCCCAAATATAAAAGAGAAAAGACATAATTGATAACTCTGACCTTAATGGAAAGTTTTCCCATGTGCTATAGACATGTGAAGAGAAATGTTTCTTGTAGGAGCATCAAACATTGACAAGGTAATCCAATTTCACTTTGTAGACTGCTACCTGTGGGAACATAAAATAGTTTATAATGCATTCATAACCCACTTGCATGTTAAGGAGGAAAGAAAACCTATAACATAGATGGAATTCAATGGATTTGCAAAACATAACCTACAATATAGATGGAATATGGGGATAGTGAATGAAACAATTCCAAATCATTGTCATAAAGCTTTAGGAACATTACTTAGAGGAATACCTATCTAACATTCATTTATCATTGGTCCTTGTTAGACATGTTCATCCTTACATTCACAGTATGATGTTGTCATACCATTAGATAGTTCAAGCTATCATGCTTCTCTATCAAGACAATATTCTCATCCAATCTTTTGTATTCAAAAACCTTCATATAAAACCCTTCTAGTTTTACTGACAGTAGAAACCCTCATAAAGCAAGCTAAATTCTGTTCTAAAACTTTTAGATAGCCTTTATGTTTTTTCTGACATTTGCAAACCCCATCAAACATTCTAAATTTATCAAGAAACTAATTGGACCTTTGCTCCCTCCAAAGTATGCAACAATCCTCGTTTCTCATTTTTATAAATCCTCTACTATCTGGCTCCTTATCAATTTAGAGCCTAAAGTATAGATTATCAATCTCTGAATGATATATTTGCTCAGTTGATTGACCATTTATGGTGAAACTACGGCCGTCTAACTGGGAAAATGCTAGTATTCCTGGAAGGGGATTTAATACGCACTAAATGCAACCATCCTAGGAGACAGTTTCATTATTCATATAGGATCACTTTTCTGGGAAGATTTGCTACCGAGGAAGACTTCAAGCTCTAGAAAAGTCTAAAATGTTAAGATCTACCTTATGATGTTATATGCAAATAAAGACTTCATTACCAGCTTTATATCAATGCAACATTGTTCACTTGTAACACGTGACCATGTTTAGAGTCAAGGGTTGTCAGAAAGTAGTTGTAACACGTGACCTAATGTATGAAAGTTCTCAAGCAATTAGATTAATTGAAGCAGAAATGGGGTTTTCGTGGTATAAGATGCCAAGCCTAGATAACACATAAACATATTTCCTTGCACTCAGATTTAATAAGCATGCGCGGTTTGTAAACGCAGCAGAGAATAACAATGGGAGCAGATTGTTTAGCACACGGTACTGAAGAGATAAATTGTTTTGTTCTCAAATATAGTAACTAACCACAATGTGGGCAAACATTCATATCATATGATACACACAAATTTGAAAATGTATCCACTGCTCTTTAACCAACATATAGATTTCACAGCAAAATGTTAAATACAATCACAGAATCTTACTCGCAGTTTCAGAATGCGTATTCAGAAATTAGATGTTCACGGTATGAAGATTCACTGGAAGTGTACATTCTGTGTAACATTCTATAATGCATCCAGATTCTGATTTGGAATTAGATGGCAGATTAGACACTCAAACTTTCCCAAGTAGTTGTGATGAAGGCGCTCAGGAAATACCAGACAATGGAGGACGAGTGCCTGGATGTGCTTGATCTCTCAATGGCGCGATTCTTTGCAATTCTTATTATTTAGTACTTAGAGAAAGAACTAAACTCACATTTTTTTGCAATTCTTTGCATGTACAGCAGCAGTTTCGCACAATTCTTTGCATGTACAGTTTTGCACGCACAACAGCTGATTTGTTTTGCATGTATACAAACATCCTATATTCCCGTTTAGAAGTGCATGCATCACACATAGTTTCCTATATTCCTGTTGGAGCACCCTTTCCATATCGAACAATCCTGATATCTTCTTAATCCTAGATTTACTCTGCAGTATTTCTGTACACGCATTCACCTATCTTTACTTTGCAGTATTTCACGTCCTGCACGCAAGTTTCTATTTTTTTTTTCCATATTAATTATCAATGGCGGTGAATTTCATTTCATCCTAGATTTACTCCAAAGTGGTAAACACACCCTCCAAAGCCCCCCTTATTAATGTTTGTCAGCCGGTAAAATTGTTTTTCCAATGGACGTTTTTATGTATACGGAAATTCACGGCAAATTGGCATTGTAGTGGAACGCCTCTCGGCATAAAAATATCTTCTCTAGTATTTTTCTAAAGAAAACTATACCTAGACTAATATTTTGCTTATTTTAATGAAAATTTGTAAATATAATATTTTTTTAATTTGTTGTTATTCCTCCATATTAAATTAAAAACTGATTATATTCCTCATTTTTAAGAGAATTCTTAAAATAGAAATGATCTATTTTTTCGGAGGTTGCGATGGTCTTCAGTGGATTATTTTTAGCAAAGTCAAATGATAGCTTAGTTTTAACTCTTTTTCTTTGAAATTTTTCTCTGCCGTCATCTTCACAGACAAGACGATTCCATAAGGTTCGACAAAAAGGTGTTTACATACCTTTCTATTCTTTGATTTTTATATATAAAAGTTTGAAAATTTAAAAATATATATTAGTGTGAAATGATTAAAAAATTATATATACATTTTTTATGGAAAAATAAAATAATAAATCATGTTTAAAAAATAAAATAAAAATTATATGCAAAAGTAAAATAAATAAATGATATAGATAAAATAAAATAGTTTAAAGCAAAACAAAATAATTTTTAATATTTTATTTATGATATGGTCATTTTCTTTTTTAAAGATGTATTTAAAATATCTATATTAATTATTAGTAGTCTTTCTTTAACGGGGTAAGGTCACATGGAGGGAGGCTTCCTAAAAAGTTTTAGTAGGTGATGCTGAGATTTTTTAGGAATATTTTATAGGTGGTGGTCCCATGAATTTAATAGTGTAATTCAACTTAAAAGTTTGAGCTCCAAAGTTTAAGGAATGGAGTACTTTGATAAAAAATAATAAATAAATAAAAATTCTCTCATTTTTATTTTCTTATAGGAATTTAAAATTTTAAGTGATAGACAAGTGGTAGAAAAAATTCCTAAGATGTAGGGGCAATTTCTAGCCCCACCTCAATTTCACCCTTGAAATTTGCAGTCCTAAAAGGTAAGGGCTGCAACATATTTTTTTCCGATTAATTCTCTAACATATTTTTTTTCTTCATGGGACCGTTGCTCCATGAAAATAAGCCCTAAAACCCCTCCATGAGATCACAATCTAAGAAGGTAATATAGAGAGGGTAATTAAAGTGAAAGGATAATCTTTAATTAGTTATTTTGATGTAGATGTGTAATGTTATAGTTGATGCAATAGTGTTTCCCTTTACTATTAGAATGAATTAATTATTATTTGTATACTTATTCTTGTTTAGTCAATCTTAAAACTTTATGAATTTATTTATAATAATCTACTTTGTTCAATAAAAAAAATAAATTATACATTTATATCAATTTTAATTTCTTGTTGCTCACAAAATTAAAACATAATGTCCAAAATATTAATACATTATTATCTTTAATTTATCTAGTAATGATGTTTAATTTAGAAACAAATAAACTTCAATCTAAGTTGTCAATACAAATTTAACTTATATAAATGTATCTTATGTTTTATTTCTATATTTATTTATGTCTACTTATATATATACAAAATATCAAGAGCTATCAAAAACATTTTATTTTAGTTTAGAACTATTTGATTGCACATAAGTAAGTCATAGAATGTCATGTCATGATTGTGCACATAAAATTAAAACACAAATAGTATAATATTTAAAAATAAATAAAATTGTAAAATAACTCTTAAATAGATAAAATAACTCTTACGTAATGACTAAACTTTGAGAAAATTCCTACCAAGTGACAAATCACATTGAATCATTAACATAATATAAATTCACCATTTATAATATAGTCTAAAGAAAGTGACGGTTTCTTCAAAAAAATTATAATGATATTTACCACAACTCAAACTCAAACTTGGAAAGTGTAAAAAGTGGATCTTAGACATAAGTCAACAAATTTTGAAGTTGATTTATTAGTGATTGTCAGTGTGAATAAAGGCTTGTACCTAGTTAATTCTTTACTAGGGACTTAGGGGACTTAATTCACATGTTAAGTTTACTTAGGATATAAGCTTTCTTATAGAAGTCTTAGTTGTTTAATCTAGACTTTACATTATCCTAGGTAGTTATGAGTTAGTTGTCTCATGTGATAGGATTAAGACACTTGCCATGATCTTGTCTAATACTATCTCTCACTTTTCCTTTATAAGAAAGGCTTATCTAGCATATTTTGCATCTTGTATTGCATATTTGATCATATTGTAATTCTTGTTTGGTAGAATAGCATCTTCCATAGTTGCTTCTCTATTGCTTGTGGAGGTTATTTTGTGTTGCATATTGAAGATCTTGGTTGCTCACTTCAACATGGTATCAAAGCTTTGAATCTAGAAAGCCCCTTCCTTTTTTAGTAGAGAGTTTCTACCATCAGGTTTTCTATTGTGATTTGAGTTTCTTTTATGATCTTGTAAATTCTTGCATGCTCTTCTCTTGCATTTCAATACGGTCTTGAGAATCAAAAAGAGTTTGCAAGATTTGTTAATCCTATATTACATGTATGCTTTTTGGTGAAATTTAATGATTGCAACACTTTTGGCTATAGTGGCAGTATTTTTGGCTATCCTATTGCATCCAAGAGGCTTGAGAAAGTTAGATTTGGCTTTCATTTCACTCAATTTGGTCACCATTTGCAACTTTGGCAAACAAGGGTTTGAAGCTTATATCTGGGAAGCATCTTTTTATAGGATCATTTTTGGCAAAAAATAACCTTGCCATTGCATCTGGGTGGCTGATTCCATGAATTTTGATATATAATTTGTCCATATTTGGCAAAAGTTGTTTTTGAGGCAATTTTTTTTTCCCTGGAAGGCAGTACGACCCCCAAGTCATAGGTACAATTTTATTAAAAAAATAATTTTTTTTTGCATAATTATTTTTTTCGAGCAGTTCTTTATTATTATTATTATTATTTTTTTAAAAAAAATATAAAATTTGTTTTAAGCGTTGTGTGTCAGCTTTTTTTAAAGCCATAGACTTAAGTTTGTGGACCTTTTGGTTAATTGTAGTAGGTGAACTGCTAGCAGCTCCTTTAGCTGCTAAGCGGCTAGGTTGCAGTCAGCTGCTAACCACTAGGAGGGTGGTTACCATAATCACAAGAATCTAAACTGCCTTACCTTTTTTGACTGTGCATGTGATTGGCTCCTAAACTACCTGTGTTGACAGCTAGCGGTTATCTAAACTACCAAGATTTTTTTCAAACTATCTAGTGCCAGGTCCTATTGGTGACCACTGGCTAGCCGCCAAGGGCTAATTTTTTGTGCCCAACTAGTGTTAATTTTGCACATGTTTAGTGTTCAAAGTCCCTCTTCTAGGGCTTTTTTTTCAATTTTGCATAACTTTTCACCAAGGCATTAGATTTTTGCAAATGAGATATCATTAGAAAGCTGGTTTGAAGATCATCGCAATATGATTTTTGTAATTTTTTCCATTTTTTGCTATTTTTTTAGCCCTAAGGTATAGGTACATTTATTACTTGTAACCGACATAACTTTTGCTTATGAAGTTGAAATTTGGCATTTTTTTTTGAAATTGCTTAGAAAATTGGAAGGAATTTGTTTGTAACCTCTATTTTTCAGTTTTGTCAAGAATTTTTTCTAAAAATTGTAAAAATCATTGTGTTATATAAATGGTTGATTTGAGCTTGTCACTTGTACAAATTACAAAATTTCTTCATTGTAATAATTTGCTGCGGGGATTGCAAATTAGTGTTAATACATTCTGGTGGGTGAAAGACACAATTTAAGTGCCAAATTATCTTCTTTCTTTTGGTGTTCTTATGTCCAACATGGTAGATTTAAGGCAAATTCAACCACTCACTCAACACAATTGTCATACATGGAAGCTAAAAATGACTCAATTATTAGAATCTAAGGATCTATGACCAATGTTAGATGCAGAACAACCTGAGTTTATAAGGGAATATGAAAAATTTACCTGTTATCAATAGTTTTGCACCCTGCTGAATGCAATATTCAGCAAACTATTGAAACATGGAAACCTCTTTCAGATATGGGTGATCTTACGCGAAAGAGGAATCTCCAGAGTGAGCCGGTTCTCTGAATGATGAATTCTATTCTAAAACAGCTTCTGAGGAAAGGGATGAAGAATAAATGAACATGAAAACCTATTTTTAAAAGATGATTCACCAAACTTATAAGAATTCAGACCTAACCACTCATAACAACTTCTCTATTGCGGTAATCCTCACAATCTCATTGGCACATATCCCATCAGTGATTTGCATGAAGATTTGGAAAAAAAATACAACATGCAACCTGAAACATATAATTATGAAAACACAACCTATAACAACAAGACATAAAAGGATTCCAATTTGAAAACACAAGTACATCAGATTGCTATTGCAAAACTTGAGAAAGAAAATAAGGAGAAATTTGCTGCTCTATTAAAACTGGAAGAGTGTCAATCTGTCCAAACTGAGTATCAAAAGGTTTACAAGCTCCCCGAAATGAGTAAGGGCAAGAAACTCTAATTTGAACTGTTGAGAATGGAGTTGAAAGAATAAATCTATCAAAAAACTCTCAAGGAAACCCTAATCCGAGCTCAGAAAAAGCTCAAGGAAAAAAGGCCTCAAACAAACTCAAAAACTACTTTAAAGCAGAAAAAAGCACAAAGCTTTTATGATTACACTGTCAAGCCCCTAAAAATAGGCAAATCTTGCTTTAAAAGTTCAAAAAACACCTTATCTCTCCAAGATAAGTCTGGAATTCGACCAAGAAGAAAAGTCAGTCAAAGATCTGCTAAAAATAGCAAGAAAACATAAAGCAGTTTATAAAACATCACTTTTATGCTTCTACTTTACAAGATGCAGATTTTTCAATTTTGTCTATTTTTGCAACTCAAAGATTGGAAATCTTTTGCAAAAATAAAACTGCTTATTTCTCCAAGATATCATTTTGATTTTCTCAAAAATCATAAAAATACATATGTCATCGTTATCTCCTCATCACAACTCCAATTGATTTCTTTAAAATCAATTAAAAAATAAAACCCTAAAAATTAAATTGACCCTAAACATAAGATATTCACCATTCACCCTAATTGCTCCTCATTTAAAATAATACCTTAAGGCAAAGTCCATACTTCGCTAAAGAAAAACCATAAGTCTTAAATACTTAAGACATCACCCTAGCATAGAATTTCGGCCTAACATAATCACTGATTTAGACTTAGGCTTGAATAAATCATAAAGAAAACATTATGAGTTCGACCACCATTTGAATTTCGACATATGCTCAAAATCAAACATTCTGGATGATGATGACATTCGAATTGCATGAGGAAATAGGGTCAAACTCTAATTATCATTCATTTCACTCGTGACTTGAGAAGAAGGAAACTCTGTCTGAGAAAAAACTGCCGCCATGATGGTGTCGGATTCACACTCATGTGCACAAAAATCTTCCCTTGTTCTCCAGTTGACTAAAACTCCAGTGGGTAAGTCTGACCTTGAAGTATTGACACTCTTTTCACTTTACTATTTCGAGTATCAAAAATCCCTAAGGGCGCGACCTGTTCATTTCTGACTTTCACTTACCTTCATTTCTCATGCTACCATGAGTTCGAGCTCGACCTCTATTGTCCACTCCATGAAAGCTTAGACTCATGTTCTGGTTCTTACTGTGTAGAGGTAAGCTTGTGTTCTTGGACTTTATGGCTTTGTATTATGCTCATTTCGGCCTCAAATCTGTGGCTTACACACTCTAATGTCATCACTTCTGAATATTCTGTGTGCTTCTCATGCTCACTGCTGTCATTGTAGCGCTCTATTCTTCTGTAAGAGCTCGGTCATTACTTGAGAACTCGAACCCCTGCATTTGGAAACTAAAGACGAAGCTATGGCCGCGGCTCTTGACTCTATCAGAAATTTAAATTGGTAATTTTCCTTGCTCCGTAGAAACTCTAAAAGCTCTCTTTATTTCATGATTCCTCTGGCTATGTATAGGCCGTGCCAAAAGAGCACTGTAGAAAGCAATTTTTTTTGAATTTTAGCTTGACCCAGAACAACAAACCCCTCTTTATGCCTTTCTGAATGTATATCTGCTTGTGGGCATTATGAAATTTGGACAAGACTGTAATTTCATCATTCAGTTGTGAAATCCTGACATGGGTTGTCGTGGTTATTGTATTTTCTGTATTTTGAAAACAAAACTGAAAGTGGGTAATTGAAATCCTTAAGGAAAATTGTATTTTTCTTCTTCCCTGAGCTTGATTTATCAAGAAATTGTGTTTCATTTCTTTTCCTTGCTATATCTTTTGTGGGTATTGTGAAAATCGGATGAAAACTGCATTCCTTCTACTTTGAGGCTCGAATCAATACAGAGATTTGCATATTTTGTATTTAAGGCTGTTTAAAATAGAACCCATATGGGTATTGTAGATTATCATGGTTTCTGTCCTTCTGAAGCTCGACCTAGCACAAAAACTTCAAATTTGTAATTTACTGTTGATTTCATGAAAAAACCCATATGGGTATCATAAATCATCATACTTCAGTACTCTTCGAAAGCAAACCCTCATGTGGGTATTCAAATTTTTTGAAGACAAATGCATTTTCTGCGTTATGAAAGAATTTGAGACTATGAAGTAACTGTTATTCATTCTATCTATATGGCTCGAGCTAGAACAAACAGTGATTCACCCATACTTCTGAAGCAAAACAATATCATGTTTTTTGGAATTTTTTAAAAGCAAAAGCATGTCTTTAATTTCTGACATAACTCGATCTCCCATATTTGCTTGAAATGGTGGTAAACTGTATACTTGCATTTCTTTCAGGATCTTGACAAAAAAAAAACCAGTGACATTTTGTATTTATGTGACCTTTCTTGATAGCTATAATACCTGAGCTCAATTCACGAAACTGTTATTGACATGGAGCTGTAAACTATCCTTAAAAAGAACAACCAACATTCACATTCTGAGAGTACTCTCCAGGCACTAAGAATCTGAAAGATCTATCTTGAATGCACATTCTGGAACCTCATATACATATGAAGCTCGAAACTAAAATTCCATTATGATCCCCAACTACATTCTGTGCTATTCTTGTAGATATGACAGAAACCTTACCTCACTGTTCTGTCAAGACCTTGACTAAGTAATCTGGAAATGATCAACACCCTACATATTTGTTATATTTAATTCATGGCTTGACCAATTACAAGTGACATCTTACTTGACACCTGTAACTCACATAAAACAAAATGAAAGAACATCACATTTGATTGCTATCCTTGACTAATCATTGACACACGATCCCGTTTGAGGCACCATCACAATCAAAATGAGTTCACTGTCTTTCTTGTAGCTCTTAATAACCAGTACTAAACTTTAACACAACAACTTTCATTTCCTTTATTTGAATTCTGTAGAGGCTTTACCTTTTGTTCTTGGACTGCAACATTGCATCAGTATGAACCACTTTTAAACACCAGTTTAAATGTATAGCTGGTAACTCAGAATCATTCTGGAAAGAAAAATACTTGCTCCTCTGTTATTTTTTTTTGAAAGGATCACTCTATTATTACCATTGATAACGCAATATTTCTTCACCAGTCAACTCAGAACTAGAAATTTGTCTAACACTCAAGTGCACTGTCTGTATTTATTTTCGTGAGCAACATGGTACTCTTCATGCATTTTTATATTTCACCGCACAAACTGTTCTAAAAAACTGTTCTCTTTGATGATGAAAAATAGAACAAATCATTAAGGCATATGTATGCCTGTTCACTATCCAAAAGAGAAATAATGAATGGAAACTCACATGACATATGATTATAATCAACACAGAAAATGAAGTAATTCAGCAATTTCTGATGCACTCTGTTTTACTCTTTCAATTGTATTTCACTTTGTTTGATGTATATGATGAAATATCTTTCAAAACAACCCATTTAATGCATAGGGCAGCATGCCGGGCTCTACCCTTGTGGGATCCCGTTTTACTCCACATGCTTGGTCTTCAAATAATGTTCAACTTCATGATTTTACCTATACCTGCACAAGGAAACAAACAGTGTTAGCATAAAAATAGAACATGTTGATTATGATGTTGATACTTCTCCTTCAGCTCACTTCTTTCATACTGTATTTGATTGAATTTGATTGTTTCAATGCATTTCTAATAGTATACTGTACTATTGTAGGTGCATCATATGAGTTATGTCATAGTCGGAGCCACTGACACCCCTCCTTTCGTCTTACAGGTCAACAAAGCTCGAGACAACGAGGTGCATCATTCAACATGAAGCGTCGATAACAGGAAATGATGACTATGTTGTTGCTTATATGTTCTCCTTTCGCATCTTCAGTAGTGCATTGTGCTGTTAGAAATGTATTGGAACAGTTATAGTTATATCCACGACTTGTGTGGATCCTTGATTTCAATTTTTTCTTTTCAGTTGAAAAGAAAATGCATCTCATGCAGTATTGTAATACTATTCTGACTGTGAAATCGAATGAAGCCTTGTAAAAATATGAGTTCTTTTTGAAATGAATAAAAGCATTTGAAATGCTATTTTGCACATGTACTCAATTATGTCTTTCTTTTAAAACTGCAACTTCTGAATGGCACTCTGCAAACTCATAACTTCAAAAATGCATAACTATTACTCAAATGCACAAAGTAATGCGAAACAACATTTAAAAACAATCTGCAATTCCACTTATTGTTGAAAACAATCAGCAAGCTCCTCCATTTGAGCTGAGGCAAAAAATATGTAACATTTTGGCGATTTCCGCTATATGCTTGCTTGCTAAGCATAGATCAGTGGCCTTCAAAACAATTCATTGGGCGCGGAGTCAAATCTACACCTTCTTGTGAACTCAAAAAACATGAACAACAACACTCCAAACAGCAGCAAGAAAAATGAAACAAAACTGAAAGCAAACTAAAAGGCCCTGGTGGCCAACAAGACAATGCACAACAGTGCTTAGAGAAAGCAAACTATTGAAATGAAATGTGCGGAACACACTTATTTGCAAAACTACTCTACTACAGTAAGATAACTTTTCTCAAAGGCAGTGTTTGAGGTGGATCCCATTTACTGGGATAAACAGCACCCCACCAGTCATCTTGGAAAGTTGGAATGCGTTGTGTTCTTTGCATTCCGTAATCACATAAGGTCCATCCCATATTGCATCAAACTTGGAATGTCGTCCAGGTCTACTTTTAAATTCATTCCACTTGAAGACTAGATCACCAACAATGAAATCATGAGGCTTCGCCCTCTTGTCAAAAGTATTCTTCATTTGCGCTTGATGTATTTCTAGTTGTCTCAGAGCTTCTTTTTTGGTCTCTTCAAGCTCAACCAGCTGTGCAAACCTCACTTCAAGAGGTTGTTCATTCAACAACTCCAGTTCTTTAACATAACTCAATGTTGGTAATTCAATTGAAATAGGCAACTTAGCCTCTTTTCCATAAGTCAAAACAAAAGGTGAACAACTAGTGGCTCTTTTGGGAGTTATTCTGTCAGCCCAAAGGGCTAGCTTCAACTTTTCATTCCACGTTCTCTGGTTATCTTCAACAGTCTTCTTGATTATCCGAATCAGATTCTTATTTGTGGATTCTGCTTGGCCATTACATTGCGGATAATAATTTGATGAAGTGTTCAGATAGATGTTATTTTTGACAGACCAATCTGAAATCTTTAATCCGATGAAAGCTAAACCATTATCCGAAATGATTGAATCTGGATCACCAAATCTTGATATGAGATCTTGATAAAAATTAAGCACTGAAGTCTCGTTTGCTTCCTTTAAAGCGACAACTTCGGTCCACTTTGTAAAATAATCTGTGGCAGTAAAAATCCACTTATGACCTGCACTTGAAGGCGGGTTTATAGGACCAACAAAATCTAAGCCCCACTTGGCAAATGGCTGTTCTACCTGAATCGGGTGCAGGGGCAGCAGTGCAAGCCTCTGTTTACCAGCAAATAATGCACATTTCTCACATTTTCTGACCCATGTAATAGCATCTTTAAACAGATCTGGCCAATAATAACCAGCTCTCATAATTTTCAGAGCTGTTGTTCTTGCAGCAAAGTGACCTCCAGAAGGTCCATCATGAAATTCTGCCAGCAGCTTGTCAACTTGATCAAGTTGAATGCAATGTAATAAAACACCTTGGAAATCTCTTCTATAGAGAATGGCATCAATAACTGCATAAGGGATGGCCTATAATTTATAGTACCTTCTTTTTGCTCTGTCCAAGCCTTCAGGGCATTCGCCAGTTTTCAGATAATGTAACATTTGTTGCGACCATGTAGCAAGAGGTGCTTGAACAACACTTAAGATATCATTACTTAGCACTATTTCTGCATTTGCAACTTCTTTCAAACTACTATTTTCACTTCCAACAATCTGTTCACACAAGCCCTTGCCTCTAACGAGCTTGGTTACTTTAAGTCAACATCGAACTCCATCACTTTAGTGATCCAACCAGCACGCTTATCATTAATATCTTTGTTAAGCAGGAACTCTTTAACAGTTGAATGAGCCACTAATAAATGAACCTTATTGTTGGACATCATGTGTCTAAATTTCTTCAGACTTCTTACAATAGCAAAAACATGTTTCTCCACAAAAGAGTACTTTACCTCATAATCGTGCAAAACTTGGCTAAAAAATGCAACAGGCTGTTCTAAGCCTTCCTCGTTTTGCTGGCATAACATGGCTGAAACTGTATCCACTCCTCCAAAAGCATACAGGATGAAATCTTTGTCAAAGTTTGGATTAATGAGAGTAGGAGCGGCTGTGAGCGCTTCTTTGATCTGCTCGAAGCTCCTCTTGCCTTCCTTGGTCCAACTGAATGGCATGTTTTTCTTCAACATAGAAGTGAGAGGTTGCAGCAAGGCTGCGATATTTGGTATAAACCTCCTTACGAAATTTATTCGCCCAAGAAAGCTTTGCAAGCCTTTCTTATGGGCTGGTAATGGCAATTTGAGAATTGCAGAAACTCTTTCAAGATCAATTGAAATACCTTGCTTTGAGACAATGTGCCCCAACAACTTGCCTTCATGCACCGAAAAGATACACTTTTTTGGATTGAGAGACACTCCGAACTCCCTGCATCTTTGAAAAATCTGCTCCAAGTGATCCAAGTGTTCATTAGCATTTCTGGAAAAAATAATTATATCATCTAAATATACCAAAAAAAACTTACTCATAAGGCCGTGGAAGGCCATATCCATAGCACACTGGAAAGTTGCTCCAACATTTGATAAGCCGAAAGGAATCTTCTTGTAGGCCATCGTGCCCCACTTGGTTGTGAATGCTGTTTTAAACTGATCCTCTTGCTTAACCATAATCTGGTTATAACCTGAGTAGCCATCTAACAAGGAAAATTTGTCAGAACCAGAAACTACCTATAAAATTTGCTCCATAGAAGGGAGTGGGTAATGGTCTTTCAAAGACGCTCTATTCAGATCTTGGAAATCGACGCAAAGTCTGATTTCTCCACTCTTCTTCCTGACTGGTACTAAATTCGACACCCAAGAGGTGTGCTTGATAGGAAAAATGATACCGCTTTCAACTAGCTTGT
This sequence comes from Sequoia sempervirens, assembly GCA_007258455.2. NCBI lineage: Eukaryota > Viridiplantae > Streptophyta > Pinopsida > Cupressales > Cupressaceae > Sequoia > Sequoia sempervirens. The sequence goes on along the minus strand of VDFB02193867.1, from coordinate 195,120,849 downwards.
TCAGTTCAGCCTTCATGAGGTGTTCCAACTTAGGATTAAGTGGTCTTTGCTTCTGCCTTACTGGTTTTGCATCGGGCTCAAGCTCGATGGTATGCTATGCTAAATCAGGGTTAAAAACTCTTAAATCTTTGTATTCCCAAGCAAAAAAATCACTATATTTTTGACATAACAGAATGAAAGCTTGATGTTCCTCTTGATTGCACACCTTACCCAGCTTGAGAAGCTTGCCTTTGAAAATTTCAATAGCTGAATAATGTTCCTCTTTAACTGTTAAGCTGCACTTGTCCTTCCAAACTTGATCATCTGAATTAAAGAAAAATTCTAATGTCACCAAACCTTTCGACAGCTTATTGGTCTTTAATTGCACGATCTGGTCCTCATATTGCTGCTGCCACTTTTGCTGATTTCCATCTGCGAACTCAGCTTCAACAATGAGAAAATTCACGATTTGCTCATCGCTGTCAAAAACCTGCCAGCTCACGTTATTGTCAGGTACAAAAGGTCTGACCACTATCTTCATGTATTGACGTGCTTCTATTTTATGAATCTCTTTGGGAATGTTAAACTGAGCTCCTATGGCAGCGAGTCTGTCAGCATGCTTATTTTGATTATGAGGAATCAACATGATATTAAAAGAGTCAAAATCTTCCATTAAGTCCCATACACGATGCTTATATTTCTTAAGTAAATCATTTTTTGCAGCATTTAAATTTTTGACCTGATTCACAATCAGCTCTAAATCACCATAAACTTGCAAGAATTTAATACCTCGCTTGCGGGCCCACTCCAGGCCATGTACCAATGCTTCATACTCAGTTGTATTATTTGAACAGTTGAAAGCAAATCTGCAGGCTGAATAATACTTATCTCCTTCGGGTGATATCAACATAGCTCCACCTCCGGCACCAACACTGCTTCTCGAACCATCGAAATAAAGTTTCCACAACTCACTATCTTTTCCTGTAGACAGTCCATCCTCTTTGCAAAGATTAGGCATGTTGCAATCAAACTCGCGAATCATATAAACTCCTAAACCTACCTCATCTGTGTTTTGGAACAGATCAAGCTCATGATCTTCGGCTACCCATTCATCGAGACTGATGTAGTGTCCCTGAGTGCTACAGTCTGAGGTCATGGTTTGATCCTCCATTGCAGAGGTGGCATAGAGATTAACATTTATAGGGCTTGGAGAGTATGGTTCGATATGGTCTTTGGCGAGAGGCTCAGAATTAATGGTCACCTTTGTATCGTACCTTGTTCTAAAAAATAGATGAGACTAATCGGAAGACAAAAACCCACCCAACTTCGCTATAAAATCCCGTGATAAACAAATGGCGAAGTGCGGCGGTAAGTCAATAACATGAATATCTTGGTGAATAGTGAAACTCGGGGATGCATGCAAGGTAAGAGCTAAATTTCTTATTATGCCAGCAGTCTTGACGACAGACCCATCTAATTGCACTATGCCTTTCTAAGGGTTAGGCTCATAAACAAGACCTAGTTTGTCGGCTAAAATTTTAGGCATGACTGAACTACTGGCACTAGAGTCGACCATACAATTATGCACAATTTTATCACCTATGATTAGACTTAAGTAAAACGGAGGGGGTTTTACCTCTTTTGCCTTCTGACCACTTTTCTCCTCCAAGTCATTAGCCAACACAACTTTCGCAACTCCTTGATTGGTGTTGTCAGAAATAGACAACTCAGCTAATGCATCCTGCAGTAAGCTTTTCTGTCGTGGAAGTTGCAGAGCGTCTAATATCGACATATTGACAGTAGTTTTCTTGAGATACTCAATGATATTGAAGGATGAAACATTTACCTTATGCTGGTTTTTTGTAACAGCAGCTTCATTTTGCTTCTGTGCAGGCTGAGAATGTGTTCTTGACAACTCCTTGTTAGGTATTTCCTGCCCCCTTTGTAGAATCTACATTTTAGGTTGAGTGGCAGCGTTAATTTCTGACGAAATAGGCTGCTTACTAACTGGTGGCTACTGCTGTGAACTTCCAACTTGTTGTCCTAGATCCATAGCTCATTTTTTAGACCTGGTATTAGCCGAAATAGGAGAATCTTGCTAGTCTTGGCCATTCACGCCACAGAATTCAGAGCTTTGCCAGTTCGACAAGGCAACTTCTACATTATCTTTCTATTCTTGATTCTGATTTGCAGTATTTTCTGAAACAACATATATATTCTGCACCATTAAAGCCTGGTTTCTCACTCCATTGGCGCACGTCGACTGGTTGTGGGGTTGGTTGCATGGGTAACACCAGTCACAATCTTGAGCGACATTGTTTTGCGGCACAAGCTCTTTTGACATGTTGGCCGTGTTCGGATTGTATGGCTGGAATGGCCGAGGATTAAAATTCCTCCTTTGGGCTTGATAATCACCTTGGAAAGTGGGCCTATTTTGCTGGTTTTGCTGATATGGGGCTTGATAAGGCTTATGTTCTTGGCCAACATGCTTCTTAATAGTCATGAGGTCGTTCCCGACGGTCTTTAATATGTTTTTTAGCTCCTACATTTCGAGATTTGAGGCTGGGGTAGCGACTTCTTGGACTGCACTATGATATCCTATTGCTGGAACTGGTGGGACAACATCCAAGGGAGGTACAACAGTAGGAATAGGCGGTTGTATTTCTGGAAATAAGGGCATGGGGGGTCTAGGAGCTATGTCTCCAGCTTGAATGAGGTAGTTTTCAGCATTAATAGCAATGTTATAAGCATTTGGAAGCGTTAAACCACCCATGGACTGAGTCATAACAGCAATCTTACTATTCAAAGCCTTTAGATAAAACATAAATGCATGTGCCGGTAAGGGTTTTACCGTTGCCGGGATTCTATCCCAAGTCCTCTGGAATTTATAGTTGAAATCTACCAAGTGTTCGTGCGGTGCCCTTTGAATGGTACTCAACTGCTCTAACAAAGATAAGTTGTCAGATTTATCCGCAAAGTGCTAGTATAGACCACTACCTAGAGCGTCCCATGTTCTGATTGAATTTGCAACGAGACCTCTAAACCATTGTAGCGCTTTGCCCTTGAGTGAAGCAGCTAGCAGCCTTAGAGCAACGTTCTCTTGAGTAATGTTATGTACCGAACATAACATGGCTACGTCACAGATGTGTTCAATTGGTGTGGTGTAGTCTTCTCCGGTGAAATATGGTAGTCCTCTAAGTGCTGCAACCAAAATATCATCATGTTGGGCAATATCTAATAGACTGCCTCCATTAAAGGGTGCGAACGGATGCTGCCTCAGTGGTGCTGCCATTGATGGTACTTTAGATATCGGTACTGGTACACCAGGTGACAGAACTAGAGCACCAAGAATGGGAGGTGTTGACTTTGATCTTGTTGGGACTTCAAAAAGTCTTCTTGCTGTCCTGCCTCTCCTTCGTGATGGGGATAGCTCCTGATACTTGAAAGGTTTTGAACTTGATCTTGTTTGAATATTTCTCATGCGCGAGCTGTACTAGCATGCAAAAAATAGAACCGAAGTCACCAGGTATATTGATAGCCTCCAGAAGGCTGGAAAAGATCTGCTGCATATACCAAACAACAAACTGAAAAAATTAAAATTCTCTAAAAGTTACTTTTAGATGTCCCACCGGGCGTGCCAAAAACTGTTATCAATAGTTTTGCACCCTACTGAATGCAATATTTAGCAAACTACTAAAACATGGAAACCTCTTTCAGATGTGGGTGATCTTATGCGAAAGAGGAATCTCAAGAGTGAGCTGGTTCTCCGAATGATGAATTCTATTCTAAAATAGCTTCTGAGGAAAGGGATGAAGAATAATTGAACATAAAAACCTATATTTAAAAGATGATTTACCAAACTTATAAGAATTCAGACCTAACCACTCATAACAACTTCTCTATTGTAGTAATCCTCAATATCTCATTGGCACATATCCCATCAGTGATTTGCATGAAGATTTGGAAAACAAATACAACATGCAACCTGAAACATATAATTCTGAAAACACAACCTATAACAGCAAGACATAAAAGGATTCCAATTTGAAAACACAAGTACATCAGATTGCTATTACAAAACTTGAGACAAAAAATAAGGAGAAATTTGCTGCTCTATTAAAACTGGAAGAGTGTCAATCTGTCCAAACTGAGTATCAAAAGGTTTACAAGCTCCCCGAAATGAGTAAGGGCAAGAAACTCTGATCTGTACTATTGAGAATGGAGAGTTGAAAGACAAATCTATCAAAAAACTCTCAAGGAAACCCTAATCCGAGCTCGGAAAAAGCTCAAGGAAAAAAGGCCTCAAACAAACTCAAAAACTGCTTTAAAGCAGAAAAAAGCACAAAGCTTTTATGATTACACTGTCAAGCCCCTAAAAATAGGCAAATCCTGCTTTAAAAGTTCAAAAAACACCTTATCTCTCCAAGATAAGTCTGGAATTCGACCAAGAAGAAAAGTCAGTCAAAGATCTGCTAAAAATAGCAAGAAAACATAAAGCAGTTTATAAAACATCACTTTTATGCTTCTGCTTTACAAGATACAGATTTTTCAATTTTGTCTATTTTTGCAACTCAAAGATTGGAAATATTTTGCAAAAATAAAATTGCTTATTTCTCCAAGATATCATTTTGATTTTCTCAAAAATCATAAAAATACATATGTCATCGTTATCTCCTCATCACAACTCCAATTGATTTCTTTAAAATCAATTAAAAAATAAAACCCTAAAAGTTAAATTGATCCTAAACATAAGATATTCACCATTCACCCTAATTGCTCCTCATTTAAAATAATACCTTAAGGCAAAGTCCATACTTCGCTAAAGCAAAACCATAAGTCTTAAATACTTAAGACATCACCCTAGCATAGAATTTCGGCCTAACATAATCACTGATTTAGACTTAGGCTTGAATAAATCATAAAGAAAACATTATGAGTTCGACCACCATTTGAATTTTGACATATGCTCAAAATCGAACATTCTGGATGATGATGACATTCAAATTGCATGAGGAAATAGGGTCAAACTCTAATTATCATTCATTTCACTCGTGGCTTGAGAAGAAGGAAACTCTGTCTGAGAAAAAACTGCCACCATGATGGTGTCGGATTCACGCTCATGTGCACATAAATCTTCCCTTGTTCTCCAGTTGACCGAAACTCCAGTGGGTAAGTCTAACCTTGAAGTATTGACACTCTTTTTACTTTACTATTTCGAGTATCAAAAAGCCCTAAGGGCGTGGCCTATTCATTTCTGAATTTCACTTACCTTGATTTCTCATGCTACCATGAGTTCGAGCTCGACCTCTATTGTCCACTCCATGAAAGCTTAGACTCGTGTTCTGGTTCTTACTGTGCAGAGGTAAGCTTGTGTTCTTGGAATTTATGGCTTTGTATTATGCTCATTTTGGCCTCAAAGCCGTGGCTTACACACTCTAATGTCATCACTTCTGAATATTCTGTGTGCTTCTGTGCTCACTACTGTCATTGTAGCGCTCTATTCTTCTGTGAGAGCTCGGTCATTACTTGAGAAATTGAACCCTTGCATTTGGAAACTAAAGAGGAAGCTATGGCCGTGACTCTTGACTCTATCAAAAATTTAAACTGGTAATTTTCCTTGCTCCATAGAAACTCTAAAAGCTCTCTTTATTTCATGATTCCTCTGGCCATGTATAGGCCGTGCCAAAAGAGCACTGTAGAAAGCAATTTTTTTTGAATTTTAGCTCGACCCAGAACAACAAACCCCTCTTTATGCCTTTCTGAATGTATATCTGCTTGTGGGCATTATGAAATTTGGACAAGATTGTAATTTCATCATTCAGTTGTGAAATCCTGACATGGGTTGTCGTGGTTATTGTATTTTCTGTATTTTGAAAACAAAACTGAAAGTGGGTAATTGAAATCCTAAAGGAAAATTGTATTTTTCTTCTTCCCTGAGCTCGATTTATCAAGAAATTGTGTTTCATTTCTTTTCCATGCTATATCTTTTGTGGGTATTGTGAAAATCGGATGAAAACTGCATTCCTTCTACTTTGAGGCTCGAATCAATACAGAGATTTGCATATTTCGTATTTAAGGCTGTTTAAAATAGAACCCATATGGGTATTGTAGATTATCATGTTTTCTGTCCTTCTGAAGCTCGACCTAGCACAAAAACTTCACATTTGTAATTTACTGTTGATTTCATGAAAAAACCCATATGGGTATCATAAATCATCATACTTCAGTACTCTTCGAAAGCAAACCCTCATGTGGGTATTCAAAATTTTTGAAGACAAATGCATTTTCTGTGTTCTGAAAGAATTTGAGACTATGAAGTAACTGTTATTCATTCTATCTATATGGCTTGAGCTAGAACAAACAGTGATTCACCCATACTTCTGAAGCAAAACAATATCATGTTTTTTGGAATTTTTTAAAAGCAAAAGCATGTCTTTAATTTCTGACATAACTCGATCTCCCATATTTGCTTGAAATGGTGGTAAACTGTATACTTGCATTTCTTTCAGGATCTTGACTCAAAAAAAACTAGTGACATTTTGTATTTATGTGACCTTTCTTGATAGCTATAATACCTGAACTCAATTCACGAAACTGTTATTGACATGGAGCTGTAAACTATCCTTAAAAAGAACAACCAACATTCACATTCTGAGAGTACTCTCCAGGCACTAAGAATCTGAAAGATTTGTCTTGAATGCACATTCTGGAACCTCATATACATATGAAGCTCGAAACTGAAATTCCATTATGATCCCCAACTACATTTTGTGCTCATCTTGTAGATATGACAGAAACCTTACCACACTATTCTGTCAAGACCTTGACTAAGTAATCTGAAAATGATCAACACCCTGCATATTTGTTATATTTAATTCATGGATTGACCAATTACAAGTGACATCTTACCTGACACCTGTAACTCATAGAAAACAAAATGAAAGAACATCACATTTGATTGTTGTCCTTGACTAATCATTGAAACACGATCCCGTTTGAGGCACCATCACAATCAAAATGAGTTCACTATCTTTCTTGTAGCTCTTAATAACCAGTACTAAACTTTAACACAACTTTCATTTCCTTTATTTGAATTCTGTAGAGGCTTTACCTTTTGTTCTTGGACTACAACATTGCATCAGTATGAACCACTTTAAACACCGGTTTAAATGTATAACTGGTAACTCAAAATCATTCTGGAAAGAAAAATACTTGCTCCTCTGTTATTTTTTTTTGAAAGGATCACTCTATTATTACCATTGATAATGCAATATTTCTTCACCAGTCAACTTAGAACTAGAAATTTGTCTAACACTCAAGTGCACTGTTTGTATTTGTTTTCGTGAGCAACATGGTACTCTTCATGCATTTTTATATTTCACCGCACAAACTATTCTCAAAAACTGTTCTCTTTGATGATGAAAAATAGAACAAATAATTAAGGCATATGTATGCCTATTCACTATCCAAAAGAGAAATAATGAATGGAAACTCACATGACATATGATTATAATCAACATAGAAAATGAAGTAATTCAACAATTTCTGATGCAAATGCATTCTGTTAGATTCCTTAAGTGAACTAAACTGACTGTTCACCTGTAGCCTTTAGAAAGAAATGCTAATCATTATGAATGCACAGTTGGTTTCGTTACTTGATGGATAACTCTGTTTTACTCTTTTAGTTGTATTTCACTTTGTTTGATGTATATGATGAAATATCTTTCAAAACAACCCATTTAATGCATAGGGCAGCATGCCGGGCTCTACCCTTGTGGGAGCTCATTTTAATCCACATGCTTGGTCTTCGAATAATGTTCAGCTTCATGATTTTACATATACCTGCACAAGGAAACAAACAATGTTAGCATAAAAATAGAACATGTTGATTATGATGTTGATACTTCTCCTTCAGCTCACTTCTTTCATACTGCATTTGATTGAATTTGATTGTTTCAATGCATTGCTAATAGTATACTGTACTATTGTAGGTGCATCATATGAGTTATGTCATAGTTGGAGCCACTGACACCCCTCCTTTCCTCTTATAGGTCAATGAAGCTTGAGACAACGAGGTGCATCATTCAACATGAAGCGTCGATAACAGGAAATGATGACTATGTTGTTGCTTATATGTTCTCCTTTTGCATCTTCAGTAGTGCATTGTGCTGTTAGAAATGTATTGGAACATGTATAGTTATATCCACGGCTTGTGTGGATCCTTGATTTCAATTTTTTCTTTTCAGTTGAAAAGAAAATGCATCTCATGCAATATTGTAATACTACTCTGACTGTGAAATCGAATAAAGCCTTGTAAAAATATGAGTTCTTTTCGAAATGAATAAAAGCGTTTGAAATGCTATTTTGCACATGTACTCAATTCTATCTTTCTTTTAAAACTACAACTTCTGAATGGCACTCTGCAAACTCATAACTTCAAAAATGCATAACTGTTACTCAAATGCACAAAGTAATGCGAAACAACATTTAAAAACAATCTGCAATTCCACTTATTGTCGAAAACAATCAGCTAGCTCCTCCATTTGAGCTGAGGTGAAAAATATGTAACATTACCCATAGATGTAAAATGGATGAAGTAAAAGGGCTCATTGGCTTACATGTATCTCATAACTTGATGTTTCATATTGCAGAGTGTAAAACACCTAAGAATTTTTGGGATAAGGTTGAAAAATTGTATGGTAAAGTCAATCAATTTAGAATATTGCAGCTTCAAGTGGACCTACAATCACTCTCTCTAGATGCATTTCCTTAAATTTAGGATTTTCTTGCACAATTTAAGTTGATTTTGTCATAATTAAAAGGATGTGGGCATGATAAATCTAACGATGAATGCATCTTCTTGATTCTATCTAAGTTAAGAGGCCCTTATCAAGTGTTCTCTTCTACTTTCTATTCTACTATGGATGCCATAGGGAAAGATTATAAAATTCCTTCTTTTGAGTTGTTTTTTGAGTGTCTTACTAGGGAGGAGGCCAAGTTGATTCAGTTGGATACACTACCTAGTTCTAAGAATCATGCTCTAATGGATCAATCTTCCAAGGGTAAATGAAAGAATAAGAAGAATCCCAAGAAAGAATCGTGTTCAAGTAGTAAGACTCCCTCTAAATCGAAGCCGAAGAAAAATCAGAAGTCCACTCCATCTCGTTCTTCTACCTCTGAAGATTCTTCTTCCAAGTCCAAGAAAAAGAAAAGAGATCCTTATTCATTTTGTGGCAAAACTAGTCATGATGAGACTCATTTTTTTAAGAGACTAGAAGCCTTGGAGGAAGCTATGAGGAAGCAAAATATTTTAGTGCCTAAGTCTTCTTCCATGGGTAAAGTGCAAGCTCTTTCAACATGGGACACTCATTCATCTTTTGATAGTTGGATTCTTGATTTAGGTGTTTCACATCACATGACCAATTCACATGATCTTCATGATTCCATTGTTCATACTTCTACTTCTCAAATTGTAGTAGGTAACTCTTCACATATTCTAGTTTTGGGGATAGGCTTCATTCAGATGCTAGATGGGTGTATTGAGGATATTCTTCTTGTTCTCAATATTTCAATGAATCTACTTTCCAAATATCAAAATTTTCATTTTGGAGATGGGAAGTCAGTTGATTTTACTCCATAGAATGTGACTATTAGATAGATGCAGGATCTTGAGAAGGTTGTTGCTATAGGGATAGTTGATCATGAGAACCATTTGTAGTGGTTTGATGGATTTGAGTCTTTAGTGGGTTCATGTTTTATTGCTCATGCTAATTCAACGAGCAAGTTTGGCATGAAAGATTTGGGCACTTGAACCATAGATATCTTCAGCAGATGCACACACATAACTTAGTGGTTGGTATTCCTAAGAACTCTTACACATATGGTGTATGTCAAGGTTGTGTTCTTGGAAAACAACATCAAGATACTTTTCCTAAGGGTCAAGCTACATGTGCAACCACACCCCTTGAGTTGGTCCATCATGATCTCATGTCATTCCAAACTCCTTTTTTAGGGGCTAAGTGTTTAGAAAAAACTATGGATCAAAACTAGCCTTCTAATTCTATCAAATTGGTTGGATCAATTCTTTGTGTTGGCTTCCTCAATTTGTTCCTAGATTTCAACCTGGGGATTGTAAGCTCTTGAAAGGCCTTGTGGTTGTATTTTGAAAGGGTAAAATTAGCAAGCTGAGTGGGGATGGAATGAAAAACAATCTAATCTAAGTGATTTGAAAGAATAACAAAAAATAACACTTCTTAAATTGTACTCCTAAAGAAAACCTTTGAAACCATCAAATTAAATTAACTCAAACAAAATCCTTTAATGTATACAAGATCTATCTATATCCAATTCAACTCTGATTAAACATTACTAGTTCTGTTTAAGATTAAAATACTCCTGAGTTTGTAACAGTCTACATTGATAGAATTTTGGCGACATGACCTATTAATTCTAGCGATAGGACCTATGAAACTTGGCAATAGGAACTATGCAATAAATGTAAATTCTAGAAAATGTAATTGTTAACTCCAAATGCTTAAAAATAATGCAATAAACCAATTGACATGTAAACCACGCTTAGAAAAAAATAGTAATTACTTAATTATACTTAAATTAATTTCACAAAATAAATAGCAATCACTGAACATAAATCATACTCACAAAACAACCTAAAAAGTAAATTCAATCGGTGGCTAAAGAGTGGGCCCTACCTCCCAGTCGGCCAATTGAAGAGAATAATCAAGAAGCTCTTAAGTTTAACTTAGATAGTAATATTTTCAATATTATATTGCTTGATCCAAAAAAATTGGAAATGTTCGATACACAAAGGAGACTTTTATAGTATTTTACATGAAAACCAAATAACCTAAATAATACATGTAGTTTCAAAGTTCAACAAAATCCTTCATCAACACACAGTTCCTTACACTCAATGAAATGGTGTGGCAAAGAGAAAGAACAAGACTATATGATTTAGTCTAGGTCCATGGCTCCACTATTTTGGGCCGAAGTTGTCAATTGTGCCAATTATATTCAAAATCATATGCCTGACAAGGTAGTGTGGTATATGACTCCTGAGGAGGCTTAGTCTCATCACAAGCCTAATGTATCATTCTTCAGAGTATTCGGTAGTGAGGCTTGGGAAATCATTTTAGATGGTTGACGTAAATCAATGGAGAAGAAGAGTCAATGGTTCATTTTTGTTGGCTATTGTGAGGATGTGAAGGCATACAAATTGTTTGATCCTGACACATGAGAGGTTCATTTCCATTGTGATGTTCAATTTGTTGAGTCTTTCACATAGACAGATCCTCCTTCAACTTATTCTTCATCACAACCTACTCAATCTTCTTCAATTGATGATATTTTGATACTTGATGAATATTTTGATGATGGTATTGATCCACCTCCTCCTAATCCACCCACTAGGCCATGATGGGCTCGTATTACTCTTGAGGAGTTTGGTCCTCTTATTGGTGATCTAATAGAAACTTGCCACACTCATTCTTAAACTTTAAGAATTATTCTTTTGAGTCATGTTGTTTTAGATGATCCTCAAAAGTTTTTAGATGCTTTAGGTATTCTTGAGTGGGATAGTGTTATGGCTAATGGCTATTCTTCTTTGATGAGGAATCATACTTGGGATCTTGTACCCCTTCCTAAGGGAAGAAATTTGGTTCGATGCAAGTGGGTGTATTGTACCAAATATGCAAAAGATGGTTCCATTGACAAGTATAAGGATCATCTTGTTGCAAAGGGGTTTTCTCAAGTTGAAGGAATTTTTTATTCCTAGACCTTTACTCCTATTTCCAAGATGGATTATATTCATCTTATCCTTGCTATAGATGCATCAAAAGGATAGTTAGGTGTATTAGATGGATGTGAAGAGTGCTTTCTTAAATGGGGATTTTCATGAGGAGACCTATATGGAGCAGCCACCAGGCTTTGTGCAAGACTCTTCACTTGTTTGTAGGCTTTGACACTCATTGTATAGTCTCAAACAGGCCCGTCAGGATTGGTATGAGAAGATGAATAGCTTCTTGCTTGCTTCTGGTTACACTTGTCGTCATTTCGATCCTACATTGTGTACTCAGAGACATGGAGATGATCTTCTTATTCTTTTGCTTTATGTTGATGATTTGATTCTCATAGGGAGTTTTATTTCCATGATTCAGAGTACTCAATGAGCATTGATAGAGAGATTTGATATGACTGACCTTGGTATTTTTCATTAGTTCCTTGGTATTTAGGTTCATCAGACTTATGAGGGGATCTTCATTTTCTAGCAGAAGTATGCTCTTGATTTTATTTAGAGATTTGGCATGGCTAATTTCAAGCCTACCCCCACTCCTTTTTGGTCAGGTGTTGTGTTGTCTACTAGTTGCACTACTCCTACAATTGATCTTACCTTGTATCGACAGTTGGTCAAGGCAATCTTTTGTACTTAACACATAGTCATCCTGATATTTCCTTTGTGGTTGGACTTGTCTCTTGCTTCTCTCAAGAGCCTAATGAGAGTCATTGGATGGCTACCAAACGTATCTTGAGAAACATTTAGGGCACTACTCATTTTGGAATTCATTATACATTATGAGCTTCTCAAATTGTGGGCTTCAATGACTTAGATTGGGTTGGTGATGTCAATGATCAAAAGTCTACTTTTGGCTTTATATTTTTCCTTGGTTATGGTATGATTGCATGGTCATGCAAGAAGTAGACTGCTATTTCATTATCATTGATAGAGGCTGAGTATGAGGTGCAATTCTTGCTAGTAAGGAGGTTTTGTGGATTCATCAGTTGATGATCAATTTTGGATTCCCTTCCACTCAACTTACTACTCTTTTGTGTGACAACTAGAGCTCCATCCATATCTCTCACAACCCAGTGGAGCGTTAGCATACTAGGCATATTGAGATCCACATACACTTCATCAGACAACTCATCCAGGATGGTGCTCTCAACTTGGAGTATTTTCCTATAGATCACTAGGTTGCAGACATCTTCACTAAACCTTTGGATTTGCCTCACTATCTTCAGTTGCGATTGATGCATGGGGAGAAGGAATTTGTCCTTGGGGGGTCTTGACAAGTCCTCCTTCCTTTAGTTTTCTTTATAGCTTTTTCTCTCTTTTGGAGAGGAGTTTTCTCCCACAGGGTTTTTCTCCTTTAGTCTGCTTGTGAGAGTTTCTTTTGTACATGGGTACCTCATCAGGCCTTGTTATCAAGACCCATATTTTACATTCTACATTGATTTTTTCCTCCCTAAGTTGCACTTAAGGGGGGTGTTGGTGTGAATAAAGTCTTGTACCTAGTTAATTATTTACTAGGGACTTAGGGGACTTAATTCACATGTTAAGTTTACTTAGGATAGAAGATTTCTTCTAGAAGTATTAGTTGTCTTATCTAAACTTTACATTATCCTAGGTACTTATGAGTTAGTTGTATCATGTGATAGGATCAAGACACTTGTCATGATCTTATCTAATCCTCACCTTTCCTTTATAAGCAAGGAATCTCTAACATATTTTGCATCTTGTATTGCATATTGATCATATTGTAATTCTTGTTTGGCGGAATAAAATATTTCATTGTTGCTTCTCTCTATTGCTTGTGGAGGTTATTTGGTGTTATAGATTGAAGATCTTGGTTACTCACTTCAACAACAATATCCTTTATAAGATTTATTCTTCTAGATAAAGGTAATTTTATGAAGAATGATATCACATCAAAACTTATAATATATATATTCAAATATTTGTATTGATTTATACTCTTATTTAACTTACATAGATTATATTTTTTTATTAAAAAACATGTCTCCTTAAAAAGTAAAAATGGTAATAGTCTTCATTTACTAGTGCCTTTGAAACATAAATTTGGAAAATCTTATGAGCCAGTCATCACCAATTTTCTTTACTTTGAAATTAGTATGCATGCAAAAAATTTGTAGCTTTCACTTGTTAAGTGAAGGACCTAACAATACCCAAGATGACAAGACCAAAGAAGATTATGACTATTTGGATGACACTGAAGGAAAGGGTGAATTTGTGGATAAACATATGGGTTGTGCTAGGAATATTTGTGCAGTTTTCACACACATGCCCTGTTGAAAGTAGGGACCCTCTTTCACTTTCATTCTTGGTGCTTTGGCCCTTTGATTTTGAGGATTTGGTTGCCTTGGCATGTTCCTTAATGATTATCCCGATCTTACAAATTCCTCTTTTGAGGAAACACTTAAAATTCTTGTGTTCTGGGGCATATTTCAAGTTTTTCTCTGTTTTCGGGAAAATTCCCTCTGGGCGGAATTCCCCGAAAACTTTGAAAACTCGATGGAGGCCACTTTACTTTGTTTTCATAAATTCTAGGACTTCGCAAAATTTGATCCTCCTTGGATTTTCTTGAAATTCCGTTGTGCCTTCAAATTCCTGAGCCTGTTGTCTTTTCGACGCATTTATGTCTCCTGTATGATCTTGCAATTTTCTTTTATTGGATTTAATTGCGATTTATGATGAGAATTTTGTGTCATTTTCCTTGTTGTGAGATTTGAGGAGCTTGATTATGAATTACTTTTGCTAGATTGTGTGTTTGAGATTGTGATCGATCGTTGCAGTAGGGTTTTCTTGTGACCGCTTGCATTCTGCTCGGACTTCAAGGTTTCTTGCTAGTTGCTACTATTTCGATTTCTTTGCTCTCATGGTATGTACATGTTGCCTTATCTTTTTGAACGAATTGAATTTTCTTCAAGGTTTGCATGTGTGTATGCTTTGAGTTAGGATTTCAATGTGGTAGAGTTCGGTAGTAGGGCTAGGGTTTCTAGTTTCGGGTTTGATGCTCTTCTTTGTAGCTCATGCTACCTTTCCTTCCAACTGGATTGTGATTCAATGTGGTTAACCATTGCTTTGTTTGATTCTTAGTTTGATTTCATGTTTTCCCATGTCAAGCTTTGGTTTGACCTATAAATCCTTGACCTTGGATAAAATCACGTCTTGGGAAAAGTGAGACTTGTTGTCCATTGTCCAATCTGATAATTGCCCTATCTTAGTTGGGTCATGGGAGAATTTCTATGAAGAATAGTAGAAATGAAAGGGCGAGTTGGGTCTAGGCTGTGCTGTCATGGTGATTTCTTAAGGTTTCCCTTATTGAAATCATTACTCATATTGATCGAATCTCATATAGATCGATTGGAAACCTGGATCGTCCATCTTGCACTTTTAAACGACCTGAATCCAAAGCGAAATCCCCAAATTCCTAATCATTTGATCAGTTTTGAGAAAAATCCTGATGAAGTCAAAGATTTCAGGTTTTTGAACACCTCACAAATTTCCTTCACTTGGGACTTCCTCAAATTTTCCATTGCTTTATCGATTTCCCGAAAGTATGCTTAAAATGTGAAAATTACATTGGCTTCACGAAATTCCTTTTCCTTAGGATTTTACCAAAATTTCTTTGTCCCTTCATTTTCTCGAAGTTTGTAAACTATTGCTATCTTCGCGGATTTTTTTCCTGAGCGGAGTTTTCCAAAATTTTGATGAAAATGAGGAATTGAGAGATAGCATGAGTTATTAGTTAATGATTATGCATTAGGTGATCAATTTGAGTTATTTAAAGATGTGTCATGCTGTTTCATAGTTAATAATGGTTGACTAAATGGTTGTTGGAAGTTTCTTTGTGCTTGTTTCACTGGATTATGTTTGGTTTGGAATTTCCCAAAATTCCCCTTTGGCCTGAATTCCGCGGGAGGATTAAAAGTCTGAACTTTGAAGAAAGTAATCTTTCTGAGATTCTGGGGATTTTTGTTCATTATGGGACTTGTCTTGAGGATGAATATATCATTTGTGATGGATTGGCTTGAATTTCATGCTGTGATGGATCTTTATTATGGTCTCTTTGTTGAATGCAGGAAAAATCAAGTCAAGCTATTGTTGGAAGGACCAAGGGTAGGCTAAAAGATCCAAGTGCTGAGGGGTTTTCTGTCTCTAAGGAAGAAAGGATTAAAATGGATATAAAGAGAAAAATCCCAGAGAGTAAGCTGAATTCCATCTGGTCAGAGGTCATCGATACAAATTTTGAGCTTTTGGATTATGAAGAATTTAAGGCAAGGATGGCATCACAAAACCTCCCTCTATTGGCTAGAAGGATATTGGAATTAGGGTTGGCACATGTAGTTGGATTCCCTCCTATAGTTCAATGTTATGATTTGGTGCTTGAATGTGCCAGACATTATGATAAGGGCACACAGAGGATAGTTGGTCCTCAAGGAAGGATTGTGGCAAATCTCAACCCTATGTCTATTGGCCAAACCTTTGACATGCTCGATAGGTCTCATGTAGTGGGTTTTGATATGGATATAGTGAAGAAGTAATATGATGAAGATGTCATCAAATTCCAACAGGTTATTAATTCCTGGCTGGAGAAACCCAAGTCCCACTTCTCCAAGCTGCCCAAGCAACTATTCAGAGCTAAGTTCAGGAAGGAATACTATGATACTATCACACTTCTTAGTAGGGTGGTAGGATTGAAGAGTGTAGGAGTATTTGAAAATTGGATGTTCCATGTCATTGTAAGGATGGAGTATAATATTGACTACCATTGGGCAGGAATTATACGTGCAATGATACATGAACAAATGTGCAATGTCTTGCATACAAAGACCTTCACAATGACCTCTTACTTGGTTTATGCACTTGCAAGGTTCCATCCATACGAAGGGCTAAGAAAAAGGGGTGTGTTTTGGAAGGATGTAATTTATGAGGTATACCCACAATTGCACTTGGGTGGAATAAGTTATAGGAGGGTGAACAATGCATTCACTATGTACATCACTAGGCTATTGCAAGGTGCAGAGCATGTTTGGATCTCAGATAATGCTAAGGAATTAATCAAGAGGTTTGGAGCTTGGTTTATCCAATTCCATACCTTTTCATTTATCAGAATAGATGGTTGTCAGAGGGCTCCATACAGACTCCCTAGATATCCCACAAATCATATTATACTTCTAGAGGTCAAAAGGCAAATATGTGATTTTGATGCAATTGTCAAGAAGGATAAACATAAGACTAGATTTGGTGGTGATTTTCCTTTGAGGATAGGCAGTAGTGAGGCCTGCCCCTCTATTAATTCGGCCCATGCTTCTGAAGAAGAAATGAGTACTCTAGGTCTATATTTCCATTCTAAGATATCTAGATTTGATAGGACTAGTGAGCCACAAAAGAGGGATAGCAGGGAATATAGTCATAAGGATGATATAGAGGATTATTGGGCTAACAATAATGATGAATTTAAAATTAGAAAGAAGAATTTCTCTAGGTTACCAATGAACTTAGTTTGGCTATACAACATTAAGGCTATTCTAGATTAGGTTGAAGATGATGGAGATTTGATTCAAGGCCATGACTATGAGGATGTGAAAGATAAACCAATTGGAGAAATAGACAAGCTAGAGGAAGAGAAGAAAGAATTAGAATAGATCATGACTCCAGTGATCAAGTACACTAAGTTGTGGCTCAAGCACAAGATGTGGGAGTTGGAAAGTGAGGGTGTGCAATGCACCTATGATCTAATGGGAGACTTGGAGTCTCATTCCACTTCTGAGGAATCAACTGAGTAGGATCTTAAGGGTGAGGCTAAGGTGATCTCTCCTTTCAAGATAAAGATTAAAGATACTCAGGCGAAGGTGGTAGAAGAGGCAGAGAAGCACAAAAAACCTATTGCTAAGGAAAGGAAAAACATTTCAAAGATGAAATTTTTTGCAAAGGATGAAGCTAAGAAAGAAGGAAAAGAGGCTAGTGTTTCTATGCCTAAGAGAAGAAGAGTAGTGAGATTGTCACAAAAAGAGAAGGAAAATTCTAAGGCAGGGGATGAAGATAACCTACTAGTAGTAAATGTGGAAAGTTCAAGAGAGAAGACACAAGTGTACATAAGAAGATCAAGAACTCCATCTCCTAAAGATGGCGTGTCAAAGAAAAGTGCTCCCACAGCTGTTCCTACCACTGAGCATGATAAAGTCCCTCCTTCTCATGAGACTCACAATGTACCAAGTGAATCCAAAGATGTAGAGGATTACCAAGATCAAGGAGGAGAAGAATTCCAAGAGGGTGAGCTCTATAGTGCTGAAGCAGAAATGGAGAAGGTATTGTAGTCTCCTCTGGTGACTTATGAGGATTCACTTGTAAGAAATGAAGAGGATAGACCTCCTCAGAGAAAGAAAATTCCATTTAGGACTCCTTCATCGGTACATGAAGAAGAAGAGCATGATAAGGGAGAGAAGATAAAGTTGAGGAGATTCACAAAAAAATAGGATTTGAATGAAGATGTACCCAAGGTTCAAAAGGATGTGCTTGGAAAAGGTAATGTACAATCAAATTCCACTGTTCTGGGTTGGTTGGACAAAGAGTTAAAGAGTAAAAAAATTGCGGTAGATGATACTCCTCCCAATTGGGATGAATTAATGGAAAACATAGGAAAGGGAAAAGCAAAGAAGAAAGCCAAGGTTATCTCCAGGATCGAGAGAGATGAAGCTAATAATAGGGTGATTCAAATTGCCTCCCCTGTGTCAGACCAGAATAAAGATGAGGTGACTGGAAAAGATTACAGTGTACAAACTATTAGCATGGGACCCACCTCTATGATGTAGGAAGTTGAAGAATTTGAAGGTTCCAGTGCTGCTATCTTGAGCAGATTGAAGAAAGAGGTACAAGCTAAGAAGTATTTGAAGAAGGAGAATGATAAACTTAAGAGGTATCTGCATGAGTTAATGAAACCCTTGCAATCCATCAGCTCCTCACCATCTGTTGCAAGTTTTATGCCATAAGAAGCAATAATTGAGTTGGAGAAGATGAAAACCACTACACATGCCACAATGAGCTGGTTGCAGGGAGTGCAAGCTAATGGAGATAATGCCATCAAAGACATCCTTTCAACTAGTGGAGATGCTATGAGATCGATAGATTGGTTAAGGAATGTACTAGCTCAGGATAAGGAGGATGTGGATCTCCTGTTGCAGAAGACCAAAACCATTATGGAATACAATGAAGAAAAATTGGTAAGTGATGGAATTCTTCCTTCGTCCAAAGTTGTAGAACCTTGGGAATGGTTTGAAGTTTTACAAATAAGGCGAAGAATTTTAAAGAAGGTACATAAGCAAAAGAAGCAAATTGAGGACACTTTGACTGGGATCTACAACAAATGCATTTATTTCTTCAAAGTTATGATAGGAAGAAAGAGGTTTGTGCCAAAACATCTGAGCTTGGAGCAATTTATAAAGTGGTGGTGTGATGTATATTCTCATATCAATGAGGACCCAGTCACTGAACATCAGTTAGATGATGCAACCACATACATTGCAGTAATGGATAAATATCAGAATATGAAGGTGGATTGGGATAAAGTTGTAGAGCAATCAAGAGAGGACATTAAGTCCATTGAAAGGAAGATTAAAGTATTAGCTATGCCACCTATAGCCAACTTGGAGAGGATATTCTTGATGGTGTAGGATAGGATGGAGTGATATAAGGACAAGGGGGAGAATAATTAATACAATGCCTCATTGGGATTTGTGCTTCCCCATTATTTCTCTTCCCATTCACATGCATTGGACCAAGCTATGTTGGAGATCCCAGGCCGACCTAGATGGAGTACATGCATTTAATGCATACTTTAATTTATTTTGAATTCCTCTTGGCTGACTTGTTTTGGGGGCCAATTGTTTTGTATTTGGGCCGACATAGGATGTAATCTCTATAAATAGGGTTAGTGCCTCATTTAAAAGGGCTAGATTGTTTTACATTGGATTGAATTAAGCAATATAGCAAGAGTTAGAGTTAAGATTTAGTTTCATTTTCAAGCAAGTGTTGTAACAAAAGACTGAAATTGTTGCTACTTTGGGTGATTTAATGCAAGTAAAGACATTGTGATTTGGTGTCTTTCTTGTGTTAATTTTATCTGGCATGGTTCCTATGATTCTATCTTTTGAAATTGCTTAAGTTTATTTGATATATGCTAGGTTTAATGTTAGATGACTTGATGGTGTTTATGGTTTGATGCTTGAAGTGTTTGAAACAATCTCTAGTCCATACTTTTTGTAGCTAGCTGACTGTTAGTTGCTTTGCAAAGTTAGCCTGGACTTTAATATTCATTGTGCTTAGTTCAATTGTGGATACTTGTTCATTTTAATTGCAATAGGGTTGTTTTGGATGAATGTTCATGATCTGAAAAATCTCTAATGCCTTAGAAGATTGCACTATTTCTGTAAGATTGTAGATTTATCTGGGTCAAGCAGGAATATTTTGAGGGATTGGTCCATTTCAAGTATTTTATTATTTGCATTTTTAATCTTAGGATTAGAATTAATCTTGGAAATCTCTTCAAAACCCTTATCTCTTTTGCTATTTTTTTTGTTTGTTATCTAGGTTAGATTTAGGATTTGAAGTATCACCATATTGTTAGATCTGATAAATTTGAGGATTCAGTATTTTCTTGTAGTAAGGTCTCTTTGTGATTACCAACATTTTCACATTTATCACTGAGTTGTTTATGCATTGTCAAGACCTGACATTAGAGACCTTGGGGTTATCTCTTGAGGCTTGTTGATAGAGATTTACCTTTCAAGAGAGAGGATATTATATTCTGTCTGAGTTGTTGCTGTGTAGAAAACACCATCAACAATACTATTGAAGAGCCTTATTTGGTTGAATATAAAGATGAATCTATGAGAGAAAGTTCAAAGTCCTATATAATTGATATAGCTTATCTTGATGCACACAAATATTATCATCTAAGAGTTAAATCCAACTTGGAAATTAATGTTAACATGAAGGAAGCATCCATGTGACTTCAAAAAATTTCTAACATGAATATTTTAGTAATCAATTCAACGATAAAATGTGTCCAAAATTTGAAACCTAGAATATTATTTTATTTTGTATTCAAGTTGAAAATATAATCGAGCTATTAGATGATCTAATTCATAAATTAGAACAAGAAATTTATAAAGGATTTAGGTTGAAAAATAAATTTGAGATGAGTGATTTCTCTTTATTTTATGCTTCAAAATCTATTATAATTCCTATTTGAGCACAACTCAAAGAGAACTATGTTAATATAGTGTAATAAATTGTCAGCCTTCATAATTTTACACTAGGTTTAGCTCCCCCTTATGTACCTAGATCCAATTGTGCTCTTAGTTTTCTTATTTTATGACAATCTTCAAAAAATTAGAATTAAATTAGGAATTATCATTTAATATTTATTTAATGACACCTAAAGCCCCAAAATAGGTCTAGACTAGGGATTTATTGCCCCTATCTAGCCTATTTTTTCCCTAATTTGAATATTTCATTGTCAACATTATAACATTTATAAATTTGAATTCACTTGTTAATTTTTGATAATAAACTTGTGGGAAATTAAATAAATACATAAAAAATACAAGCCTTTTTGATGTAAAGCAAGGTGATAGTTGCTTCAACCAAACAGGTTCAATAAGTCTTCCAATCTTTTGACCCGATCTAGGGTTATTTCCTTCAATATCTCACCTGCTCGCTTGTAGGCCACCAAACACACTTATTTAACCATATCTTTTCAAGAAGGTCATTTAGGGACTTAACTCAATCACTTTTAGAGACCCATTTGTCTCTCATTCAACATATCTACCTTTTGCAATAGGTTGTTTTGGAACATCTTGGACAAAACTATCCTTCAACACTGTTTCTAGGCCAAATTAGGCCTCTTTTCCAAATGAGGTCCTCAAAATCCTTAAAAAAAAAATTAAAACAATTCGCCAACAACATCAACCAGTCACAGAACTCACAATTCCCATTAGATTCTTCATATCACTCCACTTTTCTGTTGTCCCAAGCAAAAATCAGTAATTTCAAGCCTAGCACTCAAACTTGCGAGACTAAAGCACATGCTAAAATCCTCCAAACACTATCACCTTGCCCCAAAACTAAGAAGATATGAAATTAAACATCTAAAAGGCCCATTCCACCAACCTATTTAATTTTCCTACAATGGAATGGCCTAATTTGCCAAGTTTTTGATCAAAACCCTAGAAACCCTAGCAAATTGTGCAACCTTCAAAAAATTGTCTTTATCTCCTACAAAACTAAATGAAAATCACTCCAATCAGATTCAGATGAAATATAATATTGAGAAACACCACTTCACATTGAATTTACATGATTACCTTACTGTATGGAGCCGTACAGATTCTGAAAGTGCGAAAGAACACATAAAATATCACAAAATAGAGTAAAAGTGCTTTATTTCTCCAAAACTTCAAGCAACCAACCCGCCTCAATGAGGTTAGAGGAATTTTAACATGTATTACATGAGATACCAATGGTCTCCAACTAGCATTTTAAAAGATGACTGTTCATCTTCCAACTAACCAACAAAATGACAAAATATGCAAAATGCAACTTTTGCAAAGTTGCTCCATTATTGACAACATTTGAACACAACCACACTAGGACTCTAAATGAATTAATTTACATAAAAAAATGGTAAAATTGACCTTATTACCTCATGAAATGACTCAAACCTATCCTAGACTCCAAAATGCATAAACAAACCAAAATTTGCAAGGGTGCTTCTGCATCGCTTTTTCACGATTTGTAATCCTAATGCAATGTTGGAAATTCTATTTGAGCAATTAAGCATCCTAAAAAGTAGCCAAGAGTAAAATTAGAAAAAATATTGTAGCATTATTATTAGTCAAGATTCATGTTAGTAATGCATCAAGTCTTCATGTGAGTTTTTTCATGTTTTATGTTCATTTGTTTTGTGAGCACTAACATTTACAGGAATTCAAATCAAACATCCAATTCTCCTTGAAGGTGATGAGTACAATGACTTCAGTCCATTAGGAATGCAACTTTGAGTGGTAAGTTGTGGTAGTTGTCAATTTATCATTCTTTTATCCATTTTCCTTTTCTTGACTAAGGGTAATCACTCTTTTAAATCATCATAGCCATTGTAGATGTAGAAATACCAAAACAAAATTTGACTTAGGAAAACCCCTATATGACACAAAAATTTCCCCTCTTCCTTATGTGTAGATGATAGATATGAAGTGGATTTTGGAAAGGAATTAAGACCTAATTTCTCAATCAAGAATTCAAGCCTTACATGTTGAAAAATTAGGGAAAGTAGAATCTATTAGTGACAAATGAAGTTTTGGCACTAATTCTAGGAAGGAAGAACCTATAGACAGTGGCCATTTGAAATTTGAATTCTAATTTTGAAGGTATTTAATTCCAATTCTAGGTTTCCAATGCTCTTTCCCAACCAATTCAATCTCAATTTTACATGCTAGGTTCCTCTATGTCTACACTCTATTGTTCTATAACTGTTTATGTGTTTTTTTTTCTTTCTATTCTTCAAACAAATCATAACAATTTGATGTAGTTGCATAGTTAACCTAGGTCTACATTTGCATCATCAAATTCAATCAACTATTAATCAATAAATCAACCTCCCAAAGAAAGAACCAAAACCCTAATCCATCATTTTGGTTCTTCCATAGTGGTTAGTAGCCAAGTGGGTGTTTGTGATCATTTTTGGTTCCTTCCATTGTGATATAGGAGAAGGTATTATTTAGACCCTAGATCCCTTTTTCCCACATCACATTTTGGTGAACCTGATGCTTTTTGCACTTAAAAAACCTTCTTAAATCTTAATTTGGTCATGCTAAAATCTAAATTCAATTCTCAACAGTTTTAATTTTTCATTATACATGCATATTTTGGTAAAAAGAATTGAAAAAATGAAGATTTGCATAGTGTTTATCATTTAAAAACATAAAGTTTCAATTTCTAGAATTTTCATAGTAAGTTCAATTAATTACTATTTTTTACAATCTAAATTATTCTTTTTAAACACATTTCATCATTTCAAAAGTATAAAATTATATGCATGATTATGTATTATAAATAGCAAAATTTGGATTTTATGCATTTCCAAAAAAATGTTTATTACCAGATCTGGACGTTTGCAAATTTAGATCCTCAAACATTGCAGATCATTTCTATATTTTGAAAGTAACAAAAATTTACACTTTTGGTCTAGGTAACTAGAACCCTTGTCTAGTTCATTTTAGACCAAATTTGGATCATAGTTCTGTCTTTGTGATTCATGTGTACATCTGTGTTCTATGCTTGAAGTCTTTCAATTTTTGTTATTGTGAGTTGATTTTCACTTCATTATTTGAGTGCACTCAATTGTTTTGAAACTTGTAATAATTTTATGAGCTTCATGACTTGGTGGCCCATATGTAATACCCCTATGGGACATAATTTCAGACATATGGCTTCTTATGCTACAATAAAATCTGATGTTGAGCCCAAGTCTTATATATATTTCACTCAAGTTGTTACATATACTCAATCCATCTTTGATTATCTTCCTAATGTTATGATTCTTATGTCCTCTTCATCACCACCTAACATTTATGTAGACCTAGATGATTTTTCCACCATGTATCTAAAGATAAACTCAAACAATTGGATACAAACCTAGAAGGGCTTCAAAAATTCTTAAATATCGAGTCTTTAGCTAGAGAAATGATTCCTCTTTTGGAAAACATTAATAAATTGATCAATTTCTTACAAGGGATAGAAGTGTTGTATAGTCTAGCCCATATAGTGGATGCAAATACTCCTACAGTGGCTAGTTTCACTCAAGCCTTTACTAATGCTAAAAACCAATTAGGAAAAAAAATTCCCTCTCCTATGACCATGCACTTTATTCCTACCTTTAGCCCTAGTTGTAACATCAACCAAAAAATATAATGATGGTCAAAACATAATTTTAGGATTTTCTTGTGGGAGTCCTTATAGCTTTGTTTCCTCACCTACAATACATACATATTCATCACATGCTATAAACATGCAAAATAATAGCACACTAGTCATCCATAATTTTCTGCCATATTCAACACATTCTAAAAACATGCCACCAAATGACCATGTGATAAGTCGACTTTTGTAAAATATGTCATCGTTACAACATAAAATTTCAAACATAAACCAAAATAAATCTAGTGCTAACCCTCCAATATACCTCACACATAGTCCATTATCATTATATATTTTAAAGGCATCCATACTGCAAAACATTGAAATCTCTCTCTTTGAGAAGTATACTGGAAAAGGAGATCCCACCAATCACATATCAACCTTCACTATTTTATGTAGTGATTTCCTTTTTGAAGATTCTCTCTTAGCTAAGCTTTTTCTCCAATCATTAAAGGATTTTTCCTTGGATGGTTTGATTCATTTCCAAATAACTCAATACTATCCTTTATGTAATTTTTTAATGAGTTAATTCAACACTTTCAAGCAAACATTGGACCTCAAGTTACATTGAAAAATTTAGTCCATTGTAAACAAGGACCTAAAGATAAATTAACTAACTTTATAGGATGATACCAAGCTCTTTATTCACAAATCTCTTATAACCTTTCAAATGAAGATATATAAAGAGTCTTTATTGGCAATTTGTAACCTAACATTAGAGATAAGATCATGTTGATGAAGTATCCTTGATTTACATATTTATGTATGGCCCTTCATGATTATTAGATATTGGTTAGTCAATATGAAGGCACATCTTCATTAGCTCCTACTGATCAATTTGAAGTTGGATCTCATAACAATTATCAACCATTTAAGAAACAAAACAAGAAATTTATAAAGATAAACAATCCTCAATCATCCAATATCTAAACAAAATTTTCCACTACATCTACAATGCCATATCAATTTAGGCCAAGAGAGACAACTTTCACAATTACCTGATTCTCTCCATGCTATTATGTTGTTAAATAAAAGTATTATTAAAATTCCTCCTTTTAGGCCTATTGACACAACTAAACCATTACCACTGAACTTCAATACAAAACCCTTTTTTCAATATTATCATACACTTGGGAATGATATGAAAAGATGTATGTTTCTTAAGCACTGAGTGCAAGAAATCATTGATTCTAATATCATCCAATTGACTAGTGTTAATGACAAAGAAAATAAATCAATTTCACCACCCAATGAAAATTTACGAACATTTACAAACCCGTTACCAAGTCATTCAAACATTTTTTTCCAACAAATTGATACTGAAGAATAATTTTAGGATCTATTCAATGAGATAAACATGATTGATGATCAACTTTGTACGGGTAAAACCAATATTTTTTCTAATATTTCTTTCATACAAATTGGTGCTTCTCTAACTAGACCTGATGGTACTTTTTGTATCACTAATAGAACTAATGATAAACCTACAAGGATAATACTCATTGATCTTGTGTGTATAGTGAAGGTGATCATTGAAGAATTCTTATATGTTCATGAAAATTATAAAGATGATCATGAACAATAAAAAGGATTAGTAAAGGCTCATGATGGTTTAATTCTCCCTATGATTGGTTCTATAACTCTCCCAATAAGATTTGGACCTAAATAGTTGGATTTTTCATTTACCATAATCTAAATGTATTAAATTCCAATTTGAAGAATAAATAAATACTATTTACCATAGTGGATTTAAGCCTTTCACATCTCATGGAATATTTTCATGAGATTGAGATTAATTTTGGCCTCAACCAGTCCAACCTGTTAAACCTCATGAGAATTATTTGTGTGTCATATCAAAAGTTTAAAGCTAATTGCATATATGAATTATCCCTTAGTAACATTTCACCTGAGGCTCCTCAATCTCCAATGGCTATGATGGTTGTTCCTCCTAATTCATAGGTAGTGAATGAGACTCAACCCAAATTGGGTATTCTTCCTCAAACTTTTGAAATGTATGTAGTGATTCCCCCAACACCATCCCATAAAGAAACATGAGACAACCATTTGAAAAATCCTTCAAAGATTAAATTTGTGCCTCCTAAGTAAAATTAAGTTTTTATACAAAAACATAAGAATCATATGGTTCTTTAACCTTCTATAGTCCCCTCAATTCATTATATAAGGAAATAAAAGGGACCGATGTTAGGGAACACCTCAATTACCGCTTCACAAGCTAAAGCCCTCACGAGGATAAATATGGGTGCAAAAGAGTGTAAACAAAGACGTCGAGATATGACTCATCAACTTACTAAAGAGTGTAAAATTTTACCTAATGATCATTCATGCATCAAACAAAATTTTGATGAAAAAACTCCCATCCATCCATCCTCGTCATCACCCGACTTTTCTCCACCATGCTTGCTAAACCATGAAGCAAAACCTTATTTGCTACACCCTTCATATTATACTACATCGGGTTATGAATAGTCATCTTGTGGCTATATTAAAACCTAATTAAGTCATATTATCAATATTATATTGTTATTTAGTTGATTAGGTCGGCCTAGGGCTTATGCAGGGTTGTTTAAGTCAGCCTGGGTGATATCCTAGGCATAAATAGGTATATATTGGAGGCTGTGAGTCTTATTTCATCATCATATTGTGGATTGTGCTCTCATTGGAGATATTTGTAGGTTTTTACCATCAAAGTGGCTTGTTATTCTTAGTTATTATCAAGTATTTGCAACATATTTTCTATCATATTCTTCCATTGTGCAAATTATTTCATTACAAGTGGTATCAAAGCATGATCTTGGCACCATTATGACAAGGCATTTTTTTCAATTTTGGAGGTCATTTTATCAAACCCATATCTCCCAAATTTTAGTGATTTTTTTTTAATTTTTAAAGGGTTGTTGAAGTACATTTTCAAGAAGGTATAGTCTTAATTTTAGAATAATTGGATTAGAATTGAGCAAGTTATTACAAAATTAGGGTTTCTGCCCAAAGTTTTTGGACAACACATATCTCCCACGTATTGAAAAATTGGTTCCTAATTTTTTGTGGGTTTTTTAGACATATCAGAGGAGGTTATAGTCCAATTTTTAGAGCAATTCAAGCAAAAATAATTGATTTTTTGGGCAATTAGGGTTTTCAAAAAAAATTCTCTCAAGGTTGCAAATCACCTAATTTTGGGAGATTTTTCTACTGGAGTGCAACCTAGGCCTTGGTAAGTCACAAAAAAAATTTCAAATTATTTTGAATTTATTTATGTGATTTATTACAAAATTATTTTCTACCATCATGACAGGGCCTGCAACAAGAGGAAAAAATAATGCTACCACACCATGGAAATCTTTAGAAAATGAGGGGGTATAAAATGAAGATTTTAATCCTAAGGATGAAATAAAAAAATTCAATGGTGATATTTCATAATTAGAGAAAAGTATTATGGAAGAAATTGGTGAATTGAAATCTTTTATTCAAGGTCTGTGGTGTAAGGGTGAAGATTCACCTCGTAAGGTGGAAGACAATAATTTTTTGGACATTAATTCCTTGGATTTGAATGGGGTTTCAAGAAGGATCCTTCCTTTCATAATCATATTCCAAGTAAATTCATACCTAAGTGGGATATGAGAAATTTTGATGGCAAGGATCCAACCAATTGGCTATGTCAAATGGAGTAGTTCTTTGATATTCATCATGTTCCTAGTCAAGAAAAGGTGGCTATGGCATCATTATACCTAGAATTAGATCAATTTATTTGGTATCATTGATTATGTGATGAAAAGAGAAAAAATGGTTGTGTGGTCACATGGTCAATTTTTCAAGAACTTGCTACCCATTATGGAAATAACTTTATGGATAGCTACTTTTTCCAACTCACAAAATTAAAGAAAATAGGCATGGTCAAGGATTATATTAAGGAATTTCAAACCATTCCTCTAAGAGTTGAGAATGTGGAGGAAGATAATATGAAGGAACTATTTCTAGGTGATTTAAAGGATCACATAAAATATGAAGTACAATTATTCCAACTGCAATCCTTATTGCAAGCAATAGTAATGGCAAGACATGTGGAGGAGAAGTATTTGGATAATAGGAGATAAGGGAATATAAATTTCAACGAAAGGAGATCTTTGACACATTCACTACCCCAACCTACTAGGTTGACTCCACAACAAATTGAGGAGAAGAGAGAAAAAGGGTTATGATCCAATTGTGACAACAAATATAGTCAAGGGCATAGATGTAGTGAAAATAAATTATTTTATATTGAAGGACCGAGTGAAGAAGAAGAGGAGGAACCAATATTAGATGGTGATAGGGATTTAGATGATGAATCACATGATTCCTAACCAATTATTTCTTGTCATGCACTCTCTATTTTTAGTACCCCTCAAACTCTCAAGGTACCTTGGTTCTTAAAGAAGCAGAAGGTGGTTTGTTGATTGACTTAGGTAGTACTCATAATTTCATCAACAAAAAATTGGCTACTCATCTGATTTTTTTTTATATATCTAGCTCTAGAATTTTAGGTCTTGATTGTAGATGGTGGTACTATTAGTTGTTTGGTCAAGTTCCATAGCATTAAATTATCTATGGGAGGCTATCACCTTGATATCCCAATGTATGCTATCTCCATGGGTGTAACATATATTATTTTGGGAGTACAATGGCTTACTACTTTTGGAACAATTGAGATGAACTTTCAAGAATTATTCATGAGATTCCAATTAGAAGGAAAGAAAATAAAGATAAGAGGGTTGAAGGAAAAGTCCCCACAAATAGTTAGCACTCATCAAATGCAGAAGTTTCTTAAGAAAGGAGTTGATGGATTTGTGGCCCAGTTATGTTCATTAGAAGTCTCTCAATCTAATTCTCCTAACCATCTAGATTTACAACCAATAATTGAGCATCAATCGATGGTTCTTAGAGATATGCCTAAAGTACTTCCTCCTAAAAGGGATCATGTTCATGCCATACAACTAGTTCTAGGGAGCCAATCCCCCAACATCAGGCCTTATCAGTATCCACATATACAAAAAAGTGAGATAGAAAAGATTGTTGAGGAGGTGTTAGAGGAAAAAATTATTAGACATAGCCAAAGTGCTTACTCCTCACCTTTGGTGATGGTGCAGAAGAAGGATGAAACTTGACACATGTGTCTAGACTATAGAGTTATCAACATGTACACCATCAAAGATATGGTTCCTATTCTAGTCATTGATGATTTTCTAGATGAATTGAATGGAGCTATGGTGTTGTCATGGTAGGAGGATTCCAGAAGGAACAATCTAAACTATGCAACAATGAGTCGACACAGTGGAAATAACACAAAAAATTGATATGGGAACATGAAACTTCATTGAATTGATAATAATACATGTAATACAGGCCTCAAGGGAAAATATCTAGGGTTTATAGGCCTACCACAAGGGATTTCAACAATACACCTAGTCAATGGGCCTTATTACATGCCCTTGAAAGGTTTATGCAAAAATATAGAGTATAAAATATATAACTTAGAACTGATGATCCACAATGATTATAAATATGCTTCTCAAGCTCTAATATAGGTCTGTGTTAGCCACAAGGGTTAATAACCTGATGAATGATCATACATGAAGGTCGGCCTCAAAATATGGAAAGATAACTCCACACAAAAAGAAGTAACTTGCAAATCTCCAAGTTCAGTCCCAACGAACCCAAGATGCTTGTATGATGTCCCATTAAGCTCTGCATGATCTAGAATAGGTCCACACTAAGAAATTTGGACTAGGTCAGCCCCAAATGCTTTGATTGGTAACACAGTGAAATCATGAGAGTGGAAACTTCCCATAGACAAGTGTAAATGATGTGAAATTTGGAAATGTGATAGATGTTGATGTATAGGTGTTATATCCTACTCCACGGGCTGAGAAATAATGATGCGGTAAACTAAAAAATGAACTACTAAAACTTCTACTAGATGCAAATGCAAAATATAAAAAAAAAACTATTTTTGGTTGATACAGGATTGCTTTACAACCAGGGATGCTCCTGCATCAGACACCTAGGGTTGGAAGAAAAGTGAGCCCCGCACTTTATAGGGATAAGAGGAAAACCAAGACAATCCACCTCAACCTATGCAATCCATGATGAATCCTCCACTAGTATGCCTTTCCACTTCACAAAATATTATTTTTACTACTTGTTCCTAGTGCTCCTTCCGGTTATGGTATCCAAAATCTACTCAATCTCTTCTAGTTCTTGATATGGTAATTACTCCTTCAAATCCACTTCATCACTAATACCACTTGTCTGTCCTTCATGAAATTCATGTTTGTCTACAATATTGAAAATAGGCGATATACCCATTGTCTCCGGTAACTCTACTTTGTATGCATTTCCAAAATCTAACTTCCTTAGTATCTTATCTAGTCCAAAATTATTCATCTTCAACTTATTGTATATACCAACTAGAAATCTCTCCTTCCTCAAATATACTATTACTTCATCTCGAACAACAAATTCCTTATGACTCTAGTGCTCATATTTCTTCTCCTTATACTTATCTCATATCTTCCAAATGCTTCCAGACTTGATTATGCAATGTCTCCATGAAATCTACAAACTCTTCTATCTCCACAATCCTTTTATTCTCCATATTGATGTCCCTTAACTCTAAAATTCGTCTAGGATTTACTTTGGTAACAATCTGAAATGGTGTCTTCCCTGCACTCCGGTTCACTAAATTATTGTATGCAAACTCCTCCTGTGGTAAAACTACATCCCAACTTCCTACCTTATCTCCAACCAAACATCTCAACAAGTTACCCAAACTTCTATTCACTACCTTTATTTTTCCATCTATCTATGGGTGATATGTTGAATTGAACTTCAAATCTATCTTCATCTTCTTCCATAATGTCCTCCAAAAATATCCAATGAATTTGGTGTCTCTGTTTGAAATAATACTCCTAGGTAATCCATGCAATCCCATAATCTCCTTGAAAAATAAGTCAGCAATATGCACATCACTATTCTTCTTACAAGGAATAAAGTGTGCCATTTTAGAAAATCTGTCCACTAATACCATAAGATAATCATAGCCTCTTTGTGTTCTTGGTAATCCCAAAATGAAATCCATGCTTAAATCTTCCCAAGGTCTCTTCGGTACTGCCAAAGGTTTGTATAATCTAGTATTCTGACTACTCCCTTTTGCAACTTGACAAATTATTTTACTTTGAACATACTTCCTTACATCCTTATATATCTGTAGCCAAAAATAATGTTCACTCACCAAAGCTACTATCTTATCCACTCCAAAATCAACTACGAAACCTCCACTATGCTTCTCCTTGATCAAATTATCCCTCATTAAACTCATCGATATACACAACTTATTTCCTTTGAATAACATACCTTCTTAAATAGAATAGTCCAGCCATTGGCTCCGGTCTATCACTATTGATTCTTTACATTCTCTCCGTGCTTCACCAAAATATGCATCACCTTCATATATGTGCTTCAATTCCTAAAATACCAATACTTCCACTCTCATCTTTGTCAGCAGATTCCTTCTCCTAATCAATGCATCAACAACTTTGTTTGAATTGATACTCCTATGCTTCAACATAAATGTATAACTCTACAAGAGTTCAGCCAATCTCATATGTCTCTGATTTAGGTTTCCTTGACTATTCAAATATTGCAAAGCTTGATGATCTATATACAACACAAACTCTTTAGGAAACAAATAATGTCTCCACTTATTCAAGGCTTGGATTATGGCATATAATTCCTAATCATAAACCGAGTATCTTCTTCTAGAATCATTCAAATTCTCATTGAAATAAGCTTTAGGTCTTCCTTCTTGATTCATCACTACTCCAATTGCATTTCCACATGCATCACAATCAACTTGAAATACCTTTTCAAAATTTGATAATGCTAATATTGGCTGCTCTATCACCTTTTTCTTCAACAATTCAAAACTCCTATGTGCTCTAGATGTCCACTTAATATCCTTCTTATCTCCTCTCATTATCTCTATCATGGGGTTACAAACACTACTAAAACTCCTGATAAATTGTTGGTAGAAATTAGCTAATCCATGGAATGGTCTTACTTCCCCAATGTTCACTAGAGTAGGCTAATCTAAATTTCTCTTACTTTCTTTGGATCCATCTTCAATCCTTCAATAGAAATAAAAAATTCAAGGTATACCAACTCTGTCTTCATGAAACTGCACTTCTTGACATTAATCAACAATTTATCTTCTTTCAAACTCTACAATACTTATCAGATGTGCCACAAATGTTCCTCTCTAGTCTTACTGAAATTCAAAATATCATCCAAGTAGACAATGACAAACTTACCTAAGAATTTCTTCAATACCTCATTCATCAATCTCATGAAAGTGATCGATGCATTGTTCAATCCAAAAGGAATCACTAACCACTCATACAATCCTTCATTAGTCTTAAATGAAGTCTTCCATTCATCTCCTTCTCTGATCCTGATTTGATGACATCCACTCTTGAGATCAATCTTTGTAAACTACCTTGCTCCACTCAAATAGTCCATAATGTCATCCATCCTTGGCAATGGAAATCTATACTTGACAGTGATCCTATTGATTGTTATTAAATATGTAGACATTCTCTACTCTCCATATTTCTTTGGTACAAGTATAGAAGGTACCAAACATGGGCTTAAACTTTCTTTGATTAATCCTTTCCTCAACAATTCTTGTATATGTCGGTTCAAATTTGAATTCTTTGTTGATGTCATTCTATGTGTTGCTTTATTTGAAATTTTTTCTCGTAGTATGAGATCTATATGATGACTGATACTCTGGATTGGTGAAAATCCCTTTGGTATGTTCTTTGACATGATGTCTTCATACTTTCTCAATAATTCAACTACCTCCTTACTCTCTGTGGTAGGGTTCTTTTCCTTAGGTTTACCACCAATCTTTGGGATTAATGCAAAAAACATGCTCTCATGCCTTATTCCATCAATAAATTTCCTTCCATATACCAAACATAGTCTGGTAGTGCCAAAAAAATCAGTCTTCTCCTCTTCGTCCAAAGGTATCAACTTGATTCTCTTTCCATTTGATGTCACAGTATAAGCATTGCTTCTTCCATCATGAATTTATTTCTTATCATATTTCCATACTCTTCCTAATAGTAAATGACATGCATCCATAGGCATAATATCACACAATACTTCATCCCTATATGACCCAATATGAAATTTCACTAAACATTGTTGATTCACCAATATCTTATGCTCATCTTGAATCTATGCTATCCTATAGGGGTTTAGATGTTCCAACATCTTCAAATTCAATTTAGTTACCATCTCCTCTAAAACTAGGTTATCATTACTACCACTATCAATGATAACTTTACATACCTTTCCTTTGAAATTACATTTGGTTCTAAATAGACTTTTCCTTTGTGATGGTTCTTCAATCACTTCTTCATGCATTAAAGCTCTTCTCATGACCAATAATTCACCTTTCTTTGCTTTTCCAACTGAATTAGGGGATCCAACATGCTCCTCATCCACATATGCTATTCTTTCTGCATGCTTAGGTTTTTTTTTGGTGCTTTCTTGATGAAACTCGAATGCTTTATGTCCTTCATCCCCACACTTGAAATAGGTTCCTCTAAATGGTCTTCTCTTAGATCTTCCTTCATCTCTTCCAAATCCATCATTGTAATAAGAATTATGACCTCCTCTATCACTATGGTAGAAATTTCGATCTTCTCTTCCTCTGTGGAATGATTTAGCATCCTTCTCTTCCTTTGTGGTGTGATTTCACATCCTTTTCTTCTTTTTCAACAAATGTCATCTTTACAGGCTCAATTCTTCTTGAATACTTATTCTTAGTCCATTAGTGTATCTTGCAACCTTTTATTTTCTTGCTTCACTATGACTGGTTTTGATTATCATCTTGTAGAGTTTTTTGGTATACTCCTTCATAGATCTTTGTTTTTGTCTTAGGTTCTGCAATCTCTTCAACAATTCAAATTCATAATTTGTTGGTATGAATTGATTCTTCAACTTCATCACCATCCTATCCCACTTGATGATTCTTTCTTTGCCCCTTCTATTTCAATCTATTTGAACCTATTTCCACCATAATGCAATACGACCTTTCAATTTTGTTTTCACAAATCTAACTCTTTCCGGACCTTTAATTTCTTCATATTCAAAATATTCTTCCATATCATTTATCCAATCAATCAACCCTTCAGGATTCAAATTTCTTGTGTAATTTTGAATTTAAAATCTAGGCCACTTGCCAATATTTGATATCTCTTTCAACATATTTACTTGATCTGATTCATCTTCTTCTTTTCCTAGGGTTTCTATAAATTGATTTGCATGTTCTACTTCATCATCACTTTCATCATTTTTCCTAGGGTTTAGGCCTCACCTTCGATATTCTTCAAAAAAATATCATGCAACATATCCAACATATCATCCATTCTTCAAACAACATTTTCCATAGTAGGCACTCTCCTTGGAAACATATCTCCCCTCGAATCAGTGCAACTACATCAACTCGGCGATCTAGCTACAAGGGTTTCAACTTTCTCAAAATTAGTGATCTATTGAAAAAAAATGCAATCTACTTATTTTAGTGATCTATTAACCTCAAGGAATTCCTTTAGGAATACAAAAATCACTCTGATACCACTTGGTGCAGTCATGGTAGGAGGGTTCTAGAAGGAATAGTCTGAATCGTGCGACAATGAGTCAACACAAAAAAAATAATGCAACAAATTGATATGGGAATATGAAAATTCATTGAATTGATAATCATACATGCAACATAGGCCTCAAGGGTAAATATCTAGGGCTCATAGGCCTACCACAAGGGATTTCAACAACACAACTAGCCAAAAAGTCTTATTACATGCCCTTGAAAGGTTTATGAAAAAATATATTGAATCTAAAACATCTAACTTAGAACTGATGATGTAAAATGTTTACAAATACTTATAAATATGCTTCTCAAGCTCCAATACAGTTCAACATCAACCACAAGGGTTAATAACTCAATGAATGATCATACATTAAGGTCGGCCTCAAAATATGGAAAGATGACTCCACGCAAAACAAGTAACTTGTGAATCTACAAGATCAGTCCCAATGAACCCAAGATTCTTGTATGATGTCCCATTAAGCTTCACATGATTTGGAATAGGTCCACACTAAGAAATATGGACCAAGTTGACCCTAAATGCTTTGATTGGTAACATAATGAAATTTTGAGAGTTGTGACTTTTGTTAGAGAGGTGCAAATGATGTGAAATATAGATATGTGATAAATGTCAATGTGTAGTTGTTGTATTCTTCTCCATGAATAGAGAAACAATGATGCAATAAAGTGTGGAATGAACTACTAAAAATGCTACTAGATGCAAATGCAAAATTATTATTTTTTGGTTGATACAAGATTGCTTTACAACTAGGGATGCTCTTGCATCAAGCTATGCATTTTACAAAGTTAGATCTTAGATCCGATTATCACAAAATTTGAATTAAGGAAGAAGATATTTGTAAGAAAAAATTTAGGACTCATGAGGGTCATTATGAGTTTTTGATGACGCCATTTGGTCTTACTAATGCTCCATCTACCATTCAAATTTTGATGAATTCCATCTTTAAAAAGTTCTTGAGGAATTTTGTATTAGTGTTTTTTGATGATATATTGATTTATAGCAAGACATGGGAAGAACACTTGCAACATATAGATCAAGTATTACAAGTTCTTGAAGAGAATAAATTCTATACTAAGCCATCCAAGTGTCCTTTTGGTCTTAATGAGGTGGAGTACTTGGGACACATAGTTTCACATGGAGTAAAGGTGGATCCTAACAAAATTAAGGCTATCATGGAATGGCCTATTCCCAAAATCATTAAGAAATTGGGATTGACTGGATACTAGAGAATATTTGTGAAGAATTATGGTTGTATAGCAGCACCCCTTACAACTTTATTGAAGAAGGACTCTTTTCATTGGAATGAATTTGCTAATTCAACATTTGAAATGTTAAAGGAGGATATGTGCACAACTCTAGTGCTTTCCACTCTTGATCTCATAAAGGATTTTATTGTGGAATGTGATGCTTTAGGAAATGGTATAGGCATAGTTCTCATGCAGGAGGGTCAACTCATTGCTTTTGAGAGCCATCAATTAAAGGGTAAGAATCAACTCAAACCTATTTATGAGAAGGGAATGCTAGCTATTCTTCATGCAGTATAAAATGGAGGCCTTATCTAATGGGTAGAAACTTCAAGGTTAAGACAAATCATGAACTAGCCTAAAATATTTTTGGGAAAATAGATCATATTTTGAAGAACATCAAAAATGGGTTACTAAGATGTTGGGATATGATTTTGAGATTGTATAAAGAAAGGGAAGGAAAAATGTTGTGGTAGATGCACTATCAAGGAGGGATGAGGAGGATGGAGCTTTATTGTATGCCCTTTCAATATTATAAGAAGATTGGGTAGAAGAAGCCAAAGAAGAGTGGAAAAATGATGTGGATACTAGCAATCTCATTCAACAATTACAAAATAATCCTAGTAGTTTAGATAAATTTTGTTGGAAGGGAGATACTTTGTGGTATAAAGAGTGATTGAATCTTTGTAAGAATTCCTCTCTCAAATAAAAAATTCTCATAGAGCTACATGAGTCTCTAGTGGGTGGTAATTTAGGGTTTTTGAAGACATATCATTGAGTCAAGAAAGACTTCTTTTGGGAAGGACTAAAATGAGATGTTCAAAAATTTATGACAGAATATTTGGTTTTCCAACAAAATAAAGGGGAGACAATTAAGACACACGGTCTCTTGGAACCCTTAGTTATTCCTATCTAGCATTGGGAAGAGGTCTCCATGGACTTCATTATAGGGCTTCAAAGATCTAATGGTAAGAATGTCATCATGGTAGTAGTGGATTGCCTCACTAAATATGCACATTTTATTACATTATTACATCTTTTTACAATGAGTATAGTGGGAAAGGTATTTTTGGAGAATATTCAAAAGCTACATGGTATACCTAAGGTTATTGTTAGTGACCATGATCCTATCTTTAATAGTAAATTTTGGATAGATTTATTCAAATGTTTGGGTACTCAATTGGATTACAGTTCTTCATATCATCCACAATCTGATGGGAAAACAAAGGTTGTTAATAAGTGTTTGGAAGGATATCTATGATTTTTCACTTTAGATAAACAATCTCAATGGGTAGATTGGCTACCACTAGCATAATGGTGGTATAACACTTCCATAGTTCATCAAAAATGTCTCCATTTATGGCATTGTATGGATATCATCCTCCTTCCATCACATCATCATTGAAGGTGTCACCAAGAGATCATGATGTGGAGGACCACATGATTCATTAACAACAAGCACTTTCAGGACTTAAAGAGAATCTATCCATGACAAAAAACTAAATGAAGCAATAGGCAGACCAACATTGTAGTGAAAGAAGTTTTGATATTGGGGATTGGGTTTTCTTGAGATTGCAACCTTACAATAAAATTTCACTGAAAAAAAAGTCAAAGAATAACAAGTTGTCTCCAAAGTATTATGGCCCATATAAAATCATGCAAAAGATAGTTAGTGTTTCCTACAAGCTTGAATTGCAATCAACAACAAAGATACATCTAGTTTTTCATGTTTCTTGTTTGAATAAGGTAATTGGGAACAATATCCCTACTTAGACAATATTATCAGAGCTTGATGAAGAAGGAAGAATTATATTGGAAGCAAAAGGTATTATTCGAAAACGCATAAGGAAGCTAAGGACTAGAACATTCACTCAGTATCTCATCCAATGGAAGAATTTACTAATTGAAGATGCCACATGGGAGGAGGAGGAGTTCATTCAAAAGCATCTAAAATTCCTAGCATTGAGGACAATGCTTATCTAAAGAGGGGGGCATGCTACACCCTTAATATTAGAGTACATCAGGTTATGAATAGTCATCTTATAGCTATCTTAACTCCTAATTGAGTCATATTATCAACATTATTTATGTTATTTAATTGATTAGGTCAACCCAGGGCTTATGTAGGGTTATCTAAGTTGGCTTAGGTGATATCCTAGGCATAAATAAGTATATATAGGAGATATTTGGAGGTTTTCCCCCTCAAAGTGGCTTGTTATTCTCAGTTATTATAAAGTATTTGTAGGATATTTTCTATCATATTCTTCTATTGTGCAAGTTATTTCATTACATTATTTATCTCAACTAAAGCAAAGAATAAGAAGCTCCCTACATACAAGTATGGATGTTAATAATCTTAATCATGCTAGTAGTAATAACAAGCAACTTATTGTGATACATTTTGATGATGAATTTGAAGATAAAATAGAAGAACAAAAATAAGACTATAATTAATTATGTCTTATATTTTCTAAATCAATGAAATTAAATGAGGGAAACCATGATGATCCTCCTAATGAGAGTGACCCACCATTTGTTGAACTTGGTGCTTCTCCTTGTACCATACTTGTAGTTTATTTAGTGTATTGTACACCTTCTATTTATGATGAGAAAGATTGGGATGCAGTTGATTTATTATAGATAAAATCACATGTATAGTACCCTTTGTGTGTCTTTATGTTTTTTCTTACACATAATGTGATCTCCCATAATACATTCCTTGGCATGTATTTGTGTTTGTTAGTTTTCTTTTGATGAAATTTGTTGTTCTTGTTGGCACAAGGATACAAAAAAAGAAATATGTTGTGACATTCATCTATTTGTATCTAAGCCATTCGTCTTTATGTTGTGAATGTATTATCATTGTTCCTTTTGGGAACAATGCAAAGTGTTGAGACATTTAGGTCTCTTCTATGCTAACCAAAAATCTTTGTTATATTCATATGTTATTCCTCCCTTGTGTTCATATTTATACAAGTATTTGGGAATGATATTGATTCTAAGCATGATCATATTATACATTATCTCTCATCTATACTAAATCTGGATCTGTGGATCCCTTATGCTCCATATTTCTCTTTATTTTTGATGAAACCCCTTATCATGAGTTAAATTCATTGGGAACCTATCATTTTGCATAATGTTTCCCAACAAGATATTATATAATTTTTCTACCTTAAAGTCATTTTCTCTCGAATGGAATTAACAATCACTTTAAGGTGGGGCATACATTGCATTATTTTATTCACTTTGTTCACATGTGTTGAACTTTGTGATGTGTTTTTTGGATATTGATCATATTTTGTAGTGGCTTATTAAAATTTTTGGGACTATAATTCTTGGTATGGTTGACATGATAACTCACCTAGTGAATGTCGGACTTCACTAGCCTATATTGTTTCTTATCAAGCTCACCTAGTGAATATCAAACTTCACTAGCTTGTGATGCTTTCATTCATGGGTCACCTAGAAAATATCAAGATTTTTTAGGCTATGATTTATGAACACCTTGGGTATGGATCCTAGTAAGAAATTTATGAATATTTCTAGTCCATGATTGTTATGCCTCCTTTCCTTGTTTGCATTGTGTTTGTATCATGTAGTGTTTGCATCATCTCTCATTTTTGCATTATGTTAGTTTTGTGCCTTCATCATGTATGCTTTGTGTTTTTCATGTTGCATTGAACCTCATATGTATTTTTTCCTTTGTCTTTACATTGTTGTTCCATAGGATCTTGAGCTTGAGGGCTAACACATCCCCTAAATTCAATATTTTCATATATTTTCAATGTTAAGATAAAATAATCCTTCTTGGATTATCCTTACTTTAGTGTGAGCATGAGCATAAGTTCATACTCCCACTAAAGTGGGGGCTAAGTGTAGCATTGTAAATTGTCACCCTTGATAACTTCACTAGGTTTGGCTCCCCCTTATGTGCTTGGACCCAATTGTGCTCTTAATTTTCTTATTTTATGATAATCTTCATAAAATAAAAATTAAATTGGGAATTTATCATTTAATATATATTTAACGACACCTAAAACCTC
Source organism: Sequoia sempervirens (assembly GCA_007258455.2). NCBI lineage: Eukaryota > Viridiplantae > Streptophyta > Pinopsida > Cupressales > Cupressaceae > Sequoia > Sequoia sempervirens. The sequence goes on along the minus strand of VDFB02193867.1, from coordinate 195,080,057 downwards.
AAAAAACAGGTCTCAACTAGGGTGCTAGCACCCATGTCCAACCTATTTTGATCCAAATTTAAATATTTCATTTTCAACATTTTAACATTTGGAAATTTGAATTCACTTGTCAGTTGTTGGTAATTAAATTGTGGGAAATTAAACAAATGCATATAAATACAAGTCTTTTTCACCATATTAAATCCTAATGCAATCTCGGAAATTCTATTTGAGCAATTGAGCATCCTAAAAGTAAAGAGTAGAATTAGTAGAATTATTACAGTATTATTATCAATCAAGATTCATGTTAGCAATACATCAAGCCTTCATGGGAGTTTTTTCATGTTTTATGTTAATTTGTTTTGTAGCACTAATATTTTGAAGAATTTTTTGTGTTGTTTTTGCACACACATGCCCCCCCACTGGAGGAAGGGACCCTATTTCTTGCTTTTGCTTTCTTTTTTTAGCTTTAGGTATTACCTTTTCCACTTAAGGGGGATAGGTTCCTTGAAATGTTTGATTCCCTTCACCTTTGATCTATTGATGATTATATTATCACTTTTGGTGTGTTTATTTTACAACATTTTAGTCCTATATGATTGCTTGGAGTCTTTGGTTTCCTCGAAGTTTCACCTGATATCAAATTTGGTTAAGTATGGGAAGTTTTCACTAAATCCACCTAGGGACAGATTACCAGAAGTTATTCTTTTCATTGAATCCATTCTTGAACGGATTCCCCAAAGCACCCTTGCTCGCTAAATCCGTCATTGTCCATAATCCACGAAGTTTTCTTTTTCGCAAAATCCTTTGTTTCGCGGATTCCCAGAGCTTTGCTTATTTCATTGAATCCTCATGTCCTCAGATTCCCCGAATTTGTGACTAAGTGATTTCCTCAAGCTTCATTAAATATCTCACCACTTCATTAATTGACATTTGTATGTGCGAATTCCATTAATGTAGGCTTTCAATGAAGAATTGCAGTGCAATTTATATGCTTTCAAATGCCACTATTCATTTATCATTTTGAGAAGTTTATGCTTTGAGGTGCATTTGAGTGCTTGGGTGAATTGGGGTTTGGATTTGGGTAGCTACGCTAGGGAATTTTATTGGTCGATTGAATAGGGTTTCCGAACCTATGTCTTGTGCTTCATCATCATTCTTCAAGTTACAAGGTATGGTTTCAATCCTCTTCATGAATTCCGTGAACAATTGCAATGTGAATTTTTGTGATCTAGTTGGATTTCAATGGTATGCTTGCTTGAGGTTGCAATTTGAATTGCATTTTTTGTTTGGTTTCATAGTTGTGTTTTTTGAGCTCAAATTATTCTTAGTTGCATTTGCATTCGATTCAATTGTGATTAATTTTTGGTGAATGGCTATCACTGCACTATCATCTAGTTTGATTGAATTTTTTGCTTTGAGTTTCATTTTTATTTCTTTCATGATCATTCAGAGTAAAAAAATTGAAACTAGGGCATCAATGTGTATATCGTGGTGGACTAGGGTTTAGGTTTCCTCTATACGTTTCCTAGGTATTAAGTGTGAGCGGTGTGAATTAGGGCACATTTACATAACATAGTGAATTAGGGTTTGAGCTCTCAATGTATTGATAATGCATTTGAATTTAGATGACATGAATTAGGTTATGTGTTTAAATTGAAATGATCAATTTGCCTGTGTCTCTATGAGTTTTAAAATTTGATAAATGTAGACCTTGGCTTGTGATTTTGAAGATTGTGCTTACAATGCTGAATGATTTATCAATGAATTAGTAAGACTCTGATTTGAGTTTGATTCAAATTGTGGATATCATTATTAAATTTCAAATTGAGTCTTAGTTTGCAAATGAAAGGATTCCAACATGATCATATTTTATGAGCCAAAGAGTTCAAAACGTTTTCATGTAATCCATTCCCTCACGGAAAACCCAAACCCTTGTCTTTTATAGAATCCTTAGCCTTTCGAAAAACCCGAATAAGAAAATATGAATAAATCCACATTTTGAGGTATTGCTCGAATTCTTGAATCTCGCGGATTCTAACCTTATGCAGATTCCTTGAACTTTTATTATTTTGGGAAAAGTAGCATGATGAAGGTATGAATGGTGTGGCAAGGGTTAGATTTGAGGTTTTGGACTGTATCTTGATTTTATCAATGTGAAGGAGTGATTAAGTGTTTCAACCTTGTCCTTCATGGAATCCATTGCTTCAGGGATGACTCGAGGAATCTTTCTTCATGGAATCCTCCTGAGGATGGATTCCTCAAAATATGCCTGAGCCAAGAATACCTGAACTTGTCAAAGTATGAAATGTGTTTAAAGGTTTCCATTAGGGTTTGTGATTTGATTTATATGGATTTAGGAAAGTATTGTGATTGATTATTTTAAAATGTGGCCACTTGTTTGATTCTTAACAGAATGCTTGGGACCATGGATTCCACAAAATCCTTGGGAACATGGATTCCTTGAAATACTTTGAAGGCCAAAATCCGTGAAGTGCTTAAAATCCGAAAGTATTCCCAAAACTTGATTGCAATAATGTGCAACTTGATTTCAATGATTTTGAGGATAATATGGAATGGATTATTTGTTGCGTATATGTTTTGATGATGAATTTTATGATGTAATAATGCTATAATTATTGAATGTGCTTAACATTTCAATAGTTATGGTCTTTTTCTAATCAGATCCAGGCAGAGTCAAGCAAGACAAAAGGTTCCAAGTCAAAATCTACTGAACCAGTTAAAGGGGAGCCTAAAACTAGAGTTAAAAAGATGAAGTATGACTTCAAGGGCACATGACTAGAGTCAAGGATCATCTCATGTTGGGAAAAAGTGGGAGACACAAATATGGGTCATATAGATTATGAGGATTTTAAACAAAGAATGAATTGTAGCAACCCTACTCCATTGAAAAAGATAATGGTACACATAGGGTTGGAACAAGCTGCTAGGTTTCCACCTTCAGTGCAGTGTCTTGAATTGATCATTGAATGGTGCAAAGCATTATGATCCAGATAAGAGGGTGATTGTAGGTCCCAAAGTGTAGAGTGATGGAAAATTTGACTAAAGAATCTATTGCTGAGGCCTTTAATATTGGTTCACATCATAAGCCAAAGTCTTACTATTCCAAATTTCCTAAATAATTGCATAAAATTGACTTCAAATTGGAGCACTATGATATGATTACTCTCCTTAGTAGAGTGGCAGGCTTGGATAAGGCCTTCATATTTGAAGAATGGATGTTCTATATCATATCATAAATTGAAGCTGGAGTGAAATATCATTGGGAAAGAACCATTAGTGACAACTTGGATATGCAATTGAGAAAGGTGCAGGAGACTAAGACATTCACCATGACTTCTTATGTTGTATACATGCTTGCAAGGAAGTTCAAGTATAGTGGTTTGAGCTGCAAAGGAACAATTGGAAAAGACAAAGTTTATGATGTGTACCCTAAGTTACATTTTAATACTTCCAATTAAAAGAGTGTTAATGATGCTTTCACTATGTATATAATAATAACCTTTCAAGATACTGTTCACATGAGGATTTTAGCAGAAGCAACAGATTTTATAAACAAATATGGATTTTGGTTCATTCAGTTTCTAAAATTTACATACATAAGAATCCATGGATCTCCAAAGGTACACTATAGGCTCCCTAGGTATCCTATAGATAAGGTCACATTGCTAGAATTTACAAGACAATTGGTTTCATTCAATGCTATCCTAAAGGAGATGCATAAAACAGGGGTTGGTGCAGATTTTCCATTGAGAATTGGTAGTTTGGAGGTCTATTCCTCTATTCAAAGTGAAAATCATTCTAAAGCTAAGATGGATCCCTTACATTTTTACTCTCATTCTAATAGAGGCAATTTTGACCCTCATGGAGTGGCTCAAAAGATGGCCATTAGGAATTACAAACATAAAAATCATATTGAAGATTATTGGGAAAATTGTAAAAATGAATTTGAGGTGATAAAGAGAAGATATTTGAGGCTTTCTCTAAAAATGATAAGACTTCACATAGTGGCCATTGTGCCAGATCAGGTTGAGGATGAAGAAGATCCTGTCCAATGTCATGATTATGCACAATTCCAAAAGAAGCCACTCCCTACAATAAATTGGGTAGAAGATGAAGTGGTTAACTTGGATCAAATTAGTGCTCCAGTGCTAAGATATTCAAAGTGTTTTGTTAAACATAAGGTTTTGGAACTAGAGGAAGAAGGCACTAAGTTCACTTATGATCTACTTGGAGATTTAGAATCTCATTCAGAAGAAGATACTGGGAAAACCTAGGATGATACTATAGTTCCTTAGGAGGATGATTATGAAGATAAGCCTCTTGTAATTAAGAGGAAAACAATGAGTCAAACTAAGGACAAGGGACCTCAAAGGAACAATTCCTAAGAGAAGAAGGCCTACAGAGAAGGCAACTGAAAGGACATCTGATGCTCAACCTGCAAAAAAGAGGTTGGTTAAAGAGGGAGATAAAGGTTCACCTTCCAAGAAATCAAAGAAAACCAAGGTTAATGAAGAAGGTTCCACCCAAGCTAAGGCAATTGAGGTGCAATGTTCAAGAGAGAGAGCACAAGTATATGTGAGAAAGAATTCTCCAAAGCAAAAATTTCCTCCTCCAATTGCAGAAAAATTGAAAAAGTAATTGAAGAACTAGAAGAGAATATCAGTGAGCCACCTATTAATGAAGAAGAAAATGTTGCAAAGATCGTTACAGATAGTACTCCTCAATCCCCTCCCCAAAATATACAATATGATAAAGAAGAGGGAGAGGTTACAAAAGATGAAGGTAATGTCTCGAAGGAGCCTAAACAATAAGAAGAAGAGGAAGAGATGGAAACTCCCAAGAGTGGAGATCTTAGTGGCTTTGGAGTGTAGTTAGAACAAAAATATCAGAAGTACAAAGTCAGGACAAGGCAGAAGAGAGAGAACCTGATAGGATAGAGGGGATACTAGAGGAGATACCTTCCCAATCTCCTAAGAAAGAAAAAGTACACTTATCAAAGGATGGAGACAAGGGTGAGGAGTAGCAAAATAAAGAGGATACTAGTGAAGATCCATAAAATGTTGAGACAAATCAGCCTGAGGGTCATAATGAGTAGAATTTTTCCCATGATGATATAAATAAGGAAGAGAAAACATACCCAAATTGGTTGAAAGAGAGCTTAAAGCCAAAACCAGTTGTTGTGGAAGAAGAAATGCTAGATTGGGGAAAGTTCCTAGCCAACTTAGGAAAGACAAAGGAGAGAAAGAAAGCTAAGATTGTTTCAAATATTTCAAAAGATGAGTCAAACAACAAAGTGCTTCATGTTGCTACACCAATAAATGATAAGCATAAAGATGAAGCTACTCCAATAGACTATAAGGTTGAAACATTTAACTTAGGTGCTTCCACAAAGGCACATAAGAAGGAAGAGGAAATGCTACAACAAAAGGTGAGAGAATGGAAAAAGAATATTCAACATTTAGTTAAACCCTTACAAGCACAAGATAATGTAGATCCTCTAGTCTTTGGTGATTTGTTATCGAAGGATTCCATCAATGAAATTGAAAGGATGAAAATCTCTTTGCAAGTCACTCAAAAATGGATAAATGATGTCAGTGAAAAGGGAGATGATTTGATTGAAAAAATCTTATTTGTGCATGAGAAAGAAACCTCCATCCTAGATGAAGTGCAATAGTTGGAAATAGAATGCAAAAGTATAGACGAAAATTCTATGGCTAAGATAATGGAGATGATTGAAATCCTAGAGGAAGTGCTTGTGAATGAAAATGTCTTTGTATTTGGGGATGGGAATTAGCCAAGGGAATGGCTAGAAGATTTTGAATTAAAGAAATAACTTATGGATAGAGCATTGGAAAATATTGTAAAAATACAAAGTAAATTGAAAGATATCTTAGGTAATTGCATTTCATTCCTTAAAACTATAACTAGAAGAAAGGAATTTGGCAAGAAGAATTTGAAGATTGATTAGCTAAAGAAATGGTGGCATGAGATTTATTCACTAGTTGAAGAAGGGCCAATAACATCAAATTAGATATATGATGTAGGAATGCATATTTCACATCTAGACAGTTATCAAGGGATGCAAGCTGAATGGAGTAAAAACTTGACTAAGTATGAAGAAGAAATAAAATCAATCAAGTTAAGAATGAGGGTTATCTTGTTTCCCAGTCAGGCTGACCTAGATGAGATATTTTCCAAAGTTTAGGAGATTTCTAGAAGGACAGATAAAGATAAAGAGGAAGACCCGACTTAACTACATCAAACTATGTCCATACCACATTAAGTTATCTGGATCTAAAAGTCGACTATGCCTAGAATTTTGTTCTATAATGTCTTTTATTTTAAAATATCTCTTGAGGTTGACCTCTTATTATATTGTGAAATTAAAAGGGGCAATAAAAACTTCCAAGGTTGACCTAATTTTAAACCCTAATTTAATTGTTTCTTTAGGCCGACATGTTAGTGATGCTCTATATATTGAGGCTCTCTCCTTATTTGTAAAGGTTGTACATGAGATACTTAAATTGTTACAAACTTTTGGTGAAGTGAATATAATTGAAGACATTGTCTTTTGGTACTCTTCTTTGTGTTGTTTCATCTATGCATGGTTCATATGTTTCAAATTTATTTTAAGTTGTTTTGAGTAAGCGATTTTAAGATTAGAATTAGAGCTAGTTGTAGTTCGTTCATGTTTATGATTAAGTGCTTAAGGTGTTGAAGAATCTTCGGTCCATACTTTTAGTAATTTGTTGATTGTAAGTTGCTATGTAAAATTATCCTCGGCCTACTCTTTGTTGTACTTGAGTTCAATTGTGGATGTTTATGTGTTGCATACTATTTTGGGTGAATGTTTGAATGCTTGCAATATTAAAATATTTCATACCTTTGGAGATTGCACAGTTTTTGTGATACTGCAGATTTAATCTTGGTTAATCAAGAATTGGTTTTTGAAGATTGGTCCACCTTGAATGCTTTGTTATTTTCATGATTGATCTTAGGATTTAGATTTAAAAATCTCTTGAAACCCTCATCTTTTGTTATTTCTTTGAGATCATTGTTAGAATAGGAATTGTAAAGCATCATAAAACTGCTATATTTGATGAAAAATAATTTCCTAATCATAAGTCTAGAAGTTTCAAGGGTTTGTTCTCATTTTCACATCTTTTAAAATCTTCATTGTTGATCCAAGAGTTTCAGTCTTTGTTTGACCCTAAATGCCCCTTGTGATTACTAGAAAATCACATTTTCACGGAGTTGTGTTGAGGCATTGAATTATGCAAGTTAGGGGAAGTTTCAGAGAATCCGTCTCCTCTCATATTTTCTGATTTTTTTTTATTTAAGAGAATTTGCCTCATTGTGGACTCCTCGAAGGTTTTTCCTTTCAAAGAATTCGGACCTTGTCGGATTCCCTGAATATGTCTCCTAGTCATATCTTCGAGTTTTGAGGGGTCATGTCATTACATTCATGGCTTGTCAGTTGCCACTTTGGGATGCATTCAATGCTATTTGGGAATGTGATTTAGGGCTTTTTACATTGCATTTTCATTATACATTTGTGGTTTTGATTGTGTGATAATTTTTGCATGTCAAAATGAAAGCCCAAAGCATGACCTTATAATGTCACCCTCATGTCAAGAACAAGGTAGTCCATCCCATGACCCTATCTTTCAGTCCATCCATGAAGTCCTTCAAGACAATCATGACATCCAAAACACACCTCTCCTTGACAACGACTCTATTTTCGACTGTATCATCCATGACAATCCCATCTTTGACCAAGACCCCATCATTGACCAAGAAGTCCAAATCCATGAAAACGCCATCTTCGACCAAGACCCTACCATGGACCAAGAAGCTCAAAACAATCCACTCCTTGACCTTTACACCATTCATGATCAAACACTTGTCAACCTTATAAAGGCCTCGACTATTGACACTTCCCACGATGAGACACATGCCTCCATGGGACACATAGATGATATTCCTCCAGAGCAAGAATCTTCCACTAGGGACATGCTTGCATATGATCAAGTTATAGCTAAAATCATTGGACTCTATGATGCTAAACATAATGATCGCTTCGACATTGCCTTGGAAGCACCAACAAAATCATTTGAACTTGACTTGTCACACGATCAGACCAAAGATATAAGTCAGGAATATGTCCAACATGACAATGAAGCTAAGACACTTTATCAACTAGGGTCATCTATCTTTGTCAGAGCGGGCTTTCTTGCAAACAAAAATATTACAAGTGATAGTATCCACATATCTAATGATGGGTTAGCATATTGCTTTCAAAACAACAAATACCCCATCGCAAATAGAATCTGTTAAAGCATGCAATATCAAGGCAAAGGACTAGGCATACACGAGCAAGGCATTCTGGAACCAATACAGCTTTAGGAAAATTACAGACATCAAGGTCTTGGCTATTCCTCAGTTAGTAAATCAAACGATGTCAGTGGTACCTCCTCGATACTGGGGGCAACTTTGTCAGATACAAACGTCAAAATAGAGTCCATGAGAAATCTTTGTCATAAGGTTGTTGCCAACACCCCCTCCACCCACACCATGAACCGTCATTCCATCATAAATAAACCTTCCCTTTGGAACCAATAAAAACAAAAGTCTTACAAGTCAAAAGATCAAAATCAAATGTCAAAGGCCATTGAATCAAACAAAAGGACAAGTGGACAAATGAAATTAAAATGGATCCCAAAGAAAGATGGATCAAACAAAGACACCAAGTCAAATACAAAAGTCAATCACAATGTGGAGCCACAAGTAAAGAGGACTCCCACATACAACAAATGTCCACCTCCTTCAAAATGTTCATCAATCAAGGCATATAAAAGTGTTGGTTCCAAACACCATCCCTCCAAAATCCGTCATCCACCATACCAAGTTTGGAAAATAAAAATTCATTCATCCAAACGTCCAAACAATCTTTCCACGCCTACCATCATTCGTCATAACCCTACATCTTGTCTAAAGTCCAATGATCCGTGTCACAAATCCCTCACATCTTGGCAGCAACTCTTTACTCCTCAAGGACTCTCATGGCACTCTATTGCGATGTGCGTATTTTGATAAGGCCAACTCTAGTATCATAGGATCACAATGGCATCGATCAGTTGCATACAAGCGCTATGATCCTGACAAGACAACTCCTTCAGTGAGGTCATTATTGGCATATCATGGCACCCGTCTTTACATCGCACCATCTAGTGGATTCATACGTTAGTGGTCATCTAAAGCATCCGGGCTATCCGCCAAAATCGAAATACAAAAATTGAAAAATGTGAAACATCGCCACCCCGATGAAAACCTCGAAAATGGCATCTTGGTGACACCAAAATCAAAAGTCAAGAAAATAGTAAAGAGAAAAAGTTCATCCAATGGTGAAAACCTGGCAAACAGGCGCCCTGGATAAGTACCATGATGAAAACCTGGCAAACAGGGTCATGTGTAAAATAAATCATCTATGTGGACTCTTACACTTGGGGGCAAGTTGTCTCATCTCCTAGGCCTTCCTCTTGGCATTGGCATCTGACCATTTAATCCATATCATTCCCACTTACCTCGATCTTGACATAAAAATGGCACACATAAATCATGCTTTGGGAAAACTCTTGACATGTCTATCCTTCAGTCATACACGATTCACGAAACATCATGTCATTGACCATCATAGTCTTATTGTCCTTATACGACATAGTCCTTGAAAATCATATGACAATTCCATTAGTCTCATGTCTCCCATCCTTTACCAAGGCCACCTAATCCTTTCATGCATCACCTATCTTGGCTTTCCTTGTCAAATGGTCTAAGGATAATCATCATCCCATCTAGTCCTAACCAAGTCATTCCAAATGCAGCGAGTCTAATCCATACAAGCACATTATCCAAAATTTTACTTGCATTCTGGCAGACTATAGGCGCCATACTTCGTCACATTATCGCCATCGTCCTCCGCTGTTTTGGGATCGTCCTTCCCACGCCAAACAACATTGTCATCACCAGTGGTATTTAGCGACTAGGGGCACAATCATGTTTGTCCTTGGATTCTCATGTGTAGGCATCGAGTCCATATGCATTTGTCGATCCTCTTAAGCGCCAAAAATCCAAAAAAATCATAAAACGACAAAAAGACAAAAACATCATAAAATGTCTAAAAAAGACAAAAACATCATAAAATGTCCAAAAGAGACCAAAAACATCATAAAATGTCCCAAAAAAGACCTAAAAATCATAAAACATCTAAAGAAAAACACAAAAACATCCAAATCAATGTCAAAATCCTAAAAATGGAGTCAAAGTCAGTCATGTCAGTCAGTCCATGTCATTGTCGAACTACGTTGTCTCTGCGCATTTGCTACGTAGGCAAGGCCATCAGTTGATGAGTCCCCTAGACATTAGGTCAGTCCTTTTAGGTTGGTCCAAATAAAATCATGGCATTTGTCACAATCGTCACATCGGTCAAATAAGTCAGACATAGTCAAACTCAGACACAAGACAGTCATTTGAAACGTCAATGTCAAAATTGGTCAAAATTAGACAGCACAGTCCAATCAATCATACAGTCAACATCAGTCAACTTGCCAAAACATATTAGTCAAAATAATGTCAGTCTTGTCACTCTTTGGTCCTCTTCAAGATGTGTCCTTCTCGGATTTGGACCTCGTCAAAATGTCCTTTGCCTTTTTCAGGATGTGTCCTTCCTGACAATAGGACCTCGTCAAACTATCAACACCGTCAAATTGGCAAAACCCTTAAACTATCCAAACTGTCAAATCAACGGAAATCAATCTTTGGCAAACAAACATTGGCAAACAAAATAAAATGGTTGTTAATCTTTCCGGTCTATCTTGTCTTATCTTTTGACTATCTTGGCTATTTTGTTTTATCTTTTTTACTATCTTGTCTTTTTGGTCATGTTACTAGCAATTCGAGGATGTCCCATGAAGGATTTAGAGGTGCGATGACGTCTCCCTGGCCTATTTTATTTTTGACTGCTGTCTATGGGATTATCTTGACAAGACTGGGGCAACTTTGCCCTTTGTATGAGTTAGACATTCCTTGTCTGTGACTATCTATTTTCAAGTGGATGACCTTGCACACCTTGGTCTACGCCATATCATGGTGTTTGTTGTCCATTGTGTCATTTTATCGCCAATGATGATTAAGAGCAATAAATATTAAAGTCCTATGGCAACGTTTTGAAGGATTTGGTCTAGGAACTAACATGCATCTTCTTTAGTCTTGTCATCTTCTCTCACTCATCTCATATAGGCATTGCATCCATATCATCATCCATATCTTTTGCACTAACATTTCTTTGTCTCTTCATATTCTAGTCTTCTCATCAATTTCGAGAGAACACCCGTGTTCTTGGAACATCTATCCTCTCGAGGGGGCATACCAGTAACCCTCCTCGTCATTCTTCCTCATCTTATTTTGCATAGGGGCATATTTTTGACATATCTTCTTTGTCACAATGCGACAAGCGGCATTATGACAAAGAGGGGCAAAATGTAGACACCTAAAAATGACCTAGGCCTGCAAGCTTCATTTTTACCACTTTCGTCCTAGCATAATTATGACATTTAATTATGTCCTTGGTCCACATTCGACTATTGATTAAATAATTCATAATTATTTAATTAATTCATGTCCTTTTATTCTTCATGATTATTAAATAAATAAATTTTATTTATTTATTAAATACGTCATTAATTGTCTAAGTCTTCCCAATAAATTTCTTAATTTATTTAATTACCTTCTCGCCATTTATTTCTTCCCGATTATTAAATAAATAAGTTTTATTTATTTATTTAATATGTCACTAATTGTCTTAATTAAATGAATTGACTAATTTATTTAATTAATTAATCTCATCTGCTAAAATAAATAATTATCTTTAATTATTTAATTGTCAAAATTAATATTCCTCTCATTTTAAATAAATGAAATTATTTAAAATGTCATCACAATCTTAACTGACAGTTCACTTTGCTAAATAATTGGAAAATCAATTATTTGAATTAACTCAATTCAAAATGGAAACTAATCTTCTAAAAATCAAGTAATCGGGTAGATTATTGATTTTTCAAATATGATCTTCAGTTCAACTCTTATCTTCTTGATTTTTTGAATCTCACAAACCAGGCAGTCTTTATCTTCTTGATTGTCGAAATTTTTTATTTTCTAATTGATTATCTCATTTATTCTCCACCGCCGATTTGATTTTCTCAGATGGCATCTTGACCGCTCACTTAAGGATTTTTCCCTAACCTTGATTAGGGATTATCAAATTTAATCTGGACCTTTGATTTTAGGTCTCTGTCAAAGATCAATCTCATCCGTCTGTTCAAAATTGCATTTTCTATAAAATGTCATTTTCCTCTCATTTTTGTAGGGGACAATATTTTAGACATTAGATGCATAGAGATTCTACAGACATTGCAACAATTTTCATCTTACTTCATTTAGTCTTGGCATATTTAGGCATAGACATTTCAATGATATTGTGATAGGCATTAGACATTTATACAAATCCTTCAAAGCTTGGTGTAGGACTTAGACATTTATTTGCAGATTGCTCGCATGTTTGATCTGAGGGAAACATGTCAACCAACAAGCAAGAAGGTACTATCAAGGTGAATCATGGAAACTCATGCGAATCAAAGGTATAATTGCTCTTGTTTTCATTGTTCTTGATATGATCTTTGGGTTATATGTTTTATATGTTAGTTTATCTCACAATCTAACCTTAAGAAAATAACCATAGATACAGATGCATATTTAGATGTTGCTTATGTCTTAAATGTTTACAAAAAATGTACTCTTCTCATGTATGCTGGGGTTTGATTCCTGCCTCATATGTCTTCAAATGCAATTCAAGACCTACGTATATAAAAGTATATGGCACTTGCCTTTGTATTCAAGTATGTGATCCATGCCTTGAGTGATTACTTCATGTCTTATGTGCATGTTATTAAGTATATTATATGACTTATGCTTTCAAGTGTAATCTAGTGCGACTTATGCATTCAAATGCATTCAAGTGCATATTGTGTGATTTATGTGTATTCAAGCATATCCAAGTGCCTACTATGATTTAGGTGTAATCAAGTGCCTTCGGGTGGATACTTGTGATTTATGTATGATCATGTGTATACTCTGTGATTGATATTCATGTGTCTTACTTGTATTCCTATGTATGACTTGTATCGTGCTTACATTCATACCTTGTGACCTATGTGTGTTTATGGGTATACTTTGCAATCCACATGTGTTCCAGCATATACTACATGTAGTATTTCCTTGTGTTCGATTCATTCCTGATGTGTCTTCAAATGAGGTTCATCCATGGTGCCTTAAGCTTAAAGATTAGTTAAATTTGTTTGTCAAATTGCTACTTGAGTGACGAGCTATGTTTATTGAAGTGAAAGATTCTTTTTGTTGTGATTGCTTTCAAGGACAAGCAATCTTAGGCGGGGAGGATTGTCATGTCCCCAAAATTGGGACATTAAAAATAATAAAATAATATTAAGAATGATAGCCATGATTGTCAAAAAGACAATATTATAATTATAATATAAATACCAATTTAAACATTGAAATACAAATAAATAAAATTACTAATAAATACATATTAAAAATATAATAACTATCATTATGATTATCAAGATAATATTATAATAATCTTGATAATTACTATAAACTGATATAAACTAAACAATAATAAACAAATAAATTATTATATACATATATCCTAAATATTGTTATAAATAATATTATGATAATTCAATTATCATATGAAGTAAATTAATATTTACGAATCATTAACCATGCCTATGTTCATATCATTTCCCAATGGTTGTGAAAGGCAGCGATTCCCAAACAAACCATAAAACAACGACTACCAAAGGATATGATACATAAGAAAAAAGACAACAATAACTATATCTTAAAAGCAATAATAAAGATTATTTTAGGAGGAATAAGACTATTTTAAATTCAACGATGAGGGTCATAAGGGATTAGCATTCATTCTAAAAGACAAAACAATTGGGCTAAGAAACACGTCCTTAGCCAAAGAGGCATGTCTTTGGCCATATTGGATATTAAAGAAATTCATTTCCAAATCAAGTGCGCATGGATTGGGAAGAAGTCTATATGGTGCTTGCTGAGTTTAGAAAGAGACATATTGGCAGTAAAGACAAATAAAACATTAAAGACAATCAACATAAAGGGATTTTAACAAAAAGGAATATCTTCTAATATTAAATAGATAGAGGAAGGAGTAAAAGAAAAAATAGAGGAAAGAAGAGACATTGAATGAAGAAAAAATTGACATATCTCTGGAGTCGGATAACAGTAAGGGCAATGAAAGTCTAAAGGGAGAAATAGGAAAGTAACATGCATTAAAAAGAGAACACAACTAGTGTAATAGAATATATGAAATCTTATCTTACTAAGGATTATTCATATTCATAATCAATCAAATAGAAGGGAAGAAAAAATCATTACTGTTGGAGGTAACTATTACCATATGGGGAATAAAGATAGATATATGCTGATATCACTGTTAGCAAACTGGGTCAAAAATCAGAGGTGTGCTGATTTAGGTGAGTTTAAATATGATTGTTAATTTATCAATCAATAAATAAATCAATATATATATATATAAATCAGTAATGATTATAATATATATATGAAATAAATATATATAAATAATTAGTAATGATTATGATTTATATATTTATATGTGAATATGTATATAGATGTACGCTTTATAGGTGATTATGCAATAATGATGTTTGCGGCAACTATTGAGATTCATAAGTAATAATAACTCCATTCATTTAGTGGTATAACAAAATTCTATCTATGGGATCTTGAAAGATGATTGATATCTATTCTAATGTTTTTATTAAATATATGATTTAGAATCATAAAGTGATGAGGAAATGAATAAACCTTGGACAAGAACGAAATATTTATATCGTCTTCGATCTTATTAGAAGTTATTCTTGAAATTCATTGATCTCTAACGTTTCTAATGTCTCTTTGAGAAACACTTTGAATGCAAGACTCAGGTTTAAGTGCTTCCACTAGAAAGGGTACATTACAATACTAGTAAAGCGATGGACTAGATAGAGGCCTTCAATTTTAGAAATGAGCTTAAGATGAAAGCACCAAAGAAAATATCCAGGACCCAGAACAAGGTAAACGAAATATCTAATAGCTGCAACACCTTTTTAGAAATTGTTACTAGAAGAAGGAAATTTGGAAAGAACAATTTAAATTTTAATTAGTTGTAGAAATGGTGGCATGAGGTTTATTCCCCATGTGATAGTGGGCCTATAATAAAAGATCAACTTGAAGATGTTGCATTTTATATTTTCAATTTGGATAGGTATCAAGGGCTTTATGGTGATTGGGAGAAATCCTTGGCCAAATATGGAAGAGAAATAAATTCAATTAAAACAAGAATTAATTTGATACCAATCCCAACTTAGGCCAACTTGGATATTATGCTTTCAAAAGTTCAAGAAATTTCTAGGAGGGAAGAAGATAAGGACAAAGAGGACAACTAAGTTTGATTATCTTGAAGAATGTGCCATCTACATCGAGCCTACCTAGGATGTAGGTCGGCCACACCTTGGATTTTGTGCCATCAATATATTTAATTATAAAGTTTCTTTTTGGGGTCGACCTTGTATTATTTATTATAAATTTGAATTAGGGAATTTTAAAAAAAGTATCAAGGCCGGCCTAATTGTAAAGGCTAATAATTTGAGATTTTCTATAATTTGAGGTTTCCTCCTCATTTGTAAGGCTAATAATTAATAATCAATAGTCAATAGTTGATAGTGAGTAGTACATAGTTGAATTGTTGCAAATTTTTGGCGGCATGATTACAAGTGAAGGAATTATTCTTTGGTGTTCTTCTTTGTGTTATTTCATGTGTGCATGGTTCTTTAGACTCTAATCTATTATCTTTTGAGTAAGTCTTTCATGAGTAATCTTAGAACTAGTCGCAGTTCATTTGTGTTTATGATTATAAAGTGTTTGAGGTGTTGAGGAATCTTTGGTCCATACTTTTAGTGATCTATTGATTGTGGATTGTTGTGTAAAGTTAGACTGGGCCTACTCTATTTTGAACTCAAGTTCAATTGTGAATGTTTGAATGTATGTTTAAATATTTGCAATTTGATAATCTTTAATTCCTTTGGAGATTGCACTATCTTTGTGATATTGTGGATTCAATCTTGGTTAAGCAGACATTGGTTTTGGAAGATTGGTCCATCTTGAAGACTCTATTATTTGCATACTTGATCTTAGGTTTTAGATTAAATATCTCTCTTAAATCCTACATATTTTTCTATTTTTTTAAATCATTGTTAGAGAAAGATTCACAAAGCATCACCATTATTGCTACATTTGATGAATATTGAATCTTCTAGCATTTTTTTAAGGTCCCTTGTGATTACCAACATTTTAACATTTATCACTGAGTTGTTTTCTACATTTTCATGACTTGAATTTAGAGACCTTGGGGTTATTTCTTGAGGCTTGTTGATAGAAATTTATCTTTCAAGAGAGATAGGATACTTGTATTCTATCTGAGTTGTTGCAGTGCTAAAAAAACCATCAAAAATACCCTCAACAATAGGCCAATATCCCATCCTATTTGCAAAACTATGAATTGCTAGCTCACCCACAAAATTCAGGCACACACCCTGTCTACTTGTAAAATGCTACAAATTCAGTTTGAGCACAAGGTAGTTCAAAAAAGGAGAGGATAGATGAATTGGCAGGATAGGTCAAAAATTTGTCCACATAAGTTACCTATCTTAGAAATAAAAAAATCCAATTACAAGCATCTCAGAGGGTATTCAATCTAATTATAGCCGAGATAGTAGAGACTTTGTACAAGGTTTGGATAGGGTTTTGAAAGAGGGAAATCATTAGGGCAGAAATTTGAAAGGAGACAATCTCCAAGATAAAATAGATCATGGAATACAAGGCCCAATAACAGAGGAGTTTTGACACCTTTGGACCATCCTAGCAACCAAGAGAAGTCATCAAGTGGAGTTTATCTAGCTAAAGCTGCACTATCTGGTGGTGCATAATTCATAAGACTAATCAACATTCTGAATTGGATTGTTCAGAATTCCAAACTGTAGTTGTTATATTCTAGCAAGTCTTTTCCAAGGAAAGCATGAGATTCCTCCTTCATGATCTCTATTCATATATTTGGAAAAAAATCTACACAATTGCTTGCTGGATTCTGGGGCTTCCAAAAATGTTATTCCATTTTTTAGTTTATAAGGCATTGGGTAATACTCTTGCTCCCTCCCAACAAAAGGTTACTTAGCTAGATAAGACATAGGTGAGTGTAGTGGGTGAATTGAACATGATCCCTATGCATCTTGCATTAGACCCAAGGGTGCAATAGATAATCAACATTCAAGTAGCTGATATCTAAGATGCTTATGGGCTTATTTTAGGTAGGTATTTCACAAGGGAACTTAATGGATATATCTCTATTGAGAACTCACATATGTGGATCCTATGGAATGAAATACCTAATTGGATCAAGATTGAATGAGAACCTAGACTGAATTATCTGATCACGAAATACCAAAATATAACAAATGAGGTGTTGATTTCTAAAATTGGCTTCAAAAATTATGTCTTAGCTATAACCATGGAAGAAATAGGAGTAGAAGAAGTCCCGATGATGCATGGCATACCTAGGGACCTCACTCACTATTCCAATAGTACAAAATTAGTGGTAGAACCTGATGAAGATGGTGAACAAGATGATAACAAGCTTAGCTTGCTTGAGAGTTTCCAAAAATTCATTCACAAATGTGTTGAAGATTAGATCTTGGAAATAAAATGAATTTCGAGGAGCTAATGTTACCCAATTGATGTAGAGTTCATGATGCATCACATTTAGAGCTTGAATGTTTCCTTTTTCAAACAATAGTTGAGAAAATCAAGAGGTATATTAATCCCACACCTACTGCCAAGATTGATATTCAGGAAATCTAGACTGAACAAAAAATGAAAATAATAGATTCAACAAGAGGATCCTTCATCAAGGAAGAACATTTGTGCAAAAAATTCAAAAGGTATACATCCTGCTAAGTTTTAGACATTATGATTTGATGGTTCCAAATCAAAGCAAGGAGTTGGTGCAAGCTTTGAGCTGATAAGTCCAACATGCAAAACTTTCTTTGTTGCACATAGATTATAGTTTCATTGCACGAACAATGTTGCAAAATATGAAGCTTTGATACATGGATTGCTAATGGACTTAAGGAAGAAGGTTAAAACCTTACAAGTTTTTGGGGATTCAAAATTAGTAGTTAAATAAGTTAGAAGGAAATACTCATGCCATGATAGGAGAAGAAAAACTATAGGCATAAAGTATGGGACTTGATAGAGGGATTCAATTCCTTTAATATTGAATTGATTCCCAAAAGCAAGAATCAGAATGTTGATACTTTGGCCCAAGAAAAAGTACTCTAGATCCATTGTCTTTATCAAGATTAAAGAGATTCATTGTTGAGCTCACTCCAGTTCCATCAGTACTAGACAACGTCACCAATTTCCAAGTATTTGAAGACGATAAACATATTTTGGATTTCATTACTAGTTTTGATGTCTTTGCTTCTTGGATTATTGATGAGATAGAACCACAAGAAGTAGAATTAGATATGGAAGGGGTAATTAACCTCAAAATACACATAGTTCCTAGAGGAATGGTGAAATTGGAAAGAATATTTGATTTAGACAAGATAAGAGATCAAGAACAATAGGCTAGAAAGGACTTAACAGATAGTCAATGTGACACTTATAACATGGGTACTCCAGAGCAAGTGAAGAATGTTTTCATTGGTAAGTTCTACACTCTTGAGGAAAAGAAAGGGATAATAGATGTGTTACATTTTTATCAAGATGTCATAGCTTGTAGTTATGAAG
The DNA here is from genome assembly GCA_007258455.2 of Sequoia sempervirens. Lineage (NCBI taxonomy): Eukaryota > Viridiplantae > Streptophyta > Pinopsida > Cupressales > Cupressaceae > Sequoia > Sequoia sempervirens. The sequence goes on along the minus strand of VDFB02193867.1, from coordinate 195,061,046 downwards.
ATCTCAAGACATATGACACATTGACCATTACACATACTATTCCGCTAAAGCCAAATGCAAAACTGTTTAGACAAAGGAAAAGGCCAATTAATTCCTTGAACTTGTTATTCAAAGAGAAGTATAGAAGTTTCTATCTTCTCGCATTATGTTTCTTGTTAGGCACTCAAATTGGGTGGAAAATTTGGTCCTAGTGTGAAAGAAGAATGGTGAAATCAAGTTATGTGTGGACTTCAATAATTTGAACCGTGCCTCAGAGAAGGACAATTACCTAGTCCCATCCTTAGATGAAGTCTTGCAAATCATGAATGGTTCTTAGATGATGTCCTTCTTGGACAGATATTCAGGTTACAATCAAGTGATGGTTCAATATGAAGACAAGCACATTCCAACCTTCATGAATAAGTGGGGAACATTTGCATATAGGAGGATTCCATTTGGACTGATTAATGCAGGGATACTTTTCAACGAGCCATGTAAATTTATTTTAAAGATCTAATTGGTAAGTGCATTATCATTTATATGGATGACTTGATTGTCTTTTCAAAAAGGAGAGGAGACCATATCTCAAATTTATGTAAGGTATTTCAAAAGTGTAGGGAATTTGGTATCTCCTTGAATCCAAGAAGTGTATATTTGGAGTGATAGAGGGCAAGCTACTGGGTCATGTCATTTCATAAAATGGTATCTCAATTGACCTAAAGACTATGTTAGGTGCATTTCCAAAAAAATGAAGGCAAGTTAATCAAGTTACAAAGGTATGATAAGAAAAAGGTACAAATCATGAATTTTATTTTTCTTTACTCCTTTAATGATGTAAAATTTACATTGCGATGATCACCTTTGTATTATATAGTCATCAGAACATGACTATCCTTAGGGGGGAAGGATGTCACAACCCTAATTGTGACCCAATCCTAAATTTCGTATAGATGTTTAGTTGAATATGAAACCGATCCTAAATTTTGTATTGTCATGTTGATATGGATGTTCAACTAAATGTGAAACCTAATTATCATAACGGTCGGCCCTAAAATTTCATATTGTTGTCTTGTATGTTGTTTTATCTAGATGTAAAAAGAGTTGTTTCCAATTAGTTGTTAAATACTAATAATTTAATGACACATACAATAGGGTTAATCATGGTGTTATGAATGAGTTCCTATAGTTTCATAGACAAATATATGATTGAATTTTATTAATTGTAATGGACTAATGTTATTTCTAACTTTTGGAATGTTACAAGGCAGTTACACTCTCTCGCTTAAGAGAGATAGTATCATCGGGAAGGGGAGTCTAGCCATTCAAGGAAATTTGTGTGAAAGTAGCACACACGATCACATAACATCATTTATAGTTTGTGTATTGTATCAAGAAGGGTAAATTAAAATATCTTAATTATTTAGTTATTAACTCAATAAGAAATTAAAATTATCAAGCATTAATAATTTTATATTCATACTTATGTGGATAAGTAAATAGAAAATGTGTATATATATTAAAGAAAAAAAAGAAAGAAAACATATATATAATCAAAATAAAATTATACTAATTCAAAATATTCATCCCCTTTTAATTAAAAGGTATGATAAAAAGTTGTGGTGGGACCCATGCCTTTAAAAAAAAAAACCAAACAAAATAGTAAGCTTGAGGTGGGACCCACAAGTTGGGAGGAAATTGTGTTAAAAAAATAATAATATAAGGCATACCTTAAAAGGTACATATCGTCATACTTGTCTTCCCTAAAGAATAAAGGAGACAAAAGAGGACAACACATAAGTCTGCAGCTAGAAATATTGAAAATCTAGCCTTCGACCAGTAAGAAGGAGATGAAATCATTCTTTAGAAAGATTAACTTTGTTAGAAGTTTATGACTAGTTTTGCAGAGATAGTCAAGCCTTTCAATGCAAAGTTGAAACATGATGCAAAGATGGAATGGAATTCTGAAGAAAAACATGCATTTGAGGAAATAAAGAGAGCTATAGCTGATGCTCCTATTTTGGTGAGTCCGAACTATGCTAAACCATTCTACATATACTCATTTGCATCCAAACATTCTTGTGCTAGTATGCTGGCACAAAAGTTAGATGAAGAAGGTGAGCACCCAATTGCATTCATGAGTAAACCATTGAAGGATGTAGAATTGAGATACCCCAATGTGGAAAAATAGGCTTATGTATTGGTTAGAGGAGTAAAGAAATTTAGGCACTATATTTTAAAGAATAAAGTGTTTGTAATTGTGCCCAATCCGATAGTCAAACTCTTGTTGATGCAAATTGAGTTGGGTGAGTGAAGGGCGAAATGGGGGACTATGCTACAACAATATGATATTGAAATACAACCTATTAAATTAGTAAGAGGTCAAGCACTAACATAGAAAATGGCTGGGACTAGTCCTAAACTTGCAACATAGCAGTATCATCTTCAAGATGTTTCACCCAACAAATGGTATGATGATGTGGTTTTTTACCTACTTAATCAGAAGTTCCCTACCCATTTAAACATAGTAGAGCATAGAGTTTTGTGATTGAAAAGTTCCAATTATATGTTGAAAGGAACAATCTCATACATGAAAAATCATGAAGGTATTTACCTTCTCTATCTAGGAAAGGAAGAAGTAGCTTGAGTCATGGAAGAACTTCACGATAGGTATGGTATTGGTAATGGTTCTGGTCTTGCTACTGCAAATCGTATCTTATGAGCAGGATATTATTGGCCTATTTTGTTCAAGGATGCACACAATCATGTAAGTACATGTCACATTTTCCAAACCTCTGCTACTAGGGAGAAACACTCTACCATTCCATTGCAACTAGTAATCGAGGTAAGACTGTTTGCACAGTGGGGATTGGAATTCATTGGTCCCATCAACCCACCATCTTCTATGGGGAACATGTATATTATAATTTCTACTAATTATTTTACTAGATGGACATAAGCCATTGCTTGTAGGAAATGCACTGTATAAGTGGTAATAAATTTTCTTGAAGTAGGTATCGTTAATTGTTTTGGATTTCCTTTTGCATTAGTTTGTGATAATGGTTCTTTTGCTTCATTGAAATTTTCTAGGTGGGAATTTGACCATGTAATTATCATTAATTTTACCTTGAATTATTATCCCCAAGGAAATGGCCTTGCTGAATCTACCAATAAGAACCTTTTGATTGTCATTTATAAGCTAATTGATAGAAATCCAAAGGACTGGCATACCTAGCTAAGATTTTCTCTTTGGGAAGATCACACACATCAAAAGAATTTATTAGGGACATCTCCACATCATATGGTCTATGGTTTTGCACTTGTGTTTCCAATTTAATTGAAAATCCTTACCTTGCAATTCATCAATGAGTATTATGAGGAGGGGAATGTCTAGAAGCCTGTCTAGCTGAACTTTTGCAGTTAGAAGAAAAGAGAGATGAGGCATTAGAAATTTTTTCCAAACACCAAAATATAGTCGATCAGTGGTTTGATTGCAAAGCCAAGGTTAAGTCCTTTAGAATTTATGATCTAGTTCTATATTGGGATAAGGAACATGAGAAGAAAGGGGATCATGGGAAGTTCAACAAGCTCTAGCTTGGCCTCTTTCAATTTTCCAAGATCTTGGGAGATAATACTTTTCATTTAAATACTCTCATTGGGGAGGATGTCCCATTTCCGATCAATGGGAAATATCTAAAGCCTTACTTCCTTGCTTGAGTTGCTTCAGCTCAACCTTGTAAATAGTTAGCTTAGGTGTCTTCTTTCTTTAGGTTAGGTTTTCTTTGGTTTTCTTTTGCTTTTGGTTTCAGGGTTCTCCTTGCTTTTTGGTTGGGGGTGTTTTATCTGAACATCATGAGTTTATGATTCTATAGGACTACTTTGAGTATTTCTTTGAAAATTTTTAATCATGCTTTCTTGAAGGAATGGTGGAAATCCTCCGTTAGTGTCACATGGTCTGAACGTGTTAAGAGGATAAGTCATTGGATTGAGTTAGTTCCAGAATGTTCTTAAATATTACATCTTACACACATCTTAAGAGCCTTAAGGTTACTATAGGTTCCTTGTAAGTTCTAGTTAAGTGAAAAATCTTAGATTTATGCTTCAACGCCACTATGATTCTTAGCCTTGAGTGCGAGCTTCATTGCTTACAGGTTGAAGTAGAAAAAAGTGAAAAGAAAAAAATTAGAAAGAAAAGAAAATCAAAATATTGAAAATCAAAAGAAAATTCAACTTTTTTAGGAATTGGGGCTATAGATGCTTGGATGGTAGTAGATCTATGTTCAGGAGAATCACATCGATAACCTTGTTGGGGCTATGGACGCCTGATTGGAAATGAGGCTCTATCTCAGATGCTTTTGAAGCTAGAATAATTCATGTAGCTTAACTTGGCTGAAATTGGTTCTTGTAGTAGCTGAAGGAGGGAAATTAATACATTTGCATACACTTGGATTTCCAGTACATTAAGGGCTAACTTGTTCATTGGTTGAACTAATGTGAGGATCGAAACCAGAGATTTTGGGTTCTTGATTCTAGTTTTTCATCAAAATGCTCTAGAGCATTTCCCTACCAGAGTCACCATTTGTTTTGCTGTTTTTGCACACACGCCCCACCGGAGGCGGGAAACCTATTTCTTACTTTTTCTTTCTTGTTCTTTCTTTAGGTCTTACCTTTTCCCCTTAAGGGATAGGTTCCTTGAAATGTTTGATTCTCTTCACCTTTAAGCTATTGATGATCATATTTGCAGCTTTGTTGTGTTTATTTTGCAACATTTTAGTCCTATATGATTTCTTGGAGTCTTTGGTTTCCTCGAAGTTTCACTTGATATCAAATTTGGTTATGGGAAGTTTTCACTAAATCTACCTAGGGACGGATTACCTAAAGTTATGCTTTTTGTTGAATCCATTCCTAAATGGATTCCCTGAAGTTCCCTTGCTCGCTAAATATGTCATTGTCTAGAATATGTGAAGTTGTCTTTTTCATGAAATCCTTTGGTTTGCGGATTCCTTGAGCTTTTCTTATTTCTCCAAATCCTCATGTCCTTAGATTCCCTGAATCCATGACTAAGTGATTTCCTTGAGCTTTGTTAATTGTCTTGTCACTTCATTAATTGATCTCTGTACATGCAAATTGCCACTAATGTAGGATTTCAATGAAGATTTGTGGTGTGATTTATATTCTTTTAAACATCACTATTCATTTTTCATTTTGAGAAGTTTATGCTTTGAGGTGAATTTGAGTGCTTGGGTGAATTGGGGTTTAGATTTGGGAAGCTGTGTTAGGGCATTTTATTGGTTGATTGACTATGGTTTTTGAACCTAGGTCTTTTGCTTCATTATCGTTCTTTAGATTTCAAGGCATGATTTCAATCCTCTTCATGAATTCCGTGAGCAATTACAATGTGAATTTTAGTGGTCTAGTTGGATTTCAATGGTATGCTTGCTTGAGGTCACAATTTGATCTACATTTTCTATTTGGTTTCATGGTTGTGACTTTTGAGCTCACATTATTCTCGATTGTATTTGCATTCGATTCAATTGTGATTATTTTTTGGTGAATGTTTATTATTGCACTATTGTCTTTTTTATTAAATTTTTTTCTTTGATTTTTATTTTCTCACTTTCATGATCATTCGGAGTAAATGAATTTAAAATATGGCATCAATTTGTATACCATGGTGGACTAGGTTTTAGATTTCCTCTATGCATTTCTTGGGTATTGAGTGTGAGTAGTGTAAATTAGGGCATATTTACATAAAATAGTGAATTAGGTTTTTGAGATCTCAATGTATTGGTAATGCATTTGAATTTAGATGACATGAATTAGGGTATGTGTTTAAATTGAAATGATCAATTTTCCTATGTCTCTATGAGTTTTAAAAGTCTATAAATGTAGACCTTGGTTCATGATTTTGAAGATTGTGTTTACAACATTGAATGATTTATCAATGACTTAGTAAGACTTTGATTTGAGTTTGATTTGAATTGTGGATATAATTATTAAATTTCAAATTGAGTCTTAGTTTGAAAATGAAAGGATTCCAACATGATCATCTTTTATGAGTCAAATATTTCGAAGCGTGTTTGTGTAATCCGTTCCCTCATGAAAAACTTGAACCCTTGTCTTTCATAGAATCCTTAGCCTTGTAGAAAACCCAAATAAGAAAATCTTGCTAAATCCATATTGTGAGGGATTGATTGATTTACTAAGTCTCTTGGATTCTAACCTTTGTGGATTCCCTGAACTTTTGTGATTTTGAGCATAGTAGCATGATGAAGGTATGAATGGTGTGACAAGGGTCAGATTTGAGGTTTTGAACTATATCTTTCTTTTATCAATGTGAAGGAGTGATTAAGTATTTCAACCTTGTCTTGTAAATTTTATGATTAGATGTAATGCACAAAAAATTAATTCAAATCAGACATAATAACACAACAGATACCCTGGGAAAACCCTCCTCTTGAGGGAGAAAAACCTAGCAACAAATATATCTCTTACATATATGAGCAATGGAAACAAGTTTCTTTACAATGAGGCCACACACAAGACCAATAAACAACACCAACAATGGCTGTAACACACACTAATAATCTGCCCTTCAATCTGCACTTGAATAGACTCACAACTTGATCCTATATGAATTCACACTACTCTTCTTGAAGAACTCACACTTAATGGAGAAGGAGATCAAACTTTTCTTGATGCACAAATGGAGTGGAATGATCTTGTATTTATACAACTTGAAGGAGAGAGGTCACACCTTTTTATGCAAGGTTGGCCATCATAAAAATATAATTTCAATTTAATAAATGCAATTTACAAGGAAGGTCAACCAAGAAGATAATTACAAAGTTTCCATGTGAAGCGTCTCTTTACATTGAATAATCACATATAAATAAGGAAGTATGAAGCATAAAGTTGCGATTACATCAGCACTCCTGTTCAGGTAGGGAGGAATACTTCCTACTGCATAAGACACATCACCTCATCGTGATGTCAACCACTGTAGACACATAAAAATGGCCTCGACTTGCAAACCATATTTTTCTATGAGAACCATGCTTCTCCCTCACATAATTCAATTATCTAATCATGTCCATTCCCCCATGATTATTTAAATAAATAAATTATGTTTATTTATTTAAATGTGTCACTGATCAATCCTTATTTCCTCCATAACATTATCATTTATCCTTGAATCAAATAAACTTATTTATTTATCCCACTTTCCATCCCACCAAATAAATAATTAAAATAATTATAAATATTGTCTTTTGTCTCATTCCCATTTATGAATTAAACCATTATTTAATTCATAAGTCAACATTCCTCCATAAATTAAATAATTTATATTATTCCAACTACCTATTTTTCTCCACCATTGATTTGATTATCTCCAATTAAATCTCAACCCTTCATTTCAAGGATTTCCCTAACTTTGACCTAATGTTTCCCCAACCCTAATCCTCCTTATGACATTGATTCTTGGCCTTTGATCTTAGGGCTTCACCAACTTTTAATCCTGGCCATCCATTCTCAATTTGGAATTATTTAAAAGGCCCTCTTTCAAGTCATTTTGGACACAAGAGTTATACACAACATTCTTTAGAGATTTTGAGTACTTGAGCATACATATTACTTCAATATTTTGCTTGTCTTTGGCATAGGTTATAGTTGCACTTCAATTTTGAGGGCAATTATAAAAGTTTTCAGCAAGATGGAGAAGGCCAATGGAGGTCAAACAATGGAAGCTTGAAGACTAGGTGATGTTTCACTATGCTTATGCTTCTTGTTTTCATTTTGCTCTATTGTTGATTGCGGATTTAGTTTTATGCTATTTACAATTAAGCTGAAAATTTCTCCTTAATACACTTGCGCTTAATAAAAAAAAAATTAAAAAAATTAGGGAAAATTTTTAAGTGCAAATGTAATAGGATTCACTTTTAATGATTTTTAGGTTCACCAAATGTAATTAGGGATTTTTTTTTATTAAGCACAAATAACATAATAACTAAATCCCCAATCAACAATAGAGCACAATGAAAGCAAGAAGTATAAGAATAGTGAAACAACATCACCTAGTCTTCAAGCCTCTATTGGTTGACCTCCATTGGCCTTCTCCATCTTGCTGAAAATGGTATAATTGCCCTTATATTTGAAGTGAAAATATCACCTAGGCCTTAGAAAAGAAAAATATTGAAGTAATATGATTGCTCAAGTACTCAATAGTTCTCAAGCATGCTGAAAATAGCTATGTGTGTGTGTCTAAAATGACTTGAGAGAAGGCCTTTTAAAGAATGCCAAATTGAGAATAGATGGCTAGGATTAAAAGTTGGTGAAGCACTAAGATCAAAGGCCAAGAATCGATGTCATAAGAAGTATTAGGGTTAGGGCAACATTAGGTCAAAGTTAGGGCAAGCCTTGAAATGAACGGTTGAGATTTAATTGAAAGCAATTAAATCAATGGTGGAGAAAAAGAGGTAGTTGGAATAATATAAATTATTTAATTTATGGAGGAATGTTGACTTATGAATTAAATAATGGTTTAATTCATAAATGGAATGAGACAAAAGACAATAAATAATTGTTTTAATTATTTATTTGGTGGGATAGAAAGTGGGTTAAATAAATAAATTTATTTAATGGAAGGAAAAATGGTAATGTTGGTAATTAGAAATTTATTTAATTATTAGAGGGAATAAGAACTAATTAGTGACGTATTTAAATAAATAAATGTAATTTATTTATTTAAATAATCACAGAGGAATAATTATGACATTAGGATGTGATTAAATAATTGAATTATGTGAGGGAGAAGCATGGTCATTGTAGAAAGTATGGTTTGCAAGTTGAGACCATTTTTATGTAGTTTATCACATTGTGTTAAAGAACAAGTCAAAAATATGCTCCAGTGTGAAAGTGAGGAGAGGAAGGATGACGAGGAGGGTGCTATGCTCCCTCGAGAGGATAGGTGGGTTGAAAGAACACAAGTGTGCTCTAGAAATGGATGAGAAGATGAGAGGACAAAGGAATAGAGGAAATGTGAGTGTGGAATGTTAGGACGAAAAAGTAATTAAACTGAAAATTCACCTTACATCATTATGGGATTTAGTTTTATGTTATTTACAATTAAGCTAAATTTTTTGAATGTCCATGATTCAATATTTGCAACGTCAACTGTCGCTTGTTAAGGATTAGAGACTCAAAACTACTAATTGTGTTTTTGTAGGGATCTCGCTTCAATTTTGCTTTCTCTTGAGTGCATTTTTCATAGAAGGATTAGTGGGCCTAAAAAGAACTTGTGTGCTTGAGTTGACATCATAAGCTTGGGTTAATATACACAAAGTGTTTGATGTGTTTGCCTCACACTTCTGTTGTGCAGTTTTTGCACACACGCCCTGCTGAAAGTAGGGACCCCTTTTTGGCTTTGGTTTTGGTGTCTTTGCCCTTTAATTTTGAGGTTTTGTCTTATTTTGGAATGTGCTTGAATGTTCATTTTGATGGCCTTGATGAGTCTCCCTAAGTTATTTATTGAAGATCTTTAATTTTGAGCCAAGTTCGGGTTTTCACTGAAGTTTGGGATTTTCCACCCTGGACGGATTTTCCCGGATCCTCTTCGGACCCCGGATGGAAACTCTGGTTCAGATGTTTTCAGTCTTTATGGAATTCCATGTGGGTCAGATATTCCCAAATTTCATCCTGTGGTCGGGTTCCCGGGTTTTCTAGTTGTCTTGTCGATTGCATTTAATGTTGTCTGTACCTTTGGTAAGCGAGGTATTTAATTGGTTTCAGATGATTATTATTCTATTATGCTTATTGCTTGTCGTCATTTGAGCTGAGGAGTGCATTCTTGTGAATATTTGGTTGAATTTGAGGTGTCAAGTTTGAATCATTTGATTTGCTGGTGATTTCTTTGGCACGTTCCTGTCACTGTTCTTTGTGGATGCCATTTACTTCGCATTTGCTATTTCTGAGATTAGTTTTCACTTCACAATGGTATGTTTTCGATTGCCTTGCTTTGGATTGAGGATTATGAATAGCGTCTTTATGTTATAAAGCTTTTCGGGCTTGAATCCTTGAACTTTTTGATTGCTTCATGGCTAGGGTTGTGTAGCATTGATTAATTTATGATCTCCAAAGTAATTTATGAGTTGGTTTGTTTATTTGCATTTTGGTGAACTGGTTTGAGAATCATGATTTTCCCCTAGTGAGGAATCTACAGTCAAAATGTCTAAATTCCAAGCTCGCTTGTATGCTAGTGGTAGATGTATGAGGCTTAAAACCTAGGGCATTGCCATTTATCTTTAGTATGCTCTTGAATTGGTTTAAAATACTAAGATAATCCATAGAAAACCCCTATTAAACATGCCCTAAGTTTAAATATTTGAATTTCATGATCGATCTAGTGTTTGAGTGAAATCGTGTTTTGGTCTCACAATTCGGGTTTTGTCCTCAGTCCAGGATTTTCCGTTCCCTTAGGACAATTCGTCTTTGGCGAATTTTCCCGAATTCCTTTGCTTTTCCAGAATCCGCTATTACTTTCAGAGTTTCATAGATTTTGAGGATTTCCTTCGGCTTCGGATTTTCCCGAAGTCCTGGATTCCCTATTCTTTCTGGATTTGCAAAATGTCTTTGCCCTCGTGGGAATCCGTCTTTGGCAGATTTTCCCGAAATGTGATGAAATATAAAGGAACGTGGGGCAATTGGATTTGTTTATGATTTATGATGCATTTAGTGATTATTTCATGTCATATTTGGATTTCCCATGTAGTTTATTGATTGATTATGATCAGGTTTAATGGTTAAGTAGGTGTTTCTTGGTTATTCCATTGGAATTCGATCGGTCTAGAATTTCCCAAAATTCCTCTTTGGCTCAGATTCCACAGGTGGTCCTGAAACCCAAAATTTATCGTGATCACTTTTCATAAGACTTGATGACACTGTGATTGTCTGAGATTCATTCTAACAGTGTTTTGATGGATTAACCTTGCTTTCCTGTGGTCTTTACTGTGTTTTCTTTGTGAATGGAGGCTGAATCTAGCAAGGCAATAGAGGGATCTTCAGTGTTTGAAGCAGAAAAGATTAAAATGGACATTAAGAGCAAGGTCCTTGAGAGAAAAATTACATCAATCTGCTCTGAGGTGACTGATACTAATGTTGGATTGTGGGACTATGAGGAATTTAAGGAAAGAATGGCAGCTAAGGATCTTCCCTTGGTGGTGAGGAGAATGAAAGAGTCAGGTTTATCGCATGTGGCTGGTTTCCCTTTAACAGTGCAGTGTAATGAGCTTATCCTTGAGTGTGCCAGACATTACGACCAGGGCACTCAGAGAATTATTGGTCCTCAAGGGAGAGTGGTAGCAAATCTCAACCCTATTTCTATTGCTCAGGCTTTCAAAATGCTAGATAGATCTCATGTGGTGGCATTTAACATGGAGTCAGCCAAGGATTTCTATGAAGAACAAACTGTGAAATCCCAACAACTTATCAACTCTTGGCTGGAAAAGCCTAAGTCTCATTACTCCAAGTTGCCCAAGTAGCTATTCAGGGAAAAATTCAAGGAGTATTACGATGCCATTACATTGCTCAGTAGGGTGGTTGGATTGAGAAATGCAGGCATATTTGAGAATTGGATGTTTCACGCTATTGTAAGGATGGAGCAAGAGTTGATTGACTATCACTGGGCAAGGTTGATTAGTAGGATAATCCATGAGTAGTTGTCCAATGTGTTGCAGACCAAAAGTTTCACGATGACTTCATATTTGGTCTATACACTTGCGAGGTTCATCCCCTATAAAGGATTAAGCACAAGGGGAATTTTTGGACAGGATATTATTTATGAGGTTTTCCCTCAGTTGTATTTGGGAAGCTCGGACTATAGGAGGGTGACTGATGCATTCACCATGCACATCACTAGAATGATTTAGGGAGCAGAGCATACAAGGATTTTAGATCAAGCCAAGGAGCTCATCAAGAAATATGGGGCTTGGTTTATTCAATTTTTGACCTTTTCATATATCTGGGTTGATGGCTGTCAGAGGGCTCCATATAGGCTTCCAAGATATCCCACTGATCATATCATACTCTTGGAAGTAACTAGATAGATTTGTGAATTTGATGCCATTGTCAAAAGAGATAAGCATAAGACTGGATTTGGTGGAGACTTCCCTTTGAGGATTGGCACTGGAGAGGCATGTCCTTCCATTATTTCTGCCCAAGCTTCAGAAGAAGAAATGAGTACCCTTGGCCTATCTTTCCATTCCAAGAGGTCCAGGTTTGATATTATAGGAGGAGCTCAAAAGAAGGCCAGTAGAGAATATAGCCATAAGGTTGATCTAGAGGACTACTAGGCCAATTGTAGTGATGAATATGAGGTCAGGAAGAAGAAATTTTCTTGGCTCCCAGTGGATGCGGTCTGTTTGTGCAATGTAAAGGCAGTTCCTGATCAATTGGAGGATGATGGAAACCTAATTCAGGATCATGCTTATGAGACAGTGAAGGATAGGCCAATTGGTGATGTTGATTGGCTGGAGGAGGAAAAGACAGAGCTGAAACAACTAAATGATCTAGTTATCAAATTTACTAGGATGTGGCTGAAGCATAAGCTTTGGGAGTTGGAGAATGGTGTACAGTGCACCTATGCACTGATGGGAGATTTGGACCCTCACTCCACTTCCGAGGAGTCAACCGAGCAAGATCTTAAGGGAAAAGGTAAATTGGATTCTCCATTCAAGATCAAGATCAAAGGTGTTCAAGAGGAGGAGGTCTAGGAAACAGAAAAGCAGAGAAGGCCCATTGCTAAGAAAAGTTCAAAGACTAAGAGGTTTGAGTAGAAAGAAATATCAAAGCAGGGTCCTAAGGCTGATGCACATGCACCTAAGAAGAGAAGAATTATAAAATTATCAAAAAAGGCAAGTTCCAAGGTAGGAGAAGAGGAAGTTTCCCCACCAGTGGTGAATGTAGAAATTTCAGGGGAGAGGGCGAAGGTGTATACAAGGAGGTCTAGGACTCCTCCAAAGGACAGTGTACCTAAAGCAGATCTTCCTCTAGCTATCCCTCATGAGAAGCGGAAAGATGATGTTCCTTTCGCCCATGAAACTCAAAGTAAATTAAGTGACCCAGAAAACACTGAGGAACATCCAAACCCTGAAGGGGAAGAATTTCAGGAGGGCGAACTCTATAGTGTAGAGGTAGAGGTGGAAAAGATAATACAATCTCCTTTAGTAGCTTATGCGGATTCCCCTGTTAGAACTGAAGAAATTCCTCCAAGAGAAGAAGAGGCGGGGAAGATCCAATCACCTGAGCATGAGGAGGAACACCTTAAGGAAAAGGAGAGCATGACAAAAACTCCTGAAAAATAGAATATGAGTGAAGAGACCTCTAAAGATCAACAGGAGGGGAAACAAAGCAAAGAGAAATTGGAGTCCACTGTCCCTGATTGGTTGGACAAGGAGATAAGGAGAAAACAAGTTGTTGTAGAGGATAGTCCACCGAATTGGGATGAGCTACTAGCCAAGATTGGGAAAGACAAAGGTAAGAAGAAGGCTAGGGTAATTTGAAAGGTGGAAAGAGATGAGGACCAAGTAGGAGTTGAAGAAAGAAAATGAAAATCTTAGGAAATTCTTGGAGGACCTGATGAAACCCTTGCAATCTATTCACCCCTCCTCTTCTGCTGCACATCCTTTACTTCAAGAAACCATCATAGAGCTTGAAAAGATGAGGGCTTCCACTCTTGCCACTACGAATTGGATGAAAGGGGTGCAAGTAAAAGGTAATGAGGCCATCAAGGGAATCCTGTCAATAGGAAAAGATGTTGCAATGGTGACTGCTTGGTTGAAACAAGTGTTGGCACAAGATAAAGAGGACACAAATCTCCTAATGTAGAAAACTAAGACTATCATGGAGTACACCAGGGATAAGCTGGTAAGTGATAAAATTCTCCCCTCCTATAGATATATTGAGCCTTGGGAGTGGTTTGAAGCATTTCAAATCAGGCAGAAGGTGTTGAAAAATATTTACAAACAGAGGAGACAGATCGATGATACTCTAGCTAGGGTTTACAATGGCTCCATTTCCTTTTTTGAGATTATGAATGGGAGAAGGAATATTTCTCCCAAGTATTTGAGTTTGGAGTAGTTGAGGAGATGGTGGTAGGATGTTTATGCCCCAGTTAATGATGATTATGTTTCTGAGCACCAGTTGGATGATGCGGCCACCTACATTGCTGTCATTGACAAATACCTAACATATAAGGTGGATTGGGATAAGTCAGTAAAGCAGTCAAGGGAAGAAATTGCATCAATTGAAAGGTGACTTATGGTTTTTCCTCTACCACCTATGGCCGACATGGATAGGGTGCTTTTGAAGGTTCATGAAATGCTGGATCAGAATAAGGATAAAGGGGAAGGCAGTTAATGACTAGCTACATCGAGATTTGTGCTTCCCTATTATTTTTCCATGCATTGGTCTGGGCTACATTGGAGATCCCAAGCCGACCTGGATGAAGTTTATACATATAATGCATCATTTATCTTATTTTTAGATTTCTCTTGGCCAACTTGTTGTGCCTTATTATTGTAAAAATCTGTCTAGGCCGACATGTCTTGGGGGGTTCTATAAATTTGGAATTTTTCCTCATTTGTAAGGGTTAAGAAGTTTTAGAAAAGAAAAATAGAGTAATATTTGGAGAAAATTGAGTAGAGTAAAGTTAGTGAGTAGTTGTTCTCAAGCAAATATTGTAACAAAGAGTTGGAATTGTTGCTATAGTGGATAATTTGATGCAAGTAATGACATTGTGATTTGGTGCCATACTTGTGTTCTTTGTCTTGCATGGTTCTTGTTTCTCTATCTTTAGAATTGCTTTGAGGAAGATAATATTTAGATTAGGTTTGATTTAATGGTGTTTATGATTTGATATTTGAAGTGTTGCAGTAATCCCTAGTCCATACTTTTTGTAACCAACTGATTGTTAGTTGCTTTGCAAAGTTAGCCTGGTTTTTATATTCCTTGTGCTTAGTTTAGTTATGAGGGTTTATTCATTTCAATTGCAATAGGGTTGTTTGAATGAATGTTCATGATTTGAAAATCTTAACACCTTAGAAGATTGGACTATTTCTATAAGATTGCAGATTTATCTAGGTTAGGTAGAGATCAGTTTCGAGGGATTGGTCCATTTCAAATTTTTGGTCATTTGCATTGTTAATCTAAGATTTAGTATTAAGTTTAGAGATCTCTCTGAAACCCTTATCTTTTGTTATTTCTTTGATTATTGAATTAAATTTAGGATTGAAGTATCATCGTATTGCTAGATCTAATAAATTGAGATTCATTATTTTGCTTGTAGTAAGGTCCCATTGTGATTACCAACATTTTCACATTATCACTGAGTTGTTTATGCATTGTCAAGACCTGACATTAGAGACCTTGGGGTTATCTCTTGAGGCTTGCTGATAGAGATCTACCTTTCAAGAGAGATAGGATTTCATATTCTGTCTGAGTTGTTGCTGTGCAGAAAACATCATCAACAGATTGGCGTTAGAAGGAGGGCTTGAACAAGCAAGCTGGATCAATTTTTGAAGGCCATCTCTCCTAAAAGATTCAGAAGAAGAACCAGATCTGCTCTAGGAGAGGAGGAATTTCAGGAATTACCAGACCCTACTAGGTCAAGAAGGACCAACAGAAGGGGAGAATCATCATCATCCCATCCATCTCCATCATCTCCATCTTCATCGGGTTCATCTTCATCTGAGTCTGAGGACATTCCCATCCCACAACCTCAGCCAATCATAAATCGACCATTACCACCGCCACCTCCACCAATGGATTTCTTGGATAATAATCCATCCCCTTTGAGTTTTGCTGCTTACAATGTCATGCCCAAGAACCCTGAGCACTTCTGCTCGAAGTTCTATGTTAACGATCCCAACAGAACTACTGAAGAACACATTAGGATCTTTTAGATTGCCCTTAAAGATAGAGGAATCAACCATGAGGATGTGGCATGCAGACTCTTTTCCTATTCACTGGGAGAGGATGCATTCTATTGGTATAACCACTTACCTGTTGGGTCTATTCAACATTGGATTGAATTGGAGAATGCATTCCTACAAAAGTTTAGAGTTCCCATTAGTTCCAATGAGCTTTACCGCCAGTTCACCAATGTTAAGACAAAGGTCAATGAGCCTATTGGGTCCTTTAACAATATATTTCATCGCGCCTATACTAGATTGCAGGCCCCTTGTGTTGTTGATCAACCCACTGCTTTGGAGGTTTATTATGAAGGTCTCGACAGTCTAACATCTACCTTCATTAAATGGAAAAATAATCCTCCCACTACCTTACTCGACGCCTATGCTAAGGCCGTGAAAGTGAGCACTAACTTAAGATAACATGTGTTTGGACCTCTACCATCATTAGGACCCATTGCTCACTCTGTACAAGTCCCTGCTCTTGACCAAGCTCTTGCCAATCATACTCCTATTTTGAATCTAGTACCTCAGTTGCCCTTGGTTCCTCACCTAGGGCCTCCTATGAGACAAGTCCCACCTGCAATTTTCTACCCTCAGCAAAGTGTGAATCATCCTCTTCATGCACAGCCTCAGGCTAGTTATCCCTCATATCTACAAAATTCTGAAGTACTGAACCAATCATTGAATGCCAATGCTGTAGTATGACACCCTCAAAATCATGCCATTCAACCCCCATGCATTAATATTGACAAGGAGAGGCTGGATGAATTATCTGAACAAATTAAAAGGCTGAATATGGAGGTGACCTACTTGAGGAACCAAAACAATCAGTTGTAAGATGCTCAGAGAAATATGCAATCCAACCAGAATAGAGAAAATTTACAAGGGTAAAACTTTGATAGAGGGAAATGTCATGAAAGGGGATACAACAATGAAAGAGGGTACAATAATGATAAAGGATATAACAATGATAGAGGATACAATAATGAAAAAGGGTATAATAATGATAGAAGACAAAACTATGATAAAGGATAGTCCTCAGGCCAAAATTTTGATAGAGGGCAAGGCAGTGGACATGGATTCGATAGGAGGCAGCCAACGAGACAGAACAAGACTTGGAACATAGGGCCCAACAATGGAGGAGTCCCCACCCCATTGGATCAACTAGTTAATCAACCTGTCAATCAGTCTGTCAATTAGCTAGTTACTCAAGAAAAACGTCCTAGCGGTGTATATTTAGCTGAGGCTGCTTTGTCAGGATGGTGTAGGCTCCATAAAACAAGTCAACATTCTAAATTAGATTGTTAGGAATTCCAAACTGTAGCCTCGATCTTCTAGTACGAAGTGGAGAACAATGTAGGTAGTCAAGAGATGGTACCATATGTTCCTTATGACTCATCAGTGTTGGTGTTGAACCATGCTTCTTTTCCACAAAGTAAAGTGAATATACCTGAAGTGGAATCTGATTAGGTGGAGGAAGAGGTAGACCAGGTATGCAATGGGGATGAAATAATACAGTTATGTGATGAGAATCCCATGAATGATAATGGTCCTAGAGATGAAGAAGAGACTTATGTTGAAGAAGTACAAACTTTCCAGAGGCTTGTCAAGAAGTATGACTTAAGGGAATTACCACATAGATGCCCTCAGGCTGGAGGTCCCTTCACTACCTCCATTCCACCAAACAATTTCAACATGCCTCTAGATCCTAATGCTAGCAATAACACATCACTGCCTCAGGTGTCCAAGCAATATTTATCTCAAGATCGAGGGTGTAGTGATGTACCAAAGGGGAGAGGCACTGATACAAACAAGGATAAGGGGATGGAATACCCAAAGGATACCCCTGCTGACCTAAGTGAGGAACAATTGGCCTTGTATGTTGCTGAAGAACTCAAAAAATTAAAGGTAAGCTTATCTGCATTTGAATTATTGAGAGTTCCAACCATATGGAATGTAGTTCTAGGAGCTTATAATGTAAAGTCCACGACCCAAGATAAAACAGTCAGTGAAAGTGTCAATAGAGCATCTAGTTCTCAATCAGTAGGAAGGAAAAATCAGAGTCCTAATTAGGCTTAAGTGCCTCCTGGAGATAAGGGAAAAGAGAAGGATAGGACTCAGGTCGCTCAAGTGGATACTCCCTTAACTCTATTCCAAGGGAAAACAAACACACCTCCATTCCTAATTTCTATTCAAATATTCAATAAGAATTTTCATAATTGCTTGCTGGATTCTAGTGCTTCAACCAATGTTATGCCTATTAGTGTGTGTAGAGCTATGGGTATTACTCCCGCTGACTCACAAAAGAAAGTCATGCAACTGGATAGGACTAAATTCAATGTTGTAGGGGAGTTAAATATGATTCATATGCAGATTGCTTCTAATTCTAGAATTCAACAGGTTATCAATATACAGGTGGCTGAAATACCTGATGCTTATGGATTAATTCTGTGAAGAGATTTCACCAGAGCCTTGAATGGATATGTCTCGACTAATCACTCTCATATGTGGCTTCCTTGGAAGGGAGTGCCAAACCAGATCAGGATCGAGAGAGAACCCAGAATGAAGTACATGATCACAGAATATCACAATACTTCAACTGAAATTCTGGTATTAGAAGTAAGTATGGGAAACTATGTGCTTGAAGGCCCTTTCAAGAGAGATAGGATACTATATTTTGTCTGAGTTGTTGCTGTACAGAAAACATCATCAAAAACTTCAATTTGGATATTAAAATGAACAAATTCTTTCAACTTGTGTAACCCTTGATTCAATAATAAGAGTATCCTCTCCCCTTGCACACTTGTGCGATCATGGGTGCAAGAGAAACTGTTATTGACTCTAGGAAATTGGGCCTTCCTTAGAGGGAAAAAGTACTCACCCCAAGGAAACTCAGACTGACAACAGAGCTCTTTGGCTGAGCTACCCCCGACCAGTATATAAATGTGAATCCTAACAAAAAGCCTAGGATTACAAGTGCGGATGTCTCATATAGACAAAGTAGCACTCCCCAAAACCTTGTTGAGCATAACCTCTTCAGGCTAGAGTGCCTCCTAAACAAAGCTTAATCTTTTTCCCCATGTATGGCCACTTGAATGGGGGTCCCAAACTAAATACTCTTGTTTAGTAGCCAAAAACATTCTATCCGCTAGTGCAACAATAGTCATTGTGAATGAATCCACATCTTCGTCGTCTTTAGTAGAGGTGATCAGTGTGCCATGGGATTTTTATGGGCGTTGGAAGCTTGGTTGGCCTGGGAAGAGAGAGCACTGTAAAGGGGAGCCCGTGCAACCAAGATTCTAGATTCACTTGCTAAGGATATGTGGTTGAGGAAACCCAAGTGGAATCTAGTGGATATTGTCCTGGCCTAACCATAGGATTGTGCTCTTCAGACAATTCATACTTTTCATCAAAACATCACAAAACTAAATTTGAATCCAAACAGTTTTAGCCTATTGTCAAACATCTTTCCAAAAGTCCTTGTCAAAAACCAAACTTGAAATTGCTCAAAATTTTCATCATTCAACCATTAGCTTGCATTTTTTAACATAGGTTTAATCTTTCAAATTTTAGTTGCATCCATTAGGCTTCATAATCATCATTATCTTGACCCTAGGTTTTCATCTTTGCATACTTTGGATTAGGCTAACCTCATCACAATTGGAAAAATAATTTCTTTCAAAAGTAGGTTAATCTTGGGACTTAATCATCATTCCTCTCTTTAGTCATAGTCATCTTTGTGAGACTTTTCCAACTCAACAGTCTAGGTAGGAAAACTCACTAGTCATTTTGACCTTGTCACTTTGTCATTTTCAACAAGTCCTTTAGTAACCAAAATTGAGACAAAGATTAAGATTAGAGTGGTTAGGCACCTCTTTCTCCAAATTGCATTCATCTTAGTTAACACCTTGCATATTTTATTCCTAAAAATCAAAAAATATTGTTCATCTTAGTCCTCATTTTGCACTTAGATTTCACATTAGTCACCCCTTTATTCAGCATAATCACCCTAGTCCTCATTTTACACCTAGCCCTTGCATTAGTCACATTTTTAGTCAACATTATCATCCTAGTCCTCATTTTGCACCTAGTAAATTTTATTACCTTGCATTAGTCATTTCCTTAGTCAACATTGTCATCCTAGTCATCATTGTTTAAAAGAAGACAAATGGATCCTTTTAGACAAGGAAATAACCCCTACAACATGAACTAAAACATAGACATGGGGGCATCTTTTATCAATCCTTTTAGTGACATAAACATACCATCTTCCTCTCAAAATCCATTTGAACCATTCATACAAAGAGACCAAAATGGGAAAATGCTTGTAGAGGACTTAGAGGGTGCAACCCAAAATCCTAAAGTAGCCTCCTTTGTAGAGGACTTGGTCTTGAACGATCCTGATAGATATTTAGCTATGCTCTTATACCAAGGGGCCAAGTTACCACGAGGCTTTGAAATTAACACCATAAGACCTACTTCTCTCGATGATATGAAATAACCTAATTAGTCACACTCGACACCTCAACAAAACATAAACAATACCTACACCACACAAAATAATACAAACACCATCAATGCTACCTCTAGTGGCACCTCCAATCAAAATATCTCCAACTTGATCAATGCAATGTCCATTGGAGGGACACCAACCATGTCACAATCAATGCCTACAATGTCAACAAAATCCTCACAATCAATCGAAGCTACCTTTGGATCCTCATCAATGGGGGAAAGCTCTTCAATCCCCTTTATTTGGAGCTTCATCTAGTACCATGGGAGAATCATCATCCAATCCTTTCATTGGGACCTCATTCAATCCCTTTGGAGGAAGTAAATGACATATTTTCATTAGAACACCACAACCAAACACCAACATGTCATCACAATTTAATACCAATACTTCCCAAGGGAAAAAAAAATGTTCCCCATGGACAATTCCAACAATTTGGAGAAGGAAATCAAAATACGCAACCTATGGCTTCATTTGGACACCAAAACATTCATGGCCAACATATCCCACAACTATCAACTCAAATGGCTGGAGGGAACATTCCTACATATGCATCACACATTCATACCCATCAACATGTCCCTAATCAAAACTTGCAATATCAACAACATTCCAATCAAAACACATCATACATTTCACAACAACACGTCCCATGAAAAAATCCGAATGTATCTTCACAACAACCAGGGACACATGGGATACCCATTACTCCCATGTGTGATGTGACAAACACTCCTATAATTGATTCCTTGTAAGCTCAAGTAATGGACTTATAGAAAACCATTGAGAATATGCAAATGTCAAAAAAAAATTCACACATGTCATACGACTTATTCCCATATCCTTTTGACACAAGTCTATACATGCTACCATTTCCTCCTAGTTATGTGGCACAAAACTTCACCAAATACAAGGGCAAGACAAATCCTATTAAACACATTTGAGAATTCATGACCAACTGTATGGACATTGCATATGAACACACTTACTTGATGAGACTCTTCTCCAAGAGTCTAACATGACCCACACTTGAATGGTTCTCCATTTTGAAGGGGATAAAAAAATGGAATGAACTTGCAAACAAATTTGTGAAAAATTATGCCTATAACATTGACACAGACACCTCCATCACTAGCTTATGCACACTTACACAAGAAGATGCCGGTGAAACTTTTATCCCATTTTTCCAATGATGGAGAGGCCTAGCAAGTTGCTTCCACATAGACATACTTGAAAAAGAGAAGGTTGAAATGTTTGTACAAACACTCCTAGGTCCATTGAGAAATGCTTGCGAGTTCATTGTTGTACAACCTTTGTGGACCTAGTCGAATGAGGTGTCCAACTTGAGAAAGACCTTATTGTTGAGGGAAGATTAAAATATTGTCCTAAAAACACAAATGCAAGTCCACCCAACAACAAGAATAAATACTGGGCTAAGAATAAACATGTCACCAATGATGGCGTTGTAGATGCTAAGGTTGTCAACACAATGGGTCCTGTGCTTACCCTTAAAGGGGCTCAATCACAGACTACACAGATGACCACACAGACCCATGTTTCTAATGTTGTATAGACAAATCAAAATAACCAAAATCAAAGGCAGCCCCAATAGCCCAAACAATTCCCTAGGAGTGACACATACACCCCCTCGGGTGAGCCCATTGAAGAAGTACTCAAGAAAATCCTTCAAAATGGTGTCATCACACTTGAGGACCCAAAACCATATGACCTAGGGAAGTTTAAACCATTTTGGTGGGACGACAATGTGTTTTGTGATTATCATCAGGAAAAAGGACATAAAACCTCCTCTTGTCAACAACTTAAAAAATTTGGTACAAGACCTTATCGAGAATCGTACCATTGAGATAGGTGGATCATCTAATTTGGACCATACCATACACAAGAACCCACTGCAGGACCATGGTTCTAGTAACCCTTCCACGTCAAAAGCCAATAACAATAATTGAGCCAACCATGCTTGTATTGTGTATGACTATTCTAGGGGACCTATCATAAATCATATTAGAACAACTGTTGAACATATGAACACAGTTATTGTAAGAAAGGTCCCTGAATACAATGTCACTACCCATGGGGGAAAAGTCACCATAGCCGACCCTCCTCATCCCAAACAACTAAAGATAACAATAGCTGGCTCGTTCACCCAACAATCTCAGTCTTGTCCAGCCTAAAGGAGATTTTAACCTCATTGACCAACTTGGGAAGACACCTGCACAAATTTCTATACTTGAGTTGCTAGGCATTTCCCCAACGCATAAGGCTATACTCGACAAAACATTACAAGAGTCTTCCATTCCCCAAGACATTGATGCCAATCAATTTGAGGCCATGGTGGGCTATCTTACCGCTCCCCACCATATAAATTTTTTAGACCAAGACTACTTATCGTCCAAATCCAATCATAATGATGCCCTTCACATTGAAGTCTTTATCCATAAGCATAAGGTCAGACGACTGTTAGTAGATGGTGGAGTAGGACTAAACATATGCTCCTTAAAATTGGTTAAGGCCCTAGGATTTTCTAATGCTTGTGTAGACGCTACAAAGAGCATTGTTATCAAGGCCTATGATGATGAAGAACATTCCTCTCAGGGCGTAATTACACTTCCAATTCGTATTGGACTAGTCATTGTGGACACCACTTTTTAAGTCCAATATCTAGAACTTTCATACAATATTCTACTTGGTCGACCTTGGATCCAAGCCCTAAAAGCTATCCATTCCACATATCACTAGTTTTTGAAGTTTCCCTTTGACGACACTGAGATTACCATATATGGAGACCCTAACCCATTTCAATATTGTACCAATTTGAGAGGCGTCTTAGAGCGCCAAGTGCCTATTAAATGTGAAGCTTCAAGATTGCCATCCTCTAAATTCCTTGACCCATCAAAACTTGCAAAGCCTCCCACATCCACATCCACTACCACAACATCCAATTTTGCTTCTTTGGCAACCATGACCACCTCCATGACATCTACCACTTCATCCATCACCCCAAGCATTGACACAAGTATTAAGATCCAGGACCAAGGGTGTAGAGAGTATAAGGTGAATACGACCTATTGCATAACGAGGATGCCCAAGTCTCCCCAAGTCTACATCAAGCCTAGCTTCATGTTAGAGTCAAAATAATTTTTTAGAGTCCCTCCAAAAATAGTATTCGTAAAGTGGAGTGACATGAGTCAAGAGGAAACTGACAACGTGCTATCTTGGATTTATAGAGAACCATAGGATCCAACTCCCTTGCTAGTAAAAATATATGTTAAACGATATGACATGATAAAGTCAAAAGGATACGATGGAATTAGTGGCCTCGACAAGCACAAGACAAGAAAGTGAGAACCTCTAGAACCTAAAGGAAGACCTAAACATCTTGGGTTAGGTCTAGGACCACAAGAATCTGGTGATCATAGTACCAATGTGCTTTCTAGTGAAAGAGTAAATTCTTTAGATTGTGTCAAGACAATTGAAGATCCCCTTTTCTGAAACTAACTCCCACGAATGGGAATTTGGCTCCCAGTGATCCCTGAGTGACTATTTCCTTGAGAACTTGTTCTGCGAACTAGGAGAGCCTACATTTGAAGAGAGATTCTAGAAAATGTTCAAAATTGACACAACACCAAACACCAAGTATGGATCCTCTTCTACTCCCATTGACCATAATCCCAACATACTCATCTACCCTACTAAACCTAATGACCATCATTCAGATTCATTTAAATTTCCACATGACACTACTGACCCTGACTCCACTCCCTTTGTTCCTCACTTTGTTGATGAGTGTGAATCAAGCGAGGCAGAGTACTGGATAGAATCTTATATAGAACTCGATGATGAAAATTTTATCTTTAACCTCTTTGAATCCGTCGGCATGCTTTTTGCATCCTACCCACCATTTAAAAATACTGATGATGGTATTTGTTTAGTCTACCCACAACTAATCAATTGGGATAAACAAGGCCTGCCAATTATGGACATATTTCAAAGTGATGAGGCCATTGCAAAATTCATGGGACTGCGTGAGGGTATACCAAGTGGAGACCAAAAGGCTGGATTTTTCATTGACCTAGATTATGCCGCTTACTTTGGGGAGACTACTCCATCCTCTAGTCACAAAAAATGACACGTCTTTAGGTGAAAACCACAAGGCACCTTCTAATGATAAAAAAGTAAAAATAAAGGATGTATTCGAAGGTGAAGACCTCTCTGAGGCACCTAAGGATGGAGGACTGGACTTTCTCCCCATAACTCAAGAAAAATCAGCCATGCTCATAGAGAACACTATGGAAGTAAACATATCTACAACAGAAGATCCTAAGATGGTCCTCTTCATGACATCTTTGACAGAGGATGAGAAACTTGAGTTCCACAAATTCTTTTCAGAGCATAAGGTTAACTTTGCATGGTCTTATGCCGATATGCCTAGGTTGGATCCAGAACTTGTCTTGCACCATTTTCCCTTATTTTCAAATGCCAAGCCAGTGAAACAGAAGCTACGAAAGATGCACCCACAGATCCCCTTATTAGTCAAAGTAGAACTTAAGAAATTGTTAGATGTAGGATTTATATGGTCCATAGACTATGCTGAATGGATATCAAATCTTGTACTAGTCACAAAGCCAAATGGTCAAATCCACATCTACATAGATTTTTGGGACCTAAATAAAGCATGTCCAAAGGATGAATTTACCTTGCCAAACATTGACATCATAGTGGACCTTATGGTAGGATATGAGATGTTGTCCCTCATGGACAGTTTTTCTGGTTATAATCAGATTCTTATTGCCCTTGAAGATCAACACAAAACAAAATTCACATGTCCTTGGGGCACATACTATTGGAACATCATGCCTTTTGGTCTTAAGAATACAGGTGCCATGTATCAGAGAGCCATGACAACCATATTCCATGACATGATGCACAAGATAATGGAAGATTATTTAGACGACCTTTTGGAAAAATCTTTGATAGGAAAAGACCACTTGAAGGTTTTAGACAAAATTTTCAAGAAACTAGAGGAATACAAGGTCTACTTGAATCCTAAGAAATGTTTCTTTGGCGTGACATTAGGAAAATTTTTGGGGTACATTGTTTCTCGTAGAGGCATTGAAGTTGATCCTGCCAAGGTGAAAGCCATACTAGACATGCCTCCTCCAAAAGGGATAAGTGAACTCGGGACATTGCAAGGTAGGTTACAATCTATCTGACATTTCATAGCACAATTGGAAAACAAGTGTCATCCATTTCAATATCTTCTGCACAAAAGTATCCCTTTTGTGTGGACAGATAAATTTTAGGAGGCCTTCCAACAAATAAAATATTATCTATTGTCACCACCTATTTTAATGCCACTAATCGAAGGGAAACCTTTGATTCTGTACATTTCTACAACAACTTCAGTACTAGGGACATTACTAGCACATAATGACCATGAAGAAAAGGAAAGGGCAATATACTACATCAGTAGGACATTGGTCGAATATGAGCTAAATTACACAACCATCAAACATGCTTTCCTAGCAGTTGTCTTTGTTGGTCATAAAAAAGACACTACATGCTAAATCACCAGCCACACTTAGTGGCGAAGATTGATCCCCTAAAATATCTCCTAAGTCATGCAACATTGATAGGTCGCCTGGAAAAATGGGTAATTATCTTGAGTGAGTATGATATTCAATATGTTGAAAGAAAGGCGATAAAGGGACAAGTGATAGTAGACCAACTGGCAGATGCACCTATACAGGGTGATCATCCACTAGTAGTAGACTTTCTAGATGAATCAATATTTCATATAGAACCTAAGTCACCTTGGAGGCTATATTTTGATGGATCTCATACTAATCATGGCTCAGAAGTGGGAATACTATTTATCACCCCTCAAGGAGACTCCATCCCTAAGTCCTTCTGCATTGCTTTTCCATGTACAAATAATGTGACAGAATATGAGGCGCTTGTCACGGGACTCAGAATGGGCATCAAATGGAAAATTAGAATACTTCATGTCTATGGAGATTCTCAGTTGGTCATTAACCAAGTCAATGATGACTATGACACTAAGGACGAGAAATTAATGCCTTATCAATGAATTGTTGACAACTTTCAAACATATTTTCACATGCTGACTTTTGAGCAAGTTCTGAGAACACAAAATAAGTCGGTAGAAGCAATGGCCACAATTGGCTCTCTTCTGGACATTCTTAGTAATGTGCCTCAATTTGAATTTTTGGTAGAACGGTTTTTAGTTCCTACATATGACATACCAACATCATAGATGGTTTGTGAGCTTGTTGGTCCCAATTCTCCATGTATCAAGACATTTATGACTACCTCAAGTCCCAAACCCTTCCACCCAACCTATCCAATAACCAAGGAAAGTTCTTTATCTTAAAAGCTACCAGATACACCATCCTTAGTGAGACCCTTTACTGTTGTAGCTTTGATAACTCCCTTCTTCGATGTCTTGACATTGATGAAGCATAAATGACCTTGCGAGAGGTACATGAGGGTATATGCAGATCCCATTCGAGTGGTCCTACTTTAGCCAAAAAAGATAGCGAGACTTGGGTATTACTGGCTGACCATTGAGGAAGATGCACTTAAATTTGTCATAATGTGTCACCAATGTCATATACACAGTGACTTGATTCATGCACCAGGGAAATAACTTCAGTCAATTACTTCTCCTTGGCCCTTTGCACAATGGGGACTTGACCTCATGGGAAAGATCCATCCTACCTCATCCAATGACCACAAATTCATCATTACTGCCACAAAGTACTTTACTAAGTGGATCAAAGCCATCCCACTCACTTACATTACCGACAAACAAATTTCCAAGTTTATCCTCAACTATATCATCTGTTGATATGGTATTCCACAATCCATCATCACAGATAACGGTCATCCCTTCAGAAATCAAGATGTTTGTAAACTTTGTGAACAATTCCATATCTGACACCACTTCTCCACACCTTACTACCCACAAGGAAACGGTCAAGTTGAGGCATCTAATAAAATGATCATCAAACTTCTTAAGAAGACTGTTAATGACGTTGGTCATGATTGGCACATATGACTCAATCTTGCTTTGTGGGCATATCACACTAGCATCCATACTCCCACTGAAGCTACTCCATTCACCCTCATCTTTGGAGTTGAAGCCATCTTTCCCATAGAGGTCGAAATTCCATCCCTATGAGTCTCTATGAAAGGTCTAATCATTGATGAAGAATATCGATAGTCACAATATTAGAAATGTTAGATGAACAAAAACATAATGCCTTGAACCACTTATAGGAATATCAAAATCATCTTTATAGAAGCTACAACAAAATGGTGATGACTCAAATATTTAACATTGGTGACCTGGTTCTCATGCAGAATCCTAAGAATTAGTTCAACAGAGAAAAACTAGGAAAGTTTGAACCCAATTGGCTGGGTCCATACATCATCACTGCATCATTTGGTTTTGGTGCATATCAGTTGGCTACTCTAGATGGTGAACAATTGACAGAGCCAATCAATAGTTTGCATTTATGCAAGTTTTATACATAGCATCGTAAAGTCTAGCCAACAACCATTAAAAATACAAAAAAATTTGAAAAATACAAAAATATCATCATTTGGATGAAAACCTAGCAAACAAGCATCCTAGTGACACCAAAAAAATGAAATATATATATATATATATATATATAATGACAAAAATAAAGAGAAATAATTCATCCAATAGTGAAAACCTAGAAACAGGCACTTTGGATAAGTACCACGGTGAAAACCAGACAAACAGGCACCATGTGTAGTCAATCATTTCTTTGACATCTATTGTCACTCTATCTACCTTAGTCCTTAATAAACATCCATTTTTCTGACATTCATCACAACGTTTCACCATGACATCATGACGTTTCTTTCCATGGCCGACAGTGGTTGACATCGAAGTCTTGCGCACCACCTATCATCCATACTAGTCGTGTCCTTTCCATCAATTTGACTAGGGGAAATATTTTATCATGAGACTGCAGTGGGTATTGCACATGGTCTTGAAAATCAAAAAATTCCTAAAAAAATCATAAAAATCATAAAAAAGTCTTGAAAAAAATTCTAAAAATCATAAAAAGTCTTGACAAAAGACCTAAAAATAAAAAAATGTCCCAAAGAAAACACAAAAAATTCAAATAACATCACAAATCCCAAAAATAGAGTCAAAGTTAGTCATCTTAGTCATGTTAGTCTTTGTCAATTGTCGAACTGTGAGGTCTCTACACATTTGCTACGTAGGCAAGGCCATCAGTTGATGTTCCCTTGAGGCACCCTAGGTTCAGTCCCTTAGGGTTTGTTAGGTCAAGTCAAAACATGTCAATTCATCTTCAATATGTTTGTCTATCCTTGTCAAACTACGAGGTCTCTGAGTGCACGACGTAGGCAAGGCCATTTTTTGATGAGTCCCCGTGGCCACCTAGGTCAGTCCTTTAGGTTTTGTCATTTTGGTCAAATAAGTCAGACATAGTCACACTCAGAAACAAGACAGTCATTTGAACGTCAACATTCAAATCGTGAACCAAAAAACAACATAGCCCAGTCAATCATCAAGCCAAACATCCATCAAATTGCCAACAAAATGTCAACCTAGTCACTTTATGGTCCCCTTCAAGATGTGTCCTTCTTGGAATTGGACCCCATCAAAAAATCATTTTCCTTTTTAGGATGTGTCTTTCCTGACGATAGGCTTCATCACATAGTCATTGGCCTTTTCAGGATGTGTCCTTGCTGACGACAGGCTTCTTCACATAGTCATTGGCCTTTTCAAGATGTGTCCTTCCTGATGACAGGCATCGTCAAATCATCAATACTGTTACACTATCAAATCATCAAACTATCAAACTATCACACAATCAACCTTCGACAAACAAATCTTGACAAACATATTGAGTGGTTGTTGATTTTGCTGGTCTATTTTGTCTTATCTTTTTATTTTTTGGTCTCTTGGTCATGTTACTAGCTACCTCAAGGATGTCCCATGAAGGATTTAGAGGTGCAATGACTTCTCATCACCTATTTTTCCTTGATTTTTGTCTTTGGTGTGTCTTGACAAAAAGACTAGGGCAACTTGACCCTTAGTATGAGTTAGGACATTCTGTGTTTGTGATTGTCTATTTTTTGCAAGTGGATGACCTTGCACACCTTGGTCTATGTAATACCAAGGTTTTTGTCATCCATTTGTCACATTTTATCACCCAATGATGATTATGCAATGCTTATGATATTATTTGGAAATTTTTTGAAGTATTCATTTTTTGTCCTAACATTGATGTCTTCCATGTAATATTTCTTCTATTCCTTCATCCTCTAGTCATCTCATCCATTTCGAGAGAACACTCATGTTCTTTGAACCCACCTGTCCTCTCGAGGGGGCATACCACTACCTTCTTGTCATCCTTTCTCTCCTAACCTTCACACTGGGGCATTTTTTTTAATTTTTTGACTTGTTTTCTTTGACACAACACGATAAATTGCATTATGTCAAAGAGATGAAAAATGTAGACACATAAAAATGGCCTCAACTTGCAAACCATATTTTTCTATGAGGACCATGCTTCTCCCTCACATAATTCAATTATCTAATCATTTCCATTCCCCCATGATTATTTAAATAAATAAATTATGTTTATTTATTTAAATGTGTCATTGATCAATCCTTATTTCCTCCATAACAATATCATTTATCCTTGAATCAAATAAACTTATTTATTTATCCCACTTTCCATCCCACCAAATAAATAATTAAAATAATTATAAATATTGTCTTTTGTCTCATTCCCATTTATGAATTAAACCATTATTTAATTCATAAGTCAACATTCCTCCATAAATTAAATACTTTATATTATTCCAACTACCTATTTTTCTCCACCATTGATTTGATTATCTCCAATTAAATCTCTGTTGGAACTATTGAAATCTGATGATTTTTGCATATTTTTCATGCCCCCTGAGTCTCCATATGAGTCCTTCCTTATGCATATTTCCTTCATTTCATGATTTCTTTGCTCATATTTTGACTCATATTTGTCCCCTAAATCATCTATTTATGCGTATTCCACATTTTTGTCTATGTCGGCATAGGTCTCCCATTGTCTCCCCAACCCATGTTGCTTCTATATTGACATTTTTTAATGCAGATCTATCGGCAAGACTTTTGTATTGTTTCAGCGACCATGGAGGCTTCTTTTGGCATATATCTTGGCTATCAGGGTTGCATCTTACCGATTCCAATATGTCTCCCCGACTAGGCATATGGATGCTCATCGGTGTGAGTTATTCTTTTCGTTGCAATGTCATGGCGAGTTTAGTTTGTCTTACCGACTTTGCACAGGTGATTCACTTCAGCCAGAGTCTATGTTATCGGCAGAAGGTCTTGGTGATGTCATTTTTTCACATCGACCGGCAATTAAGAGAACGTATCGGTATGAGTTCGAGCTGTCGGGAGGAGGTCTCGACCAGAGACCTTCGGTCTCACCGACTTCATACATGATGGGCACTCATCGGTAGGATAACCCTCACGTCACAACAACACTCAAGGATGGTGACTTTCGATGTAACATGGAGTACTCTATATGACATCTCCTCAAGTGTGATAGGTTACACTGACATATATGGGACAAAGGGTTTATGTCGATATGAAAATGTTAGTTTCTTGGCGATATATTGTGGCTCGAGGCTTTTGGCAGAACAAAGTAAATTCTCTATAGGGTCTCACCGACGGCAGAAGGCTACAACAAAACATAAAAGGAAAAGAAAATGATACTTCTTGACTTCGACGTAGCAAATAGGTGGTCACGACGATGCACGAGGAACAGTGAACGCGGGTAGATAGCGATTAACATTATTTTTCCTTCAGCATACTTTCATGACTATCTTGGCAACTGTTCACTAATGAATAATAGAAATACAAATCACTGTGGCCAACATGAATCCTTTTGGATGACCATTGCAGGTCGACACATTTTGAGCCTGAATTCTATGGAGGGTCGACATGTGATTTCAATATGATTTATTTTCTCATGTTGGTGTATAAATAGGCATTTTGTAATTGTAAAATGACACCAATCATCAGTTATTCAATACAGTAGGAAAATTGTATGGATACAAAATAGTAAATTTATCAAATCAGAGGCTATGATGCATGTTCTAAAATGGAGGTATTTATGAATGTCAATTGATGTTGTTGCACATGTCTGGTATCAGTTATCTGTTGAATTTAATAAGAGAATTGCTAAGTTATCTCCAAGATGGATTCTTTCTGATTGTTTGAATTGATATGACAAGTTTGTATTCAATTCATTAGTGCACACTTGTTGTACTTGTGTGATCGATTGATTGGTTCTTTCAAGTAAAGACTAAATCCTTTTAGTTAATCACAGTAATCAAAGAGATTCAATTGGATTATTCAAGTAGAGCTTAGTAATCATATTTTTGCATGTTTATACCAGTTGTAAGCATAATCTATGCCAGATAACTTGAATTTTCTCAGAGAAGTGTTGCTCATCTTAATATCATTTGACTCCGCATACCAAACAAGACACTAGTCTCTGCACTTCATTATTTGAACTTATTCAGTTTTCTTTACATCTGTTAGTCAAGCATTCATTTTAGGATTCAGATCAGAATATTGTTACTATTTTCAAGTTGGATTTCATTTGTTCACCTCCCATTGCCATTATGAACAAATTTCTTTAAGAGGATAATCACAAATTAAGTTTGCACCATTCAGAGAGGTACACCCACCCAGGTCTTGCAACACCTAAAGCGTAGAAGGTTGAATTCTTTCGATCTTGTCTGTTACCCTGAAGCATATCAAGAGATTGGCAGCCTCTTGAGGTATCTTGCTTGCATTTTTAAGAGCTAAAAAATTGGCGACTCTGCTAGGGAACAATCAGAATCAAATCCTTAATCATAGAGTCAGAAGTTTTGCACAGACTTTGCTGGGAACAAGAAGTATCAAACATTTTCTCACTTTCAGGAAAGTGAGTGGCGACTCTGACATAATTTTTTGCACAATTTCACCATGAATGGAAGAAGATCTCAGTTCAGGGGAGGTCATACTAGAGCTCCTACTGGTAGCAACAAATGGACACATAAAGATGATAGGAAGGACAAAGGTAAAAGGATGGTTGAAGATATTTCCATGACAAACAAAGATAAAGCAGCAAGGCAACATTGTGAAACTTATGATAGGTATGACACATGGAAAGATAGTTCTAGTGTAGAAATTTGTAATCCTAAGGAGCAAGTAAATCCTTTTCATGATTTTTAGAAACAAGCTGAGTTTGAGGCTAGGCTCGAACCTGAATGAATAAGGATTCAACATGAATATGACCAGAAGATGGAGGGTAACCAAAATGTATTTAGTGATCACGAGCTTACTGATGAAGTGAAAGCACAGTTTGAGTTATAGAAGAAGAGGATAGAAGAACTTGAGGCCAAATTACAAAAAGCTCAAATTACTGATCAGACAATTGGTGGCCCAAAGTATGTCCCACCTCACAAGCAGGGTGATAATGGTGTAGGGCCCTCCAATCAACAAAATTTCCCTCACAATCAGAGTGAGAATCATTACAAGCAGCCAAATCGTCCACCTCATATTCCCACACAGTATATAGGTATGCATCCACCTCCTGGTCAACATTATATTCCACAACATAATACACAATATCATAATCCCATGCATCATCATCAGTATCCACCTATTCCTCCCCCTCATCAGCATACAACCATGATCAGACAGTTTGATTTAGCAGGTATTTAGTTATATCCTTACCCTATGGATGAAGGTTGGAGGAATATGGTGCCTAAATTCACAGGGAGTAATGCAATCACAACTGAAGAACATTTGAGAAGCTTTAATGTTTTCATCCAAGATATAGATGTGCCATATGAATATTTACACATGAAGTTGTTCATGATGTCACTTCTTGAAGATGCCAAGGATTGGTTCAACAGCCTGCCAGCATTCTCAATCAATTCCCTACAGGTATTTCGAGGTCGATTCTTAGAACAATATGGGAATCAGAATGCTCCAGATGCAACTCTTCATGAGTTAATGAGAATTCAGAAAAATCAAAATGATTCAATTTATGACTTCAACCAAAGATTCAATAAATTGTAGACTAAAGTACCACTTGGATCAAGAATGCTAGATTCTGTTGCATTGAGTGTATATTTAAATGCATTTGATCCTAAAAAAGGGTATGAACTGAGAAATAGAATTCCAAGAGATTTGGCTAAAGCACAAAGAATTGCATTGACAATTGAAAACAACAAGAAGGCTGCTGGTATAACTAATAAAAGAGACAACCAAGGCCTCCTCAGCAAAGCAATAACTATCAGTACAAACAAGAGAACGCATACAGAAATGAGAATAGAAGTGAAAGGCCAAAGCTGCATGATATGCCTTACAATACAGACTGGAAAGATGGGAAACCTATAGCAGCTAGGCCAAGAAGCAAAGAGACCCCTGATCCATTGAGCAAGAAGGGAACTTACATGGTGAGTAATAATTAATTTTGCGAAGTTTGCAATCAGCCACATTCCCCAGACTATTGTGTTGTAGCTCAAAGGATGCAAGAAGAAGGAATGCTGATGGAAAATAATGGAGAAGATCACACGGTATATTTGACTTCAAATTTTTTTCACCATGTTGAGGAAAGAAATTCATCTTCAAAAGATGAAGGCTATGAATATGATGTTTCTAATCAGAAGTATAATGTCCATATGGCTGAGCATAAGATATTTTATGATTCTGATGAAGATTACACAGAGCCACATCTTGCTGAGGTGCCTGCTCAGTGTAATGTAAGGAGACTCACTGAAAATGAAATAGAAAGAATAACTGTTGCTGCAGTTGAGAAAGCAAAAAGTCAATACTGGTTGAGAAACAGAAAAGTAAATGAGCTAGATGGAGTTCCTGGGGGAATTTTTATAAAAGATCAAAAGGAAACATAGGAAACTATGAAGAAGCCAGAAAACAAGCAACATGATAGAATTGAACAGAAGCCAGTCCAGGAATTAAATGAAGATGTACAGACGCCTGGCCAGCTTAATAAAAAAGAAAAAAAAGAAAACAAAGGAGATGTACCAAAGCTGAAGAAGACTGCTAAGATAGAGAGCTCCTCTTTTGACTTCACTCAGGCATTATCCCAAGTAAAAATGTCTGTTCCACTACTTGAGATGATGAAAATAAAAGAATACAAAGATAGTGTTGTTCAATTGATAACAAGTGGAAATGAAAAATATATGAATTCTGAAAGCAAAGTAGCTCTTAAAGTAGTCAATAGGTAGGAGAAAATAAATAATTCTGAGGTCTATCTGAGTGATATATTATCAACTCCTCCTCAAGTTGATCCTTTTTTCACTACGTTGCTTATCAATAAAAAATTGTTAAGGAACTGCATGATAGACTCTAGTGCTGCTATAAACATCATGCCTGCAGGAGTCATGAAACAACTTGGCATGTGGGTTGATATCACTGGAGGCAAGTGCTATGCTATGGATAATCAACCTGTTTCTGTGGTTGGTATTATAAAAGATGTTGAAGTCAAATTGGCTACATATCCACAGGTAACATATAATATAGATATAACAGTCATTGATACTCCTCCTCAATTCGGGATGCTCTTGTCAAGGCAGTGGACAACAGCCGTAGGTGGAAATTTATAATTTGATTTATCTTATGCTACAATACTAGTGAATGGACAGGAGGTGAAGTTATATAGGGAGCCAAGAATGAGCCAGCTTGTTGAATGTGTACCACATGATCAAATTAATTATTTTTGTGATGTTGATATGGGGAATTTTAAAATTGAACTAGCTCAGCCAGAATTAATTAATGGTGACCCAATTGAAAAACATGTTGCACATAATTGCAATGGCATCTGGAAGATGTATTTTGATGGAGCCTGCAGTCAAGAAGG
Organism: Sequoia sempervirens; assembly: GCA_007258455.2. Lineage (NCBI taxonomy): Eukaryota > Viridiplantae > Streptophyta > Pinopsida > Cupressales > Cupressaceae > Sequoia > Sequoia sempervirens. Next base: position 195,025,596 of record VDFB02193867.1, on the reverse strand, counting down.
TAATGGAGCTGGGATTGTATTTGTTATTACTTTTAAATATTCTTTTTTGTTAGCCTTTGAATGTACAAACAATGTGGCAGAATATGAAGCTTTATTGACAGGCTTGAACATAGCTGTGAAACATAAAATCAAGTTGTCTGTTTCAAGTGATTCTGAGTTGGTTGTTTCACAAATTAAATCAAAATACGCAGCAAAGCATAAAATATTAAAACAATATAGGAATGTTGTATGGGACATAATTGAATTATTTGATGCATTTTCAATTGAGTGGATTGACAGGTCAAAAAACATAATGGCTGATTTTTTAGCAAATGTAGCACTGAAAAGAGATGATATCACACTGGCTGGGGTATCATAGATTGAATTCAAGATGAGGCCTGATGTTCCTAATAACATTTATAGCTGGCAAGTTTTCAATGATGATGCTGATCTTTTAAAAATTTTGCACTGTATAGACCAATATGAAGCACAGGAAATTGACTTCAATGCTTTTGTTGAAGAAGTTGATGGGAAGCAAACAATGTTTGGAAAAGAAATATTGTAGCTCAAAACAAATAAGCTTCCTAAAGGATTAGTGGCACTAGAAAGGGTGTATGATGGAAATGATCGGTCCCTTATGAAGCAAACACCAGTCAGAAAGGAAGATGTTGAAGAGATTAACTTGGGGACTGAAATAACACCAAGAAAGGTGTACATAGGCAAGAAGATAAGCCCTACAATCAGAAGAATGCTGATTGAGTTATTGAGAAAATATAAACATGTTTTTGCTTGGTCATATGAAGATCTGAAAGCATATAGGGAAGATTTATTTCAGCATGAAATACCATTGAAGCCAGGCGCCAAGCCTTTTAGACAAAAGTAAATGCCTATAAATCCAAAACTGGAGCCTAAGATGTAGGAGGAATTGACAAAGCTCAGGGATGGAGGAATTATTAAACCAATCAAACATTCAACCTAGGTTTCAAATTTGGTTCTTGTGAGAAAGAAGAATGGTGATATCAGATTATGTGTGGACTTCAAGAATTTAAATATGGCATCTCTCAAGGATAATTATTCTCTACCCAATATGGAGGCTATACTGCATAAAGTGATAGGGTGTGAGTTATTGTCTATGATGGATGGGTTTTCTGGATACAATCAGGTTAAAGTCAAGGAATCTGAGCAATACAAGACAACATTTACAACTCCTTGGGGAACATATGTATACATAAGAATGCCATTTAGTCTCACCAATGCTGGAGCGACTTTCCAAAGAGCCATGGATGTAGCATTTGTTGATTTGATTAATGTTATCATGGTGGTGTACCAAGATGATTTGACTGCTTATTCAAAAAAGGCTGAAGATCATGTGCAACATCTTGAAAAGGTATTTATCAAAGCTCTTGAATATGGTATTAGTTTAAATCCAAAGAAGTGTCATTTTGCAGTCACAGAAGGTAAGCTCTTGGGTCATATTGTTTCAAAAGAGGGAATTAGAATAGATCCTGAGAGAGTTGAAGCTATTGATAAAATTCCTATTCCCAAGACTGTTAAGGCAATACAATCTTTCTTTTGACAAATTAATTTTGTCAGAAGATTTGTTTCTAATTTTGTTGAGATCATCAAGCCCATATCTAAAATGCTGAAGAAAGGACAAAAAATGGATTGGACAACTGAAGCTTCAGATGCTTTTATGTCTCAAAAAGGCTATCAAAGAGACTCCTATTCTTAAATCTCTAGATTTTACAAAGCCTTTTCAGATTTTTTCATTTGCCTCAATGCATACTATTGCTGTTGTTATGTTACAGAAGAATGAGGATGGTTATGAGCATCCTGTGTCTTTCTTTAGTAAATCATTACAAGGGTCTGAATTGAAGTATGACATAATGGAAAAATAGGAATTTGCAATAGTGAAGGCTATTAAAGCATTCAGACCATATCTTGTTGGAGCTAAGGTGATTGCTTATGTCCCTCATGCTGCTGTCAAAGACATTTTAACACAATCTGAAGTTATAGGGAAAAGATGTAGATGGATCAACAAGATTCAAGAATTTGACATGGAAATATAGATTACTAAGCTGGTAAGAGGCCAAGGCTTGGCTAGGCTGATGACAAAAACTAATATTGAGGCGAATCAGATTTACAATGTTGAAGAAGGGGCTGTAGTTGCAAGCATTGAACACACTCCTTGGTATACTAATGTTATGCATTATCTTAAATACATGAAGTGTCCAGATGGGTTGAGTGACAGCCAAAAGAGAACTTTGAAGTTACAAGCATCAAAATATGTCTTCATTGATGGAGATTTATTTTGGAAAAATAGAGATGGCATATTATTATTATGTCTGGATGAGTCACAGGCCAAGCATGTTTTAAAAGAAATGCATGAGGGAGTGTGTGGGGGTCATTACTTAGCAAAAACAACTACACACAAAATTCTCAGGGCTGGGTATTATTGGCCAAAGGTTTTAAGGTTTTTAATGATTCTTTTACACACGTGAGAAAATGTGAGGCTTGCCAAAAGTTTTTTGGAAAATTGAAGTATTAGGGTGCTTTTCCACTTCGACCTTTGCAGGCTGATGCCCCTTTTCATCAATGGGGAATTGACTTCATTGGAGAAATATAGGACAAGTCAAGTGGAGGACATAGATGGATACTAGATGCCACTGATTATTTTACAAAGTGGGTGGAGGCAGTCCCAACCAAGCAGGCTACAAGTAAGGTAGTAACAAATTTCCTGATGGCCAACATTATCACTAGATTTGGTGCACCATTGAGGATAATCATAGACAATAGGATGTGCTTCAGATCAAATGAATTGAAAAGATTTTGTGATAAGTATGGCATTACTATTTCTTATGTAGCTCCTTATCATCCACAAGCCAATGGTCAAGCAGAGTCTAGCAATAAAAGTTTTTTGAAGATTATAAAAAAGATGCTGGGACAAAACAAAAAGGCTTGAGATTCAAAGTTAAAACTGGCTGTGTGGGCTGATAGGATCACTGTGAAAAAGGAAATCGGAAAATCCCCATTTGAATTAGTGTATGGAGCACAAGCCCGGATGCCTCTGTAGAATTTTTTTCCAGTCTATAAATTTATTCTTCAGGAAGATTTGGATGTCCCTGAGCCTATGGAAGACAGAATGGAGCAACTTGCTAAACCTAATGAAGTAAGGAGATAGGCCCAAAGTCAAAACATGAAGTTACAGGCACAGATGAAGTATTTATTTGACAAGAAGGAAAGGAATAGGAAATTTGAAGAAAATGATCTGGTGTTAATGTGGAATGCAAGGTGTCAGGAGAAAGGCAAGCATGGTAAATTTGAAGCTCTTTGGCTGGGACCCTTTGTTATTGTTGGAAAGAAGCGTGAAGACTCATATTATCTACAGAACATGGCTGGTGAAGATCAGGAATTTCCTGTTCATGGGAAATTCTTGAAGCTTTTCTTCTCTTGAGCAACACAAAGGATTAAGGGTTGTCAGTGCATGGACAACTCTTGTGTATCCTCTTTAAAATTATTTTCCATGCACAATAGTCTAGGATTTTGTCCATCTCCATTTCACTGTCATTTTCCATTCACTTTCACTTTGCATTCATTTCCATTGCCATTCATTCCATTCCTGCTCACTGGTTCATCATTTTCCATTTGGTCTGCTCACCCAAGATTCTGGATCCTTGCAATAATCTGACTATCATTCATCCCCAGATGGAGCCACTATTGGAACTATTGAAATCTGATGATTTTTGCATATTTTTCATGCCCCTTGAGTCTCCATATGAGTCCTTCCTTATGCATATTTCCTTCATTTCATGATTTTTTTGCTCATATTTTGACTCATATTTGTCCCCTAAATCATCTATTTATGCGTATTCCACATTTTTGTCTATGTCGACATAGGTCTCCCATTGTCTCCTCGACCCATGTTGCTTCTATATTGACATTTATTTAATGCAGATCTATCGGCAAGAATTTTGTATTGTTTTGGCGACCATGGAGGATTCTTTCGACATATATCTTGGCTGTCGGGGTTGCATCTTACCGATTCCAATATGTCTCCCTGACTAGGCGTATGGATGCTCATCAGTGTGAGTTATTCTTTTTGTTGCAATGTCATGGCGAGTTCAGTTTGTCTTACCGACTTTGCACGGGTGATTCACTTTGACCAGAGTCTATGTTATCGGCAGAAGGTCTTGGCGATGTCATTTTGTCACACCGACCGACGATTAAGAGAACGTATCGGTATGAGTTCGAGTTGTCGGGAGGAGGTCTCGGCGAGAGACCTTCGGTCTCACTGACTTCATACATGATGGGCACTCATCGACAGGATAGCCCTCACATCACAGCGACACTCAAGGATGGTGACTTTCGGTGTAACATGGAGTACTCTATATGACATCTCCCCGAGTGTGATAGGTTACAACGACATATATGGGACAAAGGGTTTCTGTCGGTAAGAAAATGTTAGTGTCTTGGCGATATATTGTGGCTCGAGGCTTTTGATAGAACAAAGTAAATTCTCTATAGGGTCTCACCGACGGTAGAAGGCTACAATGAAACATAAAAGGAACAAAAATGATACTTCTTGACTTCGACATAGCAAACAGGTGGTCACGGCGATGCACGAGGAACAGTGAACGCAGGCAGATAGCGATTAACGTTATTTTTCCTTCGGCATACTCTCATGACTGTCTTGGCGACTGTTCACTAATGAATAATAGAAATACAAATCACTGTGGCCGACATGAATATGTTTGGATGACCATTGCAGGCTGACACCTTTTGAGCCCGAATTCTATGGAGGGTCAACATGTGATTTCAATATGATTTATTTTCTCATGCTGGTGTATAAATAGGCATTTTGTAATTGTAAAATGACACCAGTTATCAGTTATTCAATATAGTAGGCAAATTGTATGGATACAAAACAATAAATTTATCAAATCAGAGGCTATGATGCATGTTCTAAAATGGAGGGATTTATGAATGTCAATTGATGTTGCTGCACATGTCTGGTATCAGTTATCTGTTGAATTTAATAAGAGAATTGCTAAGTTGTCTTCAAGATGGATTCTTTCTGATTGTTTGAATTGATATGACAAGTTTGTATTCAATTCATCATTGCACACTTGTTGTACTTGTGTGATCGATTGATTGGTTCTTTCAAGTAAAGACTAAATCCTTTTAGTTAATCACAGTAATCAGAGAGATTCAATTGGATTATTCAAGTAGAGCTTAGTAATCATATTTTTGCATGTTTATACCAGTTGTAAGCATAATCTATGCCAGATAACTTGAATTTTCTCAGAGAAGTGTTGCTCATCTTGATCTCATTTGACTCCGCATACCAAACAAGGCACTAGTCTCTACACTTCATTATTTGAACCTATTCAATTTTCTTTACATCTATTAGTCAAGCATTCATTTTAGGATTCAAATTAGAATATTGTTACTGTTTTCAAGTTGGATTTCATTTGTTCACCTCCCATTGTCATTATGAACAAATTTCTTTAAGAAGATAATCACAAATTAAGTTTGCACCATTCAAAGAGGTACACCCACCCAGGTTTTGCAACACCTAAAGTGTAGAAGGTTGAATTCTTTCGATCTTGTCTGTTACCCTGAAGCGTATCAAGAGATTGGCAACCTCTTGAGGTATCTTGCCTGTGTTTTTGAGAGCTAACAATCTCAACCCTTCATTTCAAGGATTTACCTAACTTTGACCTAATGTTGCCCTAACCTTAATCCTCCTTATGACATTGATTCTTGGCCTTTGATCTTAGGGGTTCACCAACTTTTAATCCTGGCCATCCATTCTTAATTTGGAATTCTTTAAAAGGTCCTCTTTCAAGTCATTTTGGACACAAGATTTATACACAACATGCTATAAAGCTTTTGAGTACTTGAGCATACATATTACTTCAATATTTTGCTTGTCTTTGGCATAGGTTATAGTTGCACTTCAATTTTGAGGGCAATTATACAAGTTTTCAGCAATATGGAGAAGGCCAATGGGGGTCAACCAATGGAAACTTGAAGACTAGGTAATGTTGTTTCACTATCCTTTTTTTTTTTTTTCATTGTGCTCTATTGTTGATTGGGGATTTAGTTTTATTCTATTTACAATTAAGTTGAAAATTTCTTCTTAATACAACCACAATGGCTACAACCATATGTGGAAAGGAAACAATATCACCTCATCGTGATATCAGATATCACCTCATTGTGATATCAGATATCACCTCATCGTGATATCAGATATCACCTCATCGTGATATCAGATATCACCTCATCGTGATATCTGCCACAATGGCTACAACCATATGTAGGAAAAGGAAATGATATCACCTCATCATGATATCAGATATCACCTCATTGTGATATCTACCACAATGGCTACAACAATATGTGGAAAAGAAAGATATCACCTCATCATGATATCAAATATCACCTCATCTTGATATCAAATATCACCTCAATGTGATATCAACCATAATGGCTACAACCATGTATGGTATGTACAAGTGTTCATCACTTGCGTGATGTTGTCACCTCAACATGACTTTCACCATGGCTCTCCCAGAGGGTGAAACACAAGAACAAAAAAAAATCATCACATAATCTCTCACGTGATGCTATCATGGATTCACACACATGAAATCCACCATGGCTCTCCCAGAGGGTGGAATCAAGGGATTTCACATCGAAATTCTCTTATAGAGAAGGACTCATTAATCAAGGGATTTCACCTTGAACTTCTCTCATAGAGAACTCATTAATCAAGGGATTTCACCATGAAGTTCTCTCACAGAGAACTCATTAATCAAGGTATTTCACCTCTAACTTCTCTCATAGAGAAGAACTCATTAATCAATGGATTTCACCTCAAACTTCTCTCACAAAGAACTCATTAATGATGATCACTAATACTAATAATCTTTCTCAGTTAAGGCTATATTCTCCACCATACCAAGCTTATCTTAAAAGTACACAAAATTTATCATGGAAGGAGGCTTGGTGAGAATGTTTGTCATCTGCTCATCAATGCTTATATACCTCAACTATATATCTTTCCTCAATACCATATCTCTGATATAGTGGTATTTGATCTCAATATGCTTGGTTCTGTCATGAAACACATGATTGACAGAAGGCTTCACATAGCTTTTGTTATCACAATGGATGATAGTAGGCTCCATTGATTGTCCAAATAATCCTGCAAGGAGCTTACAAAGCCAGACTACTTCTCGAGTTTCCATACAAGTTGCAATATGCTCTGCCTCTACTGTACTCAATGCTATAGATGACTACTTCCTACTACACTAGGAAATCATAGTAGATCCTAAACTGAAGCAACATCTAGAGGTGCTTTTTTTATTAGTGGCACTCCCTGTCCAATCCGAATTAGTAAAACCAAGCAGCTCCAAGTCCACATCTGAAGAATATCTCAACCCATATCCAATTGTGCCACACAAGTATCTTAGGATATGTTTTGCTGCAACAAGATGTATTTGTCTTGGTTCACACATGAACTAAGTGCACTCACAACATAACATATATCTAGTCTAGTGTTAACTAGATACATCAAAGACCCAATCAACTGTTTGTACATCGTAGGATCCACCAAGTCTAAACTAGCTGTAGCCTCTTTTAGTTTTTGCAAGTTTGTCTCCATAGGTGCAGACATGGATTTGCAATCCATTATACCAAAAATATTCAGAATGTCAATAGTGTACTTCCCTTGACTTAGAATGAACTCAATAAGCCTTTTTCATTCTTTCTAAATCAAGGAAGTAATGTAACCAAGATCCTTCATTTCAAATTCAGAAGCTAACTCCTCCTTGCATTGATAATGAGATGATCTTCTTCAGTAAGAATTAAATCAACATAAAGAATCAAGATAAACTAGATTACCATCTTCTTTAGGTTTAGTAGGCTCCCTCTAAATCTTCAAGCACTTGCATCAAACTTCTAACCTCTTCATCCAATATTTCCTACAACACTTGACTTAGATAAATGTTTTCTAGCGCACACCTCTAGTATTGTAGAGAGTTAAGGATAGTCCTCCTCAACCTCATCCCAGATCACACTATTCTGAATAGGTTTGTGAGGCTACCAATATCAAATCTAGATGACTATATTGTGAAATTATGATCTCAACAGATGAAGAGGTCTTTCAAGGATTAAAAACTTGGCCTTGCAACACTACAACCTTCACTTCTTCTCAGTGAGTCACATAACTCCCTCTTGATCCCTACCTCAAAGATTGCAAAGAAGACTTTTGGAAGTGAACTCCCTCTAGCTACCAACTCAGTCCCATGGCTGCAAGTTGTGACTTCATGCTTGATCATTTCTTTGGTTGGTATGACTTCCTCACAAGATGCCTCAAGCTTTTCATTACTAAGCAATCTCTCATCATCTTCTTGCTTCTCAATCCATCCTGGAAGAATTTTTAGAGGGAGATTACTAACAGTTTATAACTATCCAAGGAAATGTCAAGGCTAAATCATACAAAGTTTACTATTTCAAGTTATAGCATGAATACATAATAATTTATTAACAATATTAAAACATAAATAAATAAATCAACCTATAAGAGAAATATATCAAAAAAATAGAATGAAGGGATAAAGAAACTTATCTTTATTGAATTTTGATATAACTCTTTCTTCCATCTTTTACTCCTCTCAAGAGTTCCAAACTCAGCACAACAAAAATACAATCTGCACAACTATAGATTTCTTGAATGCATTATGCAGTTAGCATGTAGAACCAACTCTCACCAAGAGTTCAAGGCTCTAACACAGTTCATGCATTAGAGAATGATATCGATGTGACTGACTAATCACCATCAAAATTGCAATTCTCTTTTTATTTCAGAGACACTCAGGAATCTTTAGCATGAAATAACTTGCAATAAATGAATTTTTCAAAGGATCTTATGCTACTGAACACAATTCAAGAGAAACCACTATCTCTCTTTACTAATTTCAAGATCCAACTAAATGATATAACAAATAATACTTGTCTTTAAATATTTTTATGGATGCAAATACTAGATGTAGTAAGATACATTGCTCTTACGTACAGATCAACACACAACCTTCACGGCTTGATCACAAACTCATGGATTAGAATAGAAATTCCCTAGAATACTTCAGAGGAGATATCTCATCCACATCCACAAATGAAGCATGTTGATTAGGCCTGGTGGGGCAATCCTTTGCATAGTGACCAAACTTGTCACAATGAAAACATTGGACTTTGGAGAGGTCCCACTTCTTCTTGAATGCGAGAGCACCATCAACTCCTTTATCTCTATTCTTCTTAAAATATCCTTTCTTTCCACCTTTCCCTTTCTTCTTCGAGGATTGAGCAGAAAGAACATGAATGTCTTCATTTGTAGAGCTTCAACCAATACCTCTTGTAGCCAACCTAGATTCTTCTTGAATACAATCTACCCTCAAATGATCAAACTTGGGAAGTTTCAATCTTGCATTGATTCCTTGAATGTAAGACTCCCAAGATGAAGGAAGACCATTAAGGGCAAGCATGGTCAAATCGTTGACATCAACAAAATAACCAATAGAAGAGAGTTGATCTCTCAATTCAGAAATCTTCATGAAGTAAGCGATGATAGATTCTCCTTTTGCCATCTTCACATGATGAAGTTGTTGCTTTAATGAAAGTGCTCGGTTTGTGTTGTTGATTCCATACATATCCTCCAAATTTTTAACATCTCTCTTGTTGTATTCAACTTGGAGACAATAGGAACAATATGATCCTTCATGGAATCAACTAACATCTTTTCCTTGATATCTTTCTTTCCACAAACTCGACCAATTCACTTTCTTCCAAGGTGAGCATAATTCTAAATATCCAAGATGTCAAATTAGATGCTCCCTCAAGTCTATCCTCAAGCTTAATATTGATCACCATATTGACAAAGAGATAGAAGTAAACAACGATGAGAAAGAGAGTAAAGAGTATCACTGTAATAACAATCTGATCGATATCTTCTTCAAACTCGCTCTAATACCATGTTAATTTTATGATCAAATGTAATGCACATAAAATTAATTCAAATAAGACACAATAACACAACAAATACCTTGGGAAAACCCTCCTCTTGAGGGAGAAACACCTAGCAGCAAATATATCTATTATATATATGAGAAATGGAAACAAGTGTCTTTACAATGAGGCCACACACAAGGCCAATAAGCAACACCAACAATGGTTGTAACACACACTAATAATCTTCCCTTCAATATGCACTTGAATAGACTCATAATTTTCTCCTATATGAATTCACACTACTCTTCTTGAAGAACTCACACTTAATGGAGAAGGAGATCAAACTTTTATTGATGCAAAAATGGAGTGGAATGATCTTGTATTTATACAACTTGAAGGAGAGAGGTCACACCTTTTCATGCAAGGTCAACCATCATAAAAATATAATTTTAATTTAATATATACAATTTACAAGGAAGGTCAACCAAGAAGATAATTACAAAGTTGCCACATGAAGTGTCTCTTTACATTGAATAATCACATATAAATAAGGAAGTATGAAGCCCAAAGCTACAATTACATCATGTCCTTCGTGGAATCCATTTCTTCAGGGATGACCCAAGGAATCTTTCTTTGTGGAATCCTCTCAAGGATAGATTCCTTGAAATCTTCCTAAGCTAAGAATCCCTTAACTTGCCAAAGTTTGGAATGTGTTTGAAGGTGGCCAGTAGGGTTTATGATTTGATCCATATGGATTTAGGAAAGGCTTATGATTGATTATTTTCAAATGTGGCCACTTGTTTGATTCTTCATGGAATTCTTGGGACCAAGGATTCCTTGAAATCCTTTGAGGACAAAAATTTGTAAAGTTCTTAAAAGCCCGAAGTATTGTCCAAAACTTGATTGCGAGAATGTGCAACTTGATTTTAGTGATTTTGAGGATAATTTGGAATGGCTTATTTGTTGCATATATACTTTGATGATGAATTTTATGATGCAATAATGTTATAATGATTGATTTTTCTTAGAATTTTAGTAATTATGGTCTTTTTCTAATCATATGTAAGTAGAGTCAAGCAAGACAAAAGGTTCCAAGTAAAAATCCTTTGAACTAGTTAAAGGGGAGCCTACAACTAGAGCTGAAAATATGAAGTATGAATTCAAGGGCACACAACTATATTCAAGGATCATCTCATGTTGGGAAAAAGTGGGAGACATAAATATGGGTCGTGTAGATTATGAGGATTTTAAACAAAGAATGAATTGCAACAACCCTACTCCATTGGAAAAGATAATGGTACACATAGGGTTAGCACAATCTGCTAGGTTTCCACCTTTAGTGTAGTGTCCTGAATTGATCATTGAATGTACAAAGCATTATGATCTAGATAAGAAGGTGATTGTTGGTTCCCAAGAAAAAGTGATTACAAATTCGACTAAAGAATCTATTGTTGAGGCCTTTAATATTGGTTCACATCATAAGTCGACAAAGATAAATTTGGGGATAGCACAACAATTCTATTATTATGATCCAGTTGAGGCATTTGAGATGATAAACAAGTCTTGGATTGACAAGCCAAAGTCTCACTATTCCAAATTATCTAAATAGTTTCAAAGAAGTGACTTCAGATTGGAGTACAATGATTACTCCCCTTAGTAGAGTGGTAGGGTTGGGTAAGGCCTTCATATTTGAAGAATGGATGTTCTATATCATATCACAAATTGAAGCTAGAGTGAACTATCATTGGGTAGGAACCATTAGTGACAACTTGGATATGCAATTGAGAAAGGTGTAGGAGACTAAGGCATTCACCATGACTTCTTATGTTGTATACATGCTTGCAAGAAAATTGAAGTATAAGGGTTTGAGTTGCAAAGGAAAAATTAGCCAAGATAGATTTTATGATGTGTACCCTCAGTTACATTTTAATATTTCCAATTATAGGAGGGTCAATGATGCTTTCACTATGTATATAAGAAGAACCTTGGAAGATGCTCTTCACATGAGGATTTCAACAAAAGCAATGGATTTGACAAAGAAATATGGCTTTTTGTTTATTCAATTTCCAAAATTTACATATATCAAAATCCATGGATCTCCAAAGGTACCCTATAGGCTCCCTAGGTATCCTACAAATAAGGTAATATTTCTAGAATTGACAAGATAATTGGCTACATTCGATGCTATTCTAAAGGAGATGCATAAAACAAGGGTTGGTGCAAATTTCCCCTTGAGAATTGGTAGTTTTGAGGCCTATCCCTATATTCAAAGTGCATATCATTCTAAATTTGAGATGGCTCCCTTACAATTTTACTCTCATTCTAATAGAGGCAATTTTGACCCTCATGGAGTGGCTCAGAAGATGGCCAACAAGAATTATAGACATAAAGATCATATTGAAGATTATTGGGAAAATTGTAAAAATAAATTTGAGGTGATAAAGAGAAGATATCTAAGACTTTATCTAAAAATGATAAGAATTCATAGAGTGGACAATGTGCTAGATTAGGTTGAGGATAAAGAAGATCCTATCCAATATCATGATTATGCACAATTCTAGAATAAGCCACTCCCTACAATATACTAGGCAAAGGATGAAGTGGTTGACTTGGACCAAATCATTGCTCCAGTGCTAAGATATTCAAAGCATTGGGTTAAACATAAGGTTTTTGAATTGGAGGTAGAAGGCACTAAGTTCACTTATGATCTACTTGGAGATTTATAATCTCATTTAGAAGAAGAAGATACTGAGAAAACCTAGAATGATACTATAGTTCCTTATGAGGAGGATTTTGAAAATAAGCCTCTTGTAATTAAGAGGAAAAAAAGGAGTCAAACAAAGGACAAGGGACTTCAAAGGAAACTAATTCCCAAGAGAAGAAGGCCTACGGAAGAGGTAGCTAAAAAAAAATCTAATGCTCAACCTGCAAAAAAGAGGTTGGTTAAAGAGGGAGATAAAGGTTCACCTTCCAAGAAATCAAAGAAAACCAAGGTTAATGAAGAAGGTGCCACCCAAGCTAAGGAAATTGAGGTGGAAATTTTAGGAGATAGAACATAGGTATATGTGAGAAATAATTCTCCAAAGTGGAAATTTCCTCCTGCCATTGTAGAAAATACTGAAAAAGTAATTAAAGAACCAGTAGAGAATATCAATGATCCACTTATTAATGAAGTAGAAAATATTTTAGAGATCATTACAGATAGTACTCCTCCTCAATCCCCTCCCCAAAATGTACAATTTGATAAAGAAGAGGGAGATGTTGCAAAAGATGAAGGTAATGTCTCCAAGGATCCTAAACAAGAAGAAGAGGAAGAGGTGGAAACTCCTAAGAGTGGAGATCTTAGTGGCTTTGGAGTGTAGTTAGAACAAAAAATATCAAAAGTACAAAGTCAAGATAAGGAAGAAGAGAGAGAACCTGATAGGAAAAAGGAGACACCTTCCCAATCTCCTAGAAAAGAAAAAGTACACTTAAAAGAGGATGAGAAAAAGGGTGAGGAATAGAAAAATAAAGAGGATATCAATGAAGATCTAGAAAATGTTGAGACAAATCAGCCTAAGGGTCATAATGAGCAGAATGAGCATAATTTTTCCCATGATGATATAGATAAGGATGAGGAAACTGCCCCAAATTGGTTGAAAGAGATATTAAAGCCAAAACTAGTTGTTATGGAAGAATAAATTCAAGACTGGGGAAAGTTCCTATCCAACTTAGGAAAGACAAAGGAGAGAAAGAAATATAATATTGTTTCCAAGATTTCAAAAGATGAGTCAAACAATAGAGTGCTTCATGTTGCTACACCAGTAAATGATAAACATAAAGATTAAGCTACTCTAGAAGATAGTAAGGTTGAAACAATTAACTTAGGCCCTTCCACAAAGGCACAGGAGAAGGTAGATCTTAGAGAGTCTATGGATGCCATTTTGAAGAGGTTAGACAAGGAAACCGAAGCTAAGGAAAGGCTACAAAAATAGGTGGGAGAATCACAAAAGTATATTTAGAATTTAGTTAAACCCCTGCAATCACAAGATAATGTAGGTCCTCTAGTCTTTGGTGATTTGTTATCCAAGGATTCCATCAATGAAATTGAAAGGATGAAAATATCTTTGGAAGTCACTCAAAAATGGATAATTGATGTTAGTCAAAAGGGAGATGATTTGATTGAAAAAATCATGTCTATGCATGAGAAAGCAACCTCCATCCTAGATGAAGTGAAACAATTGGAATTAGAATGAAAAAGTACAGATGAAGCTTCTATGGCTAAGATAATGGAGATTATTGAAATCCCAAAGGAAGTGCTTGTGAATGAAAATTCTTTTGTATCTGGGGATGAGAATAAGCCAAGGGAATGTTTAGAAGCTTTTGAATTAAAGAAAAAACTCATGGACAAAGCCTTCGAAAATATTATAAAAATACAAAGTAAATTAAAAGATATCTTAGGTAACTACATTTCATTCCTTGAAACTATAACTGGAAGAAAGAAATTTGGCAAGAAGAATCTGAAGATTGATCAGCTAAAGAAATGGTGGCATGAGATTTATTCACCAATTGAAGAAGGTCCAATAACATCAAATTGGATAGATGATGTAGGAATGTATATTTCACATCTGGACAGGTATTAAGGGATGCAAGATGAATGTAGTAAAAAATTGACTAAGTATGAAGAAGAAATAAAATCAATCAAGTTAAGAATGAGGGTTATCTTGGTTCCCAGTCAGGCCGACCTGGATGAGATATTTTCCAAAGTTCAAGAGCTTTCTAGAAGGATAGATAAATATAAAGAGGATGACCCAACTTAACTACATCAAACTATGTGCATACCACATCAAGTTAGTTGGAGCTACAAGTTGGTTATGCCTAGAAATTTGTTTTATGATATCTTTTATTTTAAAATATCTTGAGGCCAACCTCTTATTATTTTGTGAAATTAAAAGGGGCTATAAAAATTGCCAAGGCCAACTTGTTTTAGGCTGACCTAATTATAAACCCTAATTTAATTGTTTCTTTAGGCTGACATGTTAGTTATGCTCTATATATTGAGGCTCTTTCCTCATTTGTAAAGGTTGGACATGAGATATTGGAAATGTTGCAAACTTTTGGTGAAGTGAATACAATTGAAGACATTGTCTTTTGGTGCTCTTCTTTGTGTTGTTTCATCTATGCATGGTTCCTATGTTTCAAATATGTTTTAAGTTGTTTTGAGTAGGTGATTTCAAGATTAGAATTAGAGCTAGCTGCATTTTGTTCATGTTTATGATAAAGTGTTTAAGGTGTCGAGGAATCTTCGATCCATACTTTTAGCATTTGTTGATTGTAAATTGTTGTGTAAAGTTAGCCTGGGCCTACTCTTTGTTGCACTTGAGTTTAATTGTGGATGTTTATGCATTTCATACTATTTTGGGTGAATGTTTGCAATCTGAAAATATTTCATACCTTTGGAGATTGCACTATTTATGTGATACTACAGATTTAATCTTGGTTAAGCAGGAATTGGTTTTTGAAGATTGGTCCACCTTGAATACTCTATTATTTTCATGATTGATCTTAGGATTTAGATTTAAAAATATCTTGAAACCATCATATTTTGTCATTTCTTTGAGATAATTGTTAGAACAGGAATTGCAAAGCATCATTAAACTGCTATATTTGATGAAATACAATTTCTAGATCACAAGTCTAGAAGTTTCAAGGGTTTCTTCTCATTTTCACATCTTTTAAAACCCTCATTGTTGATCCAAGAGTTTCTATCTTTTTATGACCATAAATGCCCCTTGTGATTACCAACAAATCAAATTTTCACTAAGTTGTTTATGCATTGTCAAGACCTAACATTAGAGAGCTTGGGGTTATTTCTTGAGGCTTGCTGATAGAAATTTATCTTTCAAGAGAGATAGAGTACTTGTACTTTATCTATGTTGTTACAGTGCTAAAAACACCATCAACAGACTTCAAATATAGCATCCAATTATTGTTGAAGGTGATGAGTACAATGACTTTAGTCCATCAAGAAATGTAGATTTGAGTGGTAAGTTGTAGAACTTTTCAATTTATCATTCTTTTATCTATTTTCCTCTGCTCGACTGAGGGTAAGCACTCTTTTACACATCATAGCCATTTTGGAGTTAGAAATACCAAAATTGGTTTTGATTTAGGCAAGCCCCTATACAGAACAACCCTTTCCCCTCTTCATTGTATGGAGGTGAAAAATAAAAAGTAGATTTTGGAAAGGATTGAAGACCTAATTGATCAATCAATAATTCAAGCCTCACATATCAACAAATTAGGGAAAGTGGAATCCGTAAATGGTACAAATTTTTTGACACTAAGTCCAAGAAGGAAGAGCCTATAAAAAGTGGCCATTTAAGATCTAAATTTTGATTCTAAAGGTCCACTTTCAGGTCTAGGGCACCAGCGCCCCTGTCCAACCAATTCAAACTCAATTTTACATGTCAAATTCCTTTGTGTCTGCACTATGTGGTTTTGTAACTATTTTTTGTGTTTCTATTATGTACTTCCTATAAATCATAATATTTTCTTATAGTTGCATAGTTAACCTAGGTCTGCATTTACATCAAATTCAATCAATTATTAATCAATCAATCAACCTCCCAAAGAAAGAACCAAAACCCTGATCCACCATTTTTGATCTTCCATAACGATTATTAGTTGAGTTTATTTTTGTGTTCATTTTTGGTTCCTTCTATTGTGATGTAGGAGAAGGTGTGATTTAGACCCTATATCCCTTTCTCCCACATCACAGTTAATTCTTTATATATATACATATATATTGAAATTAACATGCTTGTGAGATAGAACTTTGGTACATCACATCCTAAAACTAGTGTTTGCAATAATATTCATAACTTAGGTTTCAAAAATAATGAATTATTTATTCATTTGCAATTTCAACAAATTAGTTTACTAAAAAATAAGAAAATAGAAAATAATGTTTGGCTAATCTAAACTTGTCAAAAACATTGTTAAATAATAAGTATGTGTGTAATATGCATGTATGTAAGGAACATGGTGAACTTGATGGGAAAAAAAGGATTATGGATGATGGCACAATATTTGGAGAAAACTACATGTCTTTGATGGATAGCATCAAAATATAGGATATCTCTAAATCCACTCCCATGTGTCACTTGATTTATATTTTTTTGTTAGTAAGGAAGTTAAAATATTTAGTGTTTTACCTATGATTAAGGTTACTGATAATCCAAAAATAGATGATATGAATCATAATGATGATAATTTATATCTTAATAAGCCAAATAAAAATGTGTTAGAGATAGAAAAAGAAGTTTTATTTAGTGATATTAGAATTTTAAATGACAACATTCATTTAGGGGTTATACACAAAAAATTGAGGTTCTTATTATTTGTATATTGTAGATTCAAGTAGAAGATCTTTCTTGTGGATAAGGAATGATAATGATAAATTTCCTCAACTCTTAATTTTGTAGTGACCATTTGGAGTGTGATCTTGAGTTGCATAGACTCTTCATCTTTGAGTAAAAGGACAAAAATACTTGGTTTAGGACACTAAATAAAAATAATTTTGTGACTAATACCATGAGAAAAATGATGCAAAGTGGGTAGGGGAAGCTTCTTCAAATGATCAACTAGATGATCAAACCACAACTTAGCACAACTTATCTCAAATACTCTTTAAGTGGACTTTGTCAATCCACTACTCCTCCAAAGAAATGACCCAACTCACCAAGGGTTCTTGTCCTCAACACAACCAAGGGGATTGTAATTAATTTGAACAAGTTCAAAATGACCAAACTAGGCCACAACATCCTAATTAGCACTTAGGAAACTCCATTTGTTCATCACTCATACCACTAGGCCTCTTTAGCCTTGAATGCTTGTAGCACTGCCCAATAGGTCAGTCTAAATAAAACCCACCCACAAGCCTGTATCAGGCTCAAAATACTAAATTTAGGAAACTATGATATTCCTCTACAATACGCCAAAGTCTCACCTTTTGATAGTGGATGGAAGAGTAACCATGGAACAATGTACCATTGTCCTCAAGAGGCCTAATTTGCTGATCACAACAAGATTTTGATTACCTAGGATCTCCCCTTCACCCCAAAGCCTTGATTTAGACTCTTACAGGATAATTTCAACCATTTTCAACATTCCTAAGTGCCTCTTTAAGAAAAATACACACAAAACAAGCAAACCTCACTTTTTTCTTCACCAATTAGGCCTGTCACATGAAGATGCCAGACCTAGTTCAATGCATAAAATCCTCCACACGCCTTTCCATTCTCTAGAACCAAGGAAATAATAAAATATACACAAGTACCTTCCATCCCACCGAGAATCAGCATTTTTAAAATGTGGAGATGGAAGGAAGAGCCATTTTTCAACCAAAACCCTTGTTTTGAGGGTTTCAGACCTGCCTCTACTAAAATGGCAATAACTTTTGCTATACTTAATTAAATTCTATCAAATAAACGCCAAATGAAATCCAGGTCTTCCTTCTATCCAACCATATCAATTTTGTACCCGTACAGTCTATAAAACGCTCGTACCACATGTTTTAGCAACAATTTTACACAAATTTTTCCAGAAAATAGCAATTTTTCATTACTTCAAAGAAAGTGTTTCATCAATCATGCCTCGACCATGAGAGGATTATTTCAATTTCTAAAACCTTTCCTGACATCCTCCAACTGAACCTTTGATTAGTTGGACTTTGGAACTAATCAAACTTCCTTGTAGACACCAAATTGCCTCATTAAGGAAAATTGCACAATCACCACAAACCCGATTACAAGGAGACTTTAAGAGGTGTCAAAAGCACTAACAACACTTCAAAAACACCAAGGAAACTCCCCTCAAGTACTTGGTTGCAACATGGAAATTTGATTCCTTAATTTTCCAAGGTGCACCAGGCTTACAAAGTGAGGATGGAGACCTTGTTATTACACTGAAATTTATCACCAAGAACAAAAACTCAACAAGAAGCCTGGAAACCTGTTACAAGGCATTTAAGATGGTCCTTAGGACCTTATTACATCAAAGAAAACTTGAAATCAAACAAAAAAACCAAACAATGCCTCAAAGAGGTATGAAATCCCAAGGTGCCCTTGCACCAAAAACATAGCAGATGGATATTCCTTATCCATTGTATTGCATCTTTGATCTTGTACAAATCAAGTAGTTTTAGTTTTGTGTGTTTTTTTTTTAATTTATTTTTTCTTTGTGTTTAGTTTGATGTTAATCTATCTAGAATATTTATTATTTCATCCTTACTAAATGTTTCCTAATCAATTTAAGGGATCTTTTAGTGTTTCATACAAATTTAAAATAATGCATGAATTGCAAACCTACATAAGATAACCCTCCATTTTCTTCTATAAAAAATATTCCTTCTTTATATTTAAAATGGATTGACTACCCAAGGTTAAGTTTAATTGATTATTATGTTCATGTGCATTGGGGTGTATTCATGATTGAGAAGGCATAGATTGATATAAGGTATATTTTCATTCATTCTAACCTATCATTCAAATCTCATCAATAATTCTTGTTTTTATTTGATGGAGTTATCATAGCAAAAATATTAAGGGAATTTTTTTCAAATTTACTACTTGATTGCCATAGTGATCCTTAGACTAGAGAAAATCTTCAATACCTTCTTTGGGAAAAGATATTTGGAGGAAAAAATAGAGAAATTATATTTTATCACATGAAATCACACCCTTGCTAGACAAAACCTATAATTTTAATGAAACATTGGAATGATATCAAGGTGTGGGACCTTGCAATTGAGATAAAACCTCCAAAGAATTTTGAATTACTTTCTAAATCTAGATTCATGGTGTTGATCAAACTCAAAAAAGAATAAACCTAATATCTAATCCTATTCTACTAATTTTACAAGGAAATTTGGAATAAGGAAAGTATGAAAAGGAAAGGGTGGTGATGCACCTCGATTTAAATGATTTTCTTTCCCACTCACTACAACATAGGAAATAAATAAAATTCCCAAAGCTCACATAGGTTTCAATTTTTCAACTCTTACAAGAATGTATGAAGGTAGTAGAGGATTACCCACCATATGTCTCTTCAAAGTAGCAAATATTCATGCATGGAGGTAAGAGATAATTAAACTACATACAAGAATCGAAAAAAGATGAAAATAGTAAAATTTAATTAATCTAGAGGCATCGAGCCTATTTATATTAGGAGAAAGATGTAAACATATCAATATTTTTTATAGAGAAATGAAGGAAGAAATCCTTTTATAAATGAGCATGTTATTATTTTTCTTATTCTAAAGAGCCATTAGGAATTGAGATAATATCTGGCAAGAGAGGAAACCTTAGTTGTCATTACAATAAAATAATTTTTAGACATGTAATTAGGGGAAGAACATTCTTTATTTATGAATTTTAAATCAATCAAATCCACCTAAGAATTCCACTAAAAATAGTGGCCTATGGGAATGGTATTGTTAGGAAGGGATATTTGTAACATCAATATAGTATGGCTCAATCACAAAAGAGTGATTTTTTAAGCCTCTAATAGGTCTAGTGGTTGGTGAATTTATTACATGGGAATTAATGGTATTGTAGAGTGATAGGTGAAATAAATAATCCTCAGTGTCATCCTTTTCCACTTGCTAGTAGTTGACATAAGTGAAAGGGTAGGTTTTGGGAACCTCACTTGGAGTATGATGGAACTTTTCTTTATTTCTTCATCATCAATTTTTTTGCCTTTTGGATGGTTTTGAGAACCTTTTCAGGGGCTAAAAATGATTTTGGAACTACTTTAGATTATTGAAACTACTTCATTTTCCTTGAACTACTATTAGTAGACTCAATTGGCACTTGAACCAATTTGGGAACCTTTTTAGTTTATTGAACCTTATGAAATCACCCAAAAACACCTCCTTTTGTGGCTAAGGAATAGAGGTTCATGGGCCGAGGAGTGGAAGCCAACCTAAAATCAAAATAATTGGTTCCAAGTTCTTGGTCAGGGTTTGAGGACCAACACTAACTAAAGGAAGACAACCCCTACTTATCCAATTTGGTATTTTGATATTAGTAAAATGATTGAAGTAGGAAAAGGGGAAAATAGGACCACCTAAGGAACATTTTAGCATGACTAGCCCATTTAGATCTCTCATATTGGCTATAATCAATGGGAAATGCAAGGGGGTCATGAAGTGACAAAATTTTGGTGACTATTGTGAGATGTTTACCTACTAAAAGTAGGATTCAATATCCTTAATAGTTCATTTCACATAGAGTCACAATGGCCTTACAACAACAAAAAGGAATACCTTATAACAAACTACAAGATGCCTTAGAACCAATAAAATAGAAAACATGTGTGG
The DNA here is from genome assembly GCA_007258455.2 of Sequoia sempervirens. NCBI lineage: Eukaryota > Viridiplantae > Streptophyta > Pinopsida > Cupressales > Cupressaceae > Sequoia > Sequoia sempervirens. Next base: position 195,004,241 of record VDFB02193867.1, on the reverse strand, counting down.
AATGCACTTGGAGGAAATAGACAACTAGATCATACATTCTTCTAATGAGGATTCAAAGTATGTAATATCACTTCTTGGAAATTTTTTATGTGGAAAAATGGGTGAAACATTAAGTTTAGTTTTTAAACCCAGGATTCAATTTTTCTCCTCTTTCCACAATACATTAAGATGGGGATCAACAAGGCGTTTAGATTGAATTTCAACCATGAAGGTGAGCTAATCAAACCTGGATCTACATATTTGAGGGATGGGAAATGGATTGGAATTGATTTTCAATGATTAACCTAATTGTAATATATGACCTAGTATGAAAAATGCAATAATCTAACAAAGTACAAATTGTAATAGTATCTTGTAGCAAGATCTAGGAAGTGTAGAGGATTGTGTAAATGTTACCAAAAGTTGGATCTGACCACTATAGGAGGACTAATTTTCCCAAGGGAATGGGTCCTAGTAGGATTATTTTTTTTTGCTTTTGGGGTCCTCTGATAATATATCTGAGCTTCTAATTCCTAGTTGTAGAGTTGTTGAAAAATTATCAGATAATTCTCTAGGTGAGTTTCCATAGCTTGACAAGATGTAGGGAATCAAATGCAATAATGAATTTTTTTTCTTCAAGCTTCCTTCAATCCTCTTCAAACATTGCACATTCACAAAGAGAAGAGATGTTTTTACATTTAGGAGCTTGCCTTGGTCAAACCCCATGTAAGTGTTCCCACTTACACAATGACAATGTCAATGATGAAATGATAACGGATAAGAAGGAATGATGAAATCACAAAGTGCTGCAACTTGCCACCCTTCAATGGGGCTTCCTTGAAGGACTAAAGTCATACACATCATATCAAGGTCTTGAATCTTGCTTGCTTGATTTCTTGAATGCTTTAGATACCAATAAAAGTGTTAGCCTTCACACAAAAATGATAACATGAACACACATAAAATCACATAAAATTTGACATGATGTTGGGACATTGAATTGTTGCAATAAAGCTCTAAAATAATACTCTTGATCATAAGTTTTCCAATAGTTTTCTTGTTCTTTTTCACTTAGTGTTCTAATAGTGAAATAATTAGGTATTTATAGGCATTTCTCTAATTTCTCAAAGATTAATTCCTAATAGTTGACATTTGCAATTTAAATTTTGAATGTTAAAATGTTGACACTAATATATCCAAAATTGGTACCCAGAAAAATAGGGGGACCCATTTTCCCTAGGGTGAATGGGTCTTGGTCTTATTTTCTAGGACATTAAGCGTCAAGGAAAAAATAGTAATTAGATGCATTTGTGAAATGCTTACAATTTCTTGTAAAGTGGTACAAATGGGCTATAAAATGTATAATTTAGGAAATTAGGGACCCAATTAGGCTCAATGATTTAGGGGGGCCAAAACATAGTATAAAATTTTTAAGGGTGACAATTTTCAACACTACATTTAGCCCCAACTTTACTAAGAGTGTGAACTTACACTCAAACTCACACTGAAGTAGAGAATCTATGTCAAGAGGGGCCCAATTGTCCAAATATTAAAGAGATAGAATGACTAAGGATCAAGGGGGATGATCAAGACTCTAGGATCTAAGATCCTATTGGAGCTTAAAATTTCATCCAAAATTTTAGGTTCCCATAAGAAAAATGTGATTTCAGTACTCAGGAATACAGTTGGAAAATTTGCTCAAGTGGCCCACTTTGAAAAATCACAAAATGAATCCAATGTAGTTTCACACAAAATCACTTTGCAAATGTGTTGACCTATCATATATGAGTATCTCTACAAAATTTCAGCTTCCTATGATTAGTTTTGACAAGATTTCAAAAGGCCAAGATGGAGGGTCCTGTGAAGGATTGATGTTTACATAGGGTTAAATCTGTTGAAATGACCAACTTTGGAGAATATTATTAAGCAACTAAAGAGATATTGTGACTAACTAACTAGTGTACTAGATTATCCTCACTAAAATCTACTTCCATGCCAATTTTCAGGGCCATAGCACCTAATTTGGTATTTTTTCAAAGTCAAAACCAAACTGATTTTGCATAGTTTTGACATTGGCATTCCCAGAAAATTCTCATAGAAGGCAATTGTGAAACCTTGTATTTTGGAAATAGAAGAAGGTTGATAACAAATCATTGTGCACACATGCTCATGGATCCAAAATGAACCAATCCCCCAAGTTATAGCTTCTCAGAATCACATTTGATATTTTTTCATATAAGGCAAGTGGAGGGTTTCAATTGAGCTTGACAGTGGTAATTTTTTAGAAAATGTTGAGTAAGCAACTTTGGGCATTCACAGTTTACAATCTTGATAACTTTATTACCAACTGTTCAATGGGAATATTCTCCTATCACAACCCAACACATCTGCATATTTTCATGGTCGTCAGAGGAGTTTTGGTATGCTTTCTAATTATTTTCTGACTACTCCCAAGCTAGATTTGGCACCCCAAAAAAGCTAAAATTTTTGAAATTCTAAGGATGACCTAGTTGGTGTTTTGGCCTCAAATGTTTCTAGCTTCAATTTAATTGGATTCTGAGCTCATTTGGTGTATTAGTTTAAAGATTCGTTTTTCTTACTACATGCTCCAATAGGGCTAGTTTACAAAGGAAGTACCTCAATTTGGAAAGTTGTTCAAAATCCGTCAGAAATCCGCTTCCAAAATAATTGATTGCAGTCCCTTGCAAATTTTTGTGGCTCCAGGATACTCTGTGTGCCCGCGGTGAAATTACTTTGTTTTCCCCCCAACCGAAATTGGAAAATTCTTTCTTAAATCCTAAAGTTCAAATGATATATATTTTAAAACATTTGATATGTTTTAAAATGAATATAGCTGCTTTCAAAACCTTAAATATTTCATTATTTTATAAATTTTAACTTTGTAAAATATATGGAAAACAAAACCAAGCAATGAAATATTGAAGATACACTGGAAAAGGTATGAAGCTTTGCACATACATCAATTGGTAAATTTACAAAATTCCATGGAGAAAACCTACACCTTGGACAAAAAATGAGAAGATATTTGTAGATGGATAACGATGAAGGCACTCATGTGGGAGACAGTAATAAATAAGCAATCATTTAGCAATCACTATATTACAAGTATATTCTACCTAAATTAGAAATGGAGCTATAATTCGTAAACTCTAAAACCATACTGTGATGCAGCAAAAAAATTATCCAAGAGAGATGCCTATCACTGAGAGACACTCCAAAGCCTCACTGATAACCTGATAGGCTTACTTCATTGGAAAAATAATTGACTATCGGCAAGAGAAAAACATTGGTCCCACCGATAGAGCGAAATGCATAAAGAGGAAAACAAGGATTAAATAAAAATTTCATCCTGATTTTAGTAATATTGATATGGAAAATATAAGGTGCATTTCACCAAAGGGGTTACAAATTGAGCAGTTATTTAATCGAAGAATGAAGTGAAAATATATACATGGGTAAATGAAAGATGAAATATCTTTACTAAGGAAGAGATAATATTTTACACTGGGTGAAGATTCACAAATTAAATACAAATAAAAATACTTTCACCAGTAATTATTTTCGGAAAAATAAAATATTTAATTAGTTGCCCTTGGAAAATTAAATTGTATCATCAGAGATCATTAGAATTAGGATATAAGGAGTGGGTTAGGAAATCACCAGTAGTTGGATAGGCTAAACAATTTCTGAAACATAACATTATGCTATGTATTGCAAAAATATTTTGAAGTACTATAATGGACAAGAAGGCTTAATCTGGTGATCCAATTGTGGTGTCAATTGTTTGTTGAGTTAATTGAAAAATATTATCAGGTTGTCTCCAAGGTTGACATTTCCTTATTATTTAAATTGATGTATCAAGGATATTTTCAATTTATTGAGGCACATTTGTTGTTCTTGTCCATTTGTTGGATCGATAAGAACTCGATAGTTGCATTCTTGCACATTTATACAAGGTATAAATAGTCACAAGTTGCAAGAAATTAGAATTATAGCTAGTAAGTAAGTTACATATCTTTCACCTCTTGACTCCATTAGCCCAACAGAAAATAGGCACTGGTCACACAGATTCTATTTTAGAATTTCATAAAATATTATTCAAAACATTCACATTTCAAATTCAATACTAGGAGTAGGAGTAGTCAGAAAGCTTTCATCTATTATAATTTATGCCACTGTGATAGATCCACAAATTCAACCAAATCATACATTCTTCCAAATTTGCTTCATTATAAAGGTATACCCACCTAGGTTAGCAGAGCTTGAAGTGCAAGGAGTTACCAAACACATAAGTTAACTCCATTTGTTGGTTCAATAACGTTGCAAATTTGATCATAGAGTTTGGCATCCTCTTAGGATTTTCAACCTCCATATTTTAGATCCAATAGATCCCATGGAAAACCAACATAAGCACAAAGGAATGTACATGCATGAAATGTATCAAGATAATATACACAAACATACAATGTCAACATGAAATACAAAAGGAGGGTATGGATAATCACAAGCTAGAAAGTTGTGTTATGCTAGGATCCATACTAGAGGCATTCATGACTCACACCATAAAAAAGTTTGATATTTTCTAGGTGAATGACAAATAGGAAGGCACATAGGTTAGTGGAGTTGTATATTCACTAGGTGAGCCCCTAGGACAAAACAATATGAGAAACACACTAGGCCTAGTGAAGTCCGCTATTCACTAGGTGTGCAACCACATCAACCATACCAAGAGTTATACTCCTTGATAACTTTGATAAGGTTCTACAAAATGATTAAAATGATATTCCAATGCAGCACTAAGTTCAATGTCTGTGAACAAGTGCAAAAAAAAAAATTCCAATGTCAATGCCACCACATCACGAAGTCTAAAACCTATGAATGAAGTGAAGCAAATAATGCCAATGTATGCTCCCACCTTAAATAAATTGCTAAAGTTCTATGTTATTTTTTGTATTGTGTTTGGGGACAACCCCTTTATCATGAGGTAGCTTTATTTGGAAACATATCATTGGCATAGAGCTTTCCAAATAATCTCTTATGAACCTTTGGAATTTATCATTTTCTAGCTTAAATTAATTGCTAAAAACCATTTTGTGAGCAATTAATTTAAGCTAGAAAATGATAAATTCCAAAGGTTCATAAGAGATTATTTGGAAAGCTCTATGCCAATGATATGTTTCCAAATAAAGCTGCCTCATGATAAGGGGTTGTCCCCAAACACAATACAAAAAATAACATAGAACATGAACACATGAGGGATCCATGGATCTAGGTTTATTAAATGTCTTTGCTACACTGATATAATAGAAATCAGAACTAACATCATTCCCCAAATACTCAAGGAAAAACAAACACAATGGATGAATGAACATAGAGAGAGAAGAATTGTTTTTT
>VDFB02193867.1:194957068-194998747 GCA_007258455.2 Sequoia sempervirens | reverse complement strand
TGTGCTCCCATGCCCAAATCTGCAATAATGTAACTCCACTCGCCAGGCTAGTGGATCCTCTGTATACAATCTGATGAAGGTCATGATACATATCTGCCAAGACGCAGCTCCCCCAGGCAAATCTCTGCGGCTGAGTGATCATCCACTCTAGCATCCTCCCCCACCCCACAGCAAAACCCTTGGACCGATGGTCTAGTCCAAGGAAACCTCCAACAAATGCTGCCAATACCGCTACTAGAGCTGGATACCTGCTGAAGTCATCCCAGTCTATCCAGTACCCATAGATACCGGGATCACCACATATCCGCTGTAATGCCTCTGTCCCACCAATCTCCTTGTGGTCATAAACCACAAGGGCTCCAACCACCGGAATCCCCAAAATCCGATACACGTCCTCCGGTGTCACACTCATCTCACCCGTCGGCAGGTGGAAGGTGTTATGCTCGGAGTGCCATCTCTCGGCCAAGGCCGTCAACAGCCCCCTGTTGGCCCGAATGCCTCGCGGCATGGTCAATAGTGACCCCAATCCACAATCCGCAATCACCTGTAACTCGGCCGGTGTCAACTCTCCTATCCGTTCCCAGCACAAGGGGAACCGCTCTCTGACCTGGAGGCTTTTGAAAACCTCCTAATTGGTCCAAAAATATCACAACACCCAACATAACATATCAATAATCTACATTAAGTGCTACATCAATCTATCGGCATGTCTAATCAATCTACTCTATCATCATTTACTATTTGTTTTTCTTTTCAGGAAAGCAAATTTATCAACACATATCCTTTTCTGTTTGTATTTCAATCATGAATGCAAATTTAAATTTCTATTCTACTATTTGTTTTCTATTGCAGAGAGCAAATTTATCACAACGTTTACTCTTTGTTTTTCCATCGCGCGAAGCAAAGTTATCAAACTTCAAATCAATCAATCTCTCATCTACTCTTTGTTTTTCAATCACGAGAAGCAAAGTTATCAAATTTCAAATCACTCAATCTCTCATCTACTCTTTGTTTTTCAATCACGAGAAGCAAAGTTATCAAATTTCAAATCAATCAATCTCTCATCTACTCTTTGTTTTTCAATCGCGGAAAGCAAAGTTATCAGTTCTCTATTCAATTTTCTATCCTATCAACATGATGATCCGACAATTTATCTACCTATTGACTAAAGTAGCAATTTTTATCGTCGTTTTTTTTTTCATCACACCAGCATTTTGCATTTTTTTCCTAAAAGCGCAATTCTGTTGCTCCTATGCGCCAAAACCCCATATGCGCTAAAATTTTTCTCCTATGCGCTAGACTGTTTCCCTAATGCGCTAAAACCCTAAATGCGCAACTCTGTTACCCTAATGCGCTATTCTATCGATCAAATGCGCAGCTCTAACATTTTGGACCAAACCCTAAATGCGCAATTCTGTGCCCTAGATGCGCTAAATCTCTGACCTAGCCGATTTCACCCTAAATGCGCAACTCTATCTGTCGAATGCGCTAACAGATCAATTTTTGTCCTATTCCTAGATGCGCTACGGAATTTCCTAGATGCGCTAAACTATTTGTCGAATGCGCTAAAACTACACCTAGATGCGCTAAAACGTTCCAAAAAAATTGCAGTCCGACTTTAAATCAATTCAAAATCGATCAAAAATGCAAAATTTGACAACTTAGAGGTTTCGAATCACTCACCGGTGGTCCATACACTGGAGGTCTCTGATATCGTCGCGCTCGCTCGAACCTATGTCTGTGCACGGGGATCACCATTTTGCCAAGTCACTCTCAGAGCTCCAAATTCACTGTAGCAGCAAGGTGAAAATGACACCTCATTTTACCCATTTTACCTTATAAGGGTCTTTTCAGGATGGGCAATAGTGGCATTTCCCATTTTTCATCCTCTTTTTTTTACTGGGGCATCAACCATATTATCTATCAGGAGCTAAATCACTGTTCCTCAATCCTTATCAATTTCTTATTCCGTGACTTATCTCCCGAGGGGGCATCATCAATATCGAAAATCAGAAACATATCAGGGGCAAAAAATTTATTTTCTTTGAAGTAATATGTTTCACACATCACTTCAAAGAGGGGCAAAATGTATAGCAAAATGGTCATGTCTATATCCAGACAATTAATTAAATATTTATTATTTAATTAATTTTTCTTAAAGTCCTCTACATATGATTAAATTTATTTAATTTAATTATATTGTTCATTCATCTTATTCTTTCTTCCCAATTAACAAATTTATTTTATTTAATTATTTTCATATGTCCATTTCACTATTTAAATAAATACATTCTATTTATTTAAATTAATTATCGGCCGTTTGAATTTAAATTAAATCTTTTGATTTAATTAAATTTAAAAATCCTTTTCTTCTATTTTATTTTCTTCTTCTAATTAATTAAATGTTTCATTTAATTAATTTCATAAAAGTGATTTTATTAAATAAATTTTATTTAATTAAAAATATCTTATACTTTCTTTCTAAATCTAAAATTAGGTATTTTAACCTAATTGTGCAATCTTCTCATATCATAATTAAATATTTTATTTAATTATGAGATCTTTTTGCTTTTTTTCAATAAAACTGATTAAAGCTCTTTTCCCACCACAAGCTTTCTTCTGCTTTTTAAAGCTTAATTAAATATTTTATTTAATTAAGAAAAGTTGAATGTCCTCCACAAATAAATAATTAATTTTTTTTAATTAATTATTTTATTCTTCTAAAGAAAGATGATTTCTTATCCTCTCTTCTTTTTCCTCTTTCATAATAAAATAGAAAAATCTGTTTCTAGGGTTCTTCTATCTTATTCTTCAGTTTCATCTAACTTCAGCCATTTGATCTGCTAGGAATTATCACAACCGTCAATCAAGACAGCCAATCAAAATCATTCAGAAAGCCCTATAAATACCTGTGTGAATCCAAACATTGGTAATAGGCAATTAAGTAGAATTTATGCATTTAATTCATTTAGTATTCATTTATTATAGCATCTTGTCTATTTCAAGTTTCTTAGCTAAAATCAATATCATAACTTAATCATGCATTCATATTAAAATTAAGTAGAATGTTCTAAGGAGGAACATTCATGAATGAGGGTAGAAAGACCATTAGGATATGATGGAGGACTTGCAATGGGGTCGATAGTGGGTAATGGAGGATCATTAGGATCTTGATTAGCATTGTGTTCACTTAGATCCAAGGTATTTGTTTGATCTTCTATGTTGGCTTGGGAGGCATGTGTCTCATCAAGGGAATTGGATTTTGATAGATCATGGAGAGGACTAGGTGGAGGTGAATTTGGAATATCCTTCTCATGGATGTGTATAGGATCAAGTTGCTCATGCATAGGCTCTTCGTCATTATAGATATCATCTTGATCATAAAAACGATATAGATTATGGATAGGTTGGATGAAAATGATTTGATCTTGATTAGGACTAGGGCTTGATGTTTCCACATTCTTGAGAGTAGACTCTTGATATAATTCTTGGGTGTCTTGAACGGAAGTGGAAGGGGATTTCTCATGGAAAGACTTGGCATGTTCTTGATGGTCAACAACATAGGAGCATGAAAGAGGGTGACTTGAACTTATGACATGAGACTCTTGAATTGACTCAAGGGGTTGTGGATGACATGGTTGACTTGAAGGACTTGGCATGACATTTGAGGACTCTTTTGTTTGTTCAAGTATATGTGTTGGAGGACATGGTGATGTTTGATTCCTTGCTTGTAGCCCTTGGGTCACATCCTTTGGAGGTGTAGGGGTGGAAAGTGTTGGCTTAGGGTTTTGGTTTTGATTGGATGACGGTAAGGGTGCATGATCTAGATTGGTATTCCCCTTGTCAATGGTTGCATTAAGACTTAAAGGCTCTTGACTTTGTTGCAAAGGTGGACTTGGGCTCCTATGTTCTTGTTGTGATATTGATGGATGTGTTGATGTGGCATTGAAATGCAAAGAAGTAGATGGATTAGATTGGTCAATTTTATTTGATGGCTTAGATTTGGGCTTCCCAAAAAATTCAAGAATATTGAATTTGGATGATGTTGTTTTTCGTGATGTGGATTGATAGGTTGATGTGGAATTGTCATTCAAAGAAGTGGATTGATTAGATCGGTATGAGGTGGAAAGGGATGACACATTAGGTTGAGGTGGAATTGGTTGATAATGAATGGATAGGGAATGATGTTGTGGTTGTTGGATTTGACATGTGGCTATGAGGTATTTGGCTTGAATTACGAGGTATTGGATTTGAGGTGAATTGTTTGCTTGAAGTTTTTGGATAATGTTATGGGCGCTTTGAATGAATCGTTGGGGTAAAAGTGCTTGACTTGTTTTAGCATCATGAAGCATGTGGACAAGCTCTTGTGCCATGTCTTCCCATGTTTCCATGGTGTAAAATGATGTTGATTGGATTAAAGAGATGATGATGATTAGGATATGATGTGAATGATAAGATTGGGTGATTTGGATGATGTGGTAAGTGTTTATTGAAAGTTTGACTTGGGCACTATCAAACACAAGATCTCACATATAAATGCATGAACACACACACCAAGCACAATGATAAGTTTTGTCTTCCAAGATTAGATGTTATGATTAAGCAAACACTTGAATACACAACAACAAGCCTGATGACTAATTAAGTGGGGTATGGCCAATTAGGTCTCAAGTGAGTTTTCACAAGGTTGACTAGGGATGATTTGAAAGCAAAATCCTGCCAATAAGCCGGGAGAAAGGGGTAACCCACCCTTCACCTTCACTTCCCAAAGGTATAAAGTTCTTTGGGGCTTAGCTCAGAGTGACAAGATTTCAACTTCCAAACAAGCGTGTCTTTCGATTCACACTTTGATTGAGGTCGTCCCTTGGAGGGGTGTGTGCTCCAAGCAGGCCTCCTAAAAAGGGTTTTGACAAAAGCGAACCAAGTGAGGTGTTTTGGAAGACACACACACTTGATTCACGCTCACAGTGATTAATTTCCCTTTAGAAAATTGAAATGTTTAGAAGAAAACAATGAAGCACTCATTCTTTTTAGATCCCAAATCAAGATGTGATGGAAGACAATGATTAATTTTAGACCCAATTTTTGAAATGTGATTGAAGACAAGATTTTTTTTTTTTTTTAACCAATTGCAATGATGTGATCAAACAAGATTTTATTTTATGTCCCAAATTGAAAGATGTGACAAACAAGATTAAGAGATGAATGATGAAACAAGTGCACCTGGTTATTTTCGCTTTCCAAATTTTTGATGTGAATGATATTGCTGCTACTAGAGCTCCTTATGATCACCTACAAGATAAAAAAACAATATTATAATGCAGCCAAAGAAAAGAAAAAGAAAAGAAAAAGACAAGTTCATCAGAAAATTTCAATTTCAGATACTTTTTGACATAGCCGAATTATATTTTAGTATTTTGACAATTTTTTTGATCTAAAAAAATGAAATATCAAAGAAGAGACCCCTACTAATTTTCTGAGAGCTTTCCAGAAATGTAAAGAAGTAAGAAAAATTCCTTGTTTTTCTCTCAGAATCGTGGATTTATGAAAACCATATAGAAAAAGAAGATCGAACTTTTTCGCATTGTATTTGACCTCCAAACTAAATCTGTAAAACATAGAACCCCATTAGAATTTTGTGAGATTTCCAAAAAGGTAAAAATTTCTGAAAAATTCATCGATTTGCGTCCAAAAAGTCAATTTTATGAAAATACTTAAAATCGCAATAACTTCCACAAAAATAATGATAAACCCTCAATTTTTTACTGTAGCCTCTTGAGATGATGTACAAAGTTCTGTAAAAATATTGTAAAAAAATTCGCAGCTGTGTAGAAGATATGAAGAACTTTGTAAAACCTGCGGTTTTGTCCAAAAATTGTCAGATCTGCAAAACAAAGTTAGTAAAAACCTGCAAAAAACACCATTAAAAGCCTTGTATGCACTACATAAACCCTTGTTTGCACTACTCTAAAATGAGAATTTTTGTCAGAAAGTTGAATTCCAGAATGCAAAATCCTGTCAGAAAACCTGCAGATAAATGTTAAAAATGGGGCAAGGCCCCACGGTGGGCGCCAATTTGTAGATAGGTAAATAAATCAAAGAGTTTAAATTGCATTGAAGAAAATAAACAAATTAAATCCTATCAAGCACCATGAAGTACAAACTAGAATGAAAATAAAAATAGTAAACAAATAACATGCAAACCGATTTTCAAACTAGTGTTGATTGATCTCCATGGCTCTTCTCCACCTGCATAAGGATGCAAAATTTCGAAGGTTGATTGTAGAGAAGGAATGTTGGTTGCTCAAATTCTGCAGCATAACAACCTGATGAAGATGATAGAAGATTTGATCAAAGAATGATTTTGACAGAGTGAGGATACTTAAGAATCAACCCCCTAAATGAATTGTGAGAGGTTGTATTTATAGATTTTTCAAAAGCTTCTGATTGGCTGATATGATCAATGGCTATGATAATTCTTGACAGATCAAACGGTTGAGGAAAGATGAAACTGAAGAGAAAATAGAAGAAACCTAGAAACAAGATTTTTCCATTTTTATGAAAGAGGAAGAAGATAAGAAGTCATCTTTCTTTAAAAGAATAAAAGAAAGATTTAAAGCTGATAAATAAATGAATTAAAAATTCAATTATTTATTTGTGGATGACATTCAACTTTTCTTAATTAAATAAAATATTTAATTAAGCTTTTAAAAGCAGAAGAAAGTTGGTGATAAGAAAAGAGCTTTAATCATGTTTTATTGAAAAAAATAGAATATCTCATAATAAAATATTTAATCATGATATGAGAAGATTTCACAATCAAAGTTAAAATACCTAATTTTGAGTTGGAAAGAAAGCATAAGATATTTTTAATTAAATAAGATTTATTTAATTAAATCACTTTTATAAAATTAATTAAATGAAATATTTAATTAATTAGAAGAAGAATTTTAAAATAGAAGAAAGAGAAATATTTAAACTTAATTAAATCAAAATATTTAATTTAAATTCAAACAATGATAATTAATTTAAATAAATAGAATGTATTTATTTAATTAATTAAGTGGACATATAGAAATAATTAAATAAAATAAATTTATTTAATTAAGGAAGAAGAATAAGATGAATGAACAATATAATTAAATTAATTAAATTTAATCATATGTAGAAGATTTTAGAAAAATTAATTAAATAATAAATATTTAATCAATTGTCAGGATTATAGACATGACCATTTTTATGCATATACAGTCATAGTAACCTCTTTCTTCACTTTTCCTTGCAATGGATGCCATAGATCCTTTTGAAACAAATAATCTTCCATCTACCTCTTCCATAATTGATAATTTTGGCCGTTGAACTTCTCAACCTTGAATTTTCCTTCTTCCATTTCTCCCACTCAAATCTAGAGGTTTCCTACCAATCAACCAAAATACACACAACTCTGATACCAGTTGTTAGGGTTCAAGCATATTAGAACAATAAACATTAACGATTATATACAGATTAAATAACTCATAAATAACAATGAAGAATAACAAAAAAGAGATCAACACAAAAATTTAACATGGTTCACCCAATATGGGCTACATCCATAGAAACTCAACCACCTAATGATTTTATTATCTAGTGAAAAGCATATTACAATCTCACAAATTCCATGTTGCAACATAAATCACAACCACTTTTAACAAGATTTTTGGAAGATTCTAGAATTAGGGTTATAAAAAGTTATTTTTTCACTTGACGTGTTAGCAAGAAAACCTTGATATGTTGACGGGGAAAAGCCTGGATGTGTTAATGAGGAAAAAACCTAGTGAGGATACATTATGAGTGTATAGTATTTACATGATTATTCACCACATATCAATAGTATTTGTATCTTTCATGTATCTTCATACTCTTGCATCTTCTTGCAACCTTTTATGCATCTTTGCATTGTATATTTTCAGCTTGGAAGCTCTTAATGCAATATTGTCAAATCAAAATTGCAAAATCTCTCAAAGTCCCATTTTGCATTCTTATGATTTTCTATTTTATGTAACTTTTATTTTGTATTAAAAAGTTCCTTGGGTTATTCAATCTATTTTAGATTTCTAACGGAATATATTCCTCTATAACATTGGCATATTTTGTGTACATTTTTTAGTATACTATTTGCATCAAGTTTTACATTGTCTACATCACCTCCATCATTTGGTATGATTGTTGTACAATTTTTTGCAAACATGCCCCGCTGAAAGCAAGGACCCTCTTTCGCTTCATTTTGGTGTTTTGGTCCTTTCTTTTGAGGTTTTGTCTTACTTAGGCACATGCTTAATTGTTTATTTTGAATGCCTAAGTGTTTCCAGGTTATTCATTGAAAATATTAAGTTCTGGATGAATTTTGGGCTTTTGCCCTGATTCAAGATTTTCTACCCTTGTCAGATTTTCCCAGATCCTGCTTAGACTCTGGCTGGACCCTTGTTCGGGGATTTTTGATCCTCGCGGATGTCCACATGGTCCAGATTTTTTTGGATTCCGCCCTGTCGTCGGATTCCTGATTTCTTTCTCTGGCTATCTTATTGACTGCATTAATGGCTCTGTGCATGCCCTGAGAAATGTATTTAACTTCATATTGAGATCTTTTGTGCCATTATGTTCACTATTTTCCATCGTTTGAGATGAGAAGTGCTTTCTTATGAGTATTCGACTGGGAATTTGGGACTTTTGGCTCTGACTTGATTGATTTGGGGGTGATTTATGGTGCGCTATCGCTTGTGTTCCTTGTGGCCACCCTTGAGCTTCGTGTTTGCTACTTCTAAGACCAATTCCTACTTTATAATGGTATGTGTCTAATTGCTCTGCTTTGAATTGAATTATGAATTGCACGTTGGCATTTGAATTCCTGTGTATGTGTCTATTTCGTGCTAGGATTGTTCAGTATTGCATCCTTAGTCATCTCCCAGGCAAGTTTTGAGTTCATGTGTCCATCTGCATTTTAATGAATCTTGCCTGAGAATAATTAGTAAGCCCTAGTGATGACTCAACAGTGAAACAACTAAATTCTGAGCTTGCCTATGCACTAATGGTAGATGAATAGGGTTCAAACCTAGGGCAGTGCCATATTAGGTGATTTCATCTTAGGATTTACCTACAATACAAAATAAATTCATGAGAGGTCCGTCCCTGACTTGCCCTAAGTTTAAATTTTTGAAATCCTTAGTTGGTTCAGTGTCTGGATGAAATCGGGACTCTCCATCCCTTCCAGATTCCCTTCATTATGACCATTCGAGATCGCTAAGACATCATATCGACTACCTTGAGGTTCGTTGAAATGGTCCTCCTAGGTTCATGTTAGATTGCCGTGACATTATAATTTTTACACCGATGAAATCCTCTATGCATATCAGTTGGTGAGACCTTTCGCTTTCATCGAGACCTCACCCTGCGAGGAGATGTCTCATCGACATGCTTGCTCATTCTTGCTTTCGGCAAGACAAGTCCTAGTCCCCAAGAGGTCATAGCAGGATCCAATAGCTTTATTGATATTCGTTGCTTCGCTAAGACATCCATCCTTCAGTGAGACCTCCCACCAAGCACTTTTCACTTTTGCCGGAGCCCTTTGTGAGTTGATATTTAGTCGCCAGAACACTATAATTCTCATGCCAAAAATCTTTCCGTTTGCAAGAGGTCATGACAAGCTCCCATAGCTTCGCTGATATCCATTCGTGCTTCAGGGAGACAATCATGCTTCGCTAAGACCTTACCACAAGCTCCCTCCTCTTGCCGAAATCTTCGCTTTTGGCGAAACTCCTTAGGATCGCCAGGACTTCATAGCAAAACCTTTTCTCTTGGCGAGCCCTGATCTTCTATTGGGGTGACTTTATAATGTCGCCAAGAGGTTATGCCAATGGAACTCTTCATCAGCGAAACATAACATAGTCGCTGGGACCTCATATCGAAAGCTTGAGTCTGGCCGAAGTGATTGTTTAAACTTTGATGGTCGGTGAGACAAGATGAATTCGCCAAGACCTTACCTCGACCACCCTTGGCTCATACTGATATGTTTGCTATGACCCTTTTCACCGAGACATTACATCGAAACAATTGACTCTTGGCAAAACCTATTCTGATTGCATCCTTTGGTGTAACTCCCAGAAGTCACCTAGACTTCTCGGCGAGCTCATAACTCTTGCCGAAGCTTTCATTCCGAGAATTCCCATTGGTCCAGAACTTTTCCTTGACCACAGATGTTTGCTAGTACCGAATTTCTCTGAAATCTACCATTTCCCTGATTTTTTGAAGACTCCCATCTGACTCAATTTTTGTGAAAATCTGTCCCTCACGGATTTCCCCAAAGTTTGGTTAAACATAAAGGAACATGAAATAATTGAATTCGTTTATAATTGGTGATGCATTTGATGATTATTTCATGTCATATTTGAATCTCTCAGGTGATTTATTGATTAAAATTGATGAAGTTTGATGATTAAGTAGCTATTTCTTAGGTTTTTCGCTAGAATCTGATCGGTCTGGAATTTCTCGAATTTCTCTCTGGCTCAAATTTCGTAGATGGTCTTGAAACCCAAAATTGGCTGTGGTTATTTTATATGAATTTTAATTATACCTTGACTATGAGAGATGCATTCTAGTGGTGTTTTGATGGATTAACCTTGCTTTCCTATGGTTTTCATTATGTTTTCATGTTGAATGCAGGCTGAATCAAGCAAAACGACAGCTAGTTCCTCATTATCTGATGTCGAGAGGATCAAGCTGGACATCAAGAGCAAGGTTCTTGAAAGCAAGATTACTTCTATCTGGTCAAAAGTCACTGATACCAACATTGGCCTTTGGGACTATGAGGAGTTTAAAGAAAGAATGGCGTCCGGGGATCTTCCTTTGGTGACTAGAAGAATGATGGAATTAGGATTGTCGCATGTTGCTGGTTTTCCTTATACAGTACAATGCTATGAGCTGGTCCTTGAGTGCACTAGGAACTATGATCAGGATACACAGAGGATAATTGGTCCTCAAGGGAGAGTCATTTCCAATCTCAACCCGATCTCCATTGCCTAAACCTTCGACATGCTAGACATATCTCATGTAGTGGGATTCACCATTGAGGCAGCCCAAGAGTTCTATGATGACCAGACTATGAATTCACAACAACTAATCAACTCCTGGCTAGAGAAGGCCAAGTCCCACTATTCCAAGTTGCCTAAATAGTTGTACAGAGCAAAGTTCAAGAAGGAATACTATGATGCCATCACCTTTCTTAGCAGGGTGCTTGGATTGAGGAGTGCTGGTATATTTGAGAATTGGATGTGCCATGTAATTGTGAGGATGGAGAAGGAGAATATCAACTACCATTGAGCAGGGGTCATCATTCAAGTGATTCATAAGCAATTTTCAAATGTATTGTAGACAAAGACCTTCATAATGACCTCATATCTGGTCTATGCACTGGCTAGATTCAATCCTTACAAGGGATTGGATACAAAGGGAATTTTTGTACAGGATATCATTTATGAGGTTTACCCTTAGTTGTACTTAGGAAGCTCTGACTATAGGAGGGAAAATGATGCATTTACCATGCATATTACTAGAATTCTTCAAGAAGCAGAGCATGACAGAATCTCACATCAGGAAAAGGAACTCATCAAGAAATATGGAGCTTGGTTTATCCAATTTCCAACTTTCTCCTACATTCGGATTGATGGTTGCTAGAAAGCTCCATACAAACTCCCAAGGTATCCCACTGATCACATTATATTGTTGGAAGTCACTAGGTAGATTTGTGATTTTGATGCCACCATCAAGAAGGACAAGCATAAGACTGGATTTGGTGGAAAGTTCCCACTAAGAATTGGCACTGGAGAGGTTTTCCCTTCCATTGGTTCTACCCAAGCTTAAGAGGAAGAATTGAATACTCCTGGCTTGTCTTTCCACTCCCAAAGGTCCAATTTTGACATCACAGGAGAGGCTCAAAGGAGGGCTAGCAGGAATTTGGCCATAAGGTGAACTTAGAGGACTATTGGGCCAACTGCAATGTTGAATATGAGGTCCAAAAGAAGAAATTATCCCAGCTTCCAGTGGAAGCAGTCTGATTGTACAATGTGAGGGTAGTCCTAGATCAATTGTAGGATGATGGGGACTTAATTTAGGATCATGCCTATGAGTAGTAAAAGATAGGCCAATTGGTGATGTAGACTGGTTAGAAGAGGAGCAAACAGAACTAAAGCAACTAATGGAGCCAACCATTAAAGTTACCAAGATGTGGCTCAAACACACTATGTGGGAATTGGAAAATAAAGGAGTAAAATGCACGTATGCCCTAATGGGGGACTTGGATTCCCACTCCACTTCTGAAGAATCCACCGAGTAGGATCCCAGAGGTAAAGGTAAACTAGACTCTCTTGTCAAAATTAAATCTAAAGGTGTTCAGGAGGAAGAAGTCCAGGGAGCAGAAAAAAAGAGGAGGCCAAAGGCCAAGAGGAGAACAAGGACTAAGAAGTCCGAGCAGAGTCTTGAGGTTGATGCTTCTATGCCGAAGAGGAAAAGACTTGTCAAAATATTAGAGAAGGCCGCCTCCAAGGTTGGGGAAGAAGTTGCCCCACTAGTGATAAATCTTGAAAGCTCAGAGGAGAAGGAAAAAGTGTATGCAAGGAGGTCTAGAACTCCTTCTCCTAGGGACAATGTGCCTAAGGCTGACCTACCTCTGGTGGCTTCTCATGATGAGCAGCATGATGATGTGCCTCCTGCTCATGAAACCGAGAGTGAACCAGGTGAGACAAAGGATGTTGATGATAATCCAGATACTAAGGGTGAGAAATTCCATGAAGGAGAACTCTACAGTGTAGAGGTAGAAGTGGAGAAAGAAATGCAATCTCCCTTGGTTACATATGCAGAGTCACCAGTTAGGAATGAGGTAGTTGAATCTCCTCCAAGGGAGGAAGAAGCAGAAAAGGTTCCCTTTCCTATGCATGAAGAAGAGAATGTTGAAGAGGAAGAAAGTAAGAAAGATGAGACTCCTGATGAATAGAATTTGGGTGAGGAGGCACATGAAGATCAACAAGAAGAAATAGTGCAAAGTCAAGTGCAATTGGAGCCCACTGTTCCGGAGTGGATGGACAAGGAAATAAAGAGGAAACAAGTTGTGGTAGAGGACAATCCACTGAATTGAGATGCACTACTAGCCGTAATTGGAAAAGATAAAGGTAAGAAAAAGGCTAGAGTGATCTCGAAGGTAGAAAGGGATGAGGCACATAACAAGGTTGTTCACATTGCCACCCTTTCTCTAGACAAAGATAGAAATGATGTGGTTGAAAATGATTACAATGTTCAGAATCTCAATCTAGGGCCTACATAAGTTAAGCAAGACATTGAGGACTATGAGGTCTCTAGTACTGTTATTGTGGATCGGCTAAGGAAGGAAGTGAAGACCAAGCAGGAGCTGAAGAGAGAGAATGCAAATCTCAAGAAATGCTTGGAGGAATTGATGAAGCTACTATAGGCCATTAATCCTTCTTCCTCTACTACTAATCCTCTGCCTTAGGAGACCATAACTGAGCTATAAAAGATGAAAGCTTCCACTGTTACCACTGTGAATTGGTTGAAAGGGGTGAAAGCAAAAGGTGATGAGGCTACTAAGGAAATCTTGTTGATAGGAGGGGATGCTGCAAGGACCACTGAATGGTTGAAGCAGGTAATGGCTAAGGATGAAGAAGGCACCGACCTCTTACTGCAGAAAACCAATACTATTATGGAGTACACCTAGGACAAGTTGGTGAATGATGGGATCCTTCCTTCTTCTAGAGCTTCCGAACCTTGGGAGTGGTTTGAGACACTACAAATCAGGTAGAAGATATTGAAAAAGATTCACAAACAAGGGAGGCAGATTGATGACACCTTAACTAGGGTTTACAATGGTTCCATTGCCTTCTTTGAAATCATGACGGGAAGAAGGAAGATTGCACCCAAGTACCTGAGCCTGGAACTGTTGAGAGAATGGTGGCATGATGTGTATGCACCACTTGATGATGGCTCTATTTCTGAGCACCAACTGGATGATGTGGCCACCTACCTCGCAGTTATTGATAAGCATGTGACATATAAGGTAGACTGGGATAGGTCGGTCAAACACTCAAGGGATGAAATTGCATCCATTGAGAGGCGACTTAGGGTTCTACCAGTACCACCTGTGGCCAACTTAGATGTAGCATTCTTGAACCTACATGATGAGTTAGATTGGCATGAGGATGATGGGGTAGAGAGGTAATGATAGGCTATGGCACGATTTGTGCTTCCCTATTATCTTCCTGCGCATCGTCCAAGCTGCACAGCGGATCTCAAGCCGATTTGGATAGGACATGCATTTATTTCCAGTTTGAATCATTTTGAAGACTCTCTTGGTTAGGTGGTTGTGCTGAGTTATTGCTACGAAACCCTTGCCTAGCTGATGGATTTCTGGGGAATTCTATATAATGGGCATGCCGCCTCTCTTGAAAAGGGTTAGAAAAATTAGAAATAGTTAGAAGGTTAGAATTTGTAACTAGAACATAGAGAAGAGCTAGTTAGAAGTAGAGTAAGTTATTAGGTAGTTTCCCTAAAGCAAATATTGTAACAAAAAGCTAGAATTGTTGCTACAGTGAACAATTTGAATACAAGAAATGACATTGTGATTTGGTGCCATACTTGTTTCTTTTGTTTCGCATGGTTCCAATTATTCCATCTTTAAAATTGCTTTGAGAGGGTTAATGTTTAGATTAGATTTGATTCAATAATGTTTGTGATTTAATACTTGAATGTTGCAACAATCCTTCAGTGCATACTTTTTGCAACCAACTAATTGTTAGTTGCTTTGCAAAGTTAGCCTGGACTTGATATTTCGTACGCTTAAGTTCGATTGTGAGGATTTGTTCATTTTAACTGCAATAGGGTTATCTGAATGAATGTTTACAATTTGAAAATCTTAATGCCTCAGAAGATTGCACTGTTTTCTATGAAATTGTAGATTTATCTTGGTCAAGTAGAAATCAATTTTGAAGGATTGGTCTGTTTTGAGTATTGGTTGCTTTCATTGTTAATCTTAGGAGTAGTATTAAATTTAGAACTCTCTCTGAAACCCTTATCTTTTTTTATTTCTTTGATTATTAGGTTAAAACTAGGATTGAAGCATCATCAGATTGTTAGATCTAATAAAATTGATTCAGCATTTGCTCATAGTAAGGTCCCATTTTGGTTACTATCATTTTCACATTTCATTACTGAGTTGTTTATGCACTGTCAAGACTTGCCATTAGAGACCTTGGGGTTATCTCTTGAGGCTTTCCGATAGAGATTTACCTTTCAAGAGAGATAGGATATCATATTCTGTCTAGCTATTATTGTGCAAAAAAAGGATCAACAGGAGCTAGCACTAGAAGGAGGGCCTGAATAAGCAAGTTGGATCAATTTTTGAACACCATCTCTCCTGAGAGATTCAGAAGAGGAACAAGATCCGATCTAGGAGAGGAAGAATTTCAAGAGTTACCAGACCCCACTAGGTGAAGAAGGACCAATAGAAGGGAATCATCATCATGTCATCCACTCCTGTCATCCACATCTTCATTAAGTTCATCTGAGTCTGAGGCCATTCCCAGTCCACAACCTCAGCCAGTCGTAAATCAGCCATTACCACCCCCACCTCCACCAATGGCTTTTCTAGAAACCAATCCATCTCTGCTAAGTTTTGCTATCTACAATGTTATGCCAAAAAAAACTGAACACTTATGTTCAAAATTCCATGTTAATGACCCAAATAGGACCGTTGAGGAGCACATTAGGATCTTTTAGACTGGCCTTAAACATAGAGGGGTAAACCATGAGGATGTAGCATGTAGGATATTTCCTTATTCACTAGGGGAAGATGCATTTTATTGGTATAACCACTTACCTGTTGGATCCATCCAACATTGGACTGAGCTAGAAGCTGCTTTCTTGTAGAAATTTTGAGTCCCCATCAGCTCTAATGAGCTTTACCATCAATTCACTAATGTTAAGAGAGAGGTCAATGAGCCCATAAGGTCTTTCAACAATAGGTTTCATCGTGCCAATACCATATTACAGACCCCATATGCTGTTGATGAAGCCACTACCTTAGAAGTCTACTACGAAGGACTTTATAGTTTAACAACTACTTTTATGAAATGGAGTAATAACCCCCCTAAGAGCTTACTAGATGCATATGCAGAGACTATAAAAGTTAGCACAAATATAAGGCAACATTTGTCGGGGCCTTTACCCTCATTAGGACCCGTTGCTCACCCTAGACAAGTTCCAGCTCTTAATCAAGCTTTTGCGAGCCATACTCCAATGATGAACCAGGTACCTCAGTTGCCTCTAGCCCCTTACCCAGGACCTCCTGGCGGACAAGTTTCATCCGTAGTTAGTTATCCTCAACAAAACGTAAACCAACCTCTACATATCCAGCCTTAGGCTAGTTATCCTTCATACCTACAAAATTCTGAGGTATTGAACCAGTCATTAAATACCAATGTTGTAGTAGGACATTCCCAAAATAATGCGAATCAACCTCCATATAGTAATCCTTATAAGGAAAGAATGGATAAATTGTCAAAACAAATAAAGAAGCTAAACATGGAGGTGACCTACTTGAGGAATCATAATAGTTAGTTGCAAGGTGCTTAGAGGAATATGCAGTCCACTCAGAATAGAGAGAATCCACAACAACACTTTGATAGAGGGAAACGTCAGGATAGAGGATATAACAATGATAGAGGATACAACAACGACAAAGGATATAACTAGGACAGAGGTTACAATAATGACAGGGGATATAATACTGAAAGAAGGAAGAATTATGATAAAGGACAACCATAAGGTCAGAACTTTGACAGAGCACCAGGTGGTGGACAAGGATTCAAAAGAAGACAGTAGTCAGGATAGAATAGGACTTGGAACACTGGTCCCAAAAATGGAGGAGTTCCCACCCCATTGGATCAACCAATTAGTCAACTTGTCAATCAGTCTACCAGTCAGCTGACTAATCAAGAGAAGCTTCCTAGTGGTCTATATCTAGTTGAGGCTACTTTATCGGGATGGTGTAGAATTCACAAGACTAGTCAGCATTCTGAGCTAGAATTTCAAGAGTTCCAAACAACAGCCTCAATCTTTTAGTACGAGGTGGAAAACAACACCAGCTACTAGGAAATAGTACCCTTTATTCCCTATGATTTTCCAGTGTTAGTATTAAACCATGCTCCTTTTCTGCAAAGTAAGGACAATGTACCTGAAGAAGAATCTAACTAGTTCGATGATGAGGTAGACTAGGTGTGCAATGGGGATGAAATGACGCAATTATTTGACAAGAATCCAGTAAATGACAATGGTCCTATAGATGAAGAAGAATCTTACATTGAGGAAGTGCAAACCTTCTAGAGACCAGTCAAGAGGTATGACTTGAGAGAGTTGCCACATAGGTGCCCATAGGTAGGAGGCCCCTTTACAACTACCATCCCACCAAATAATTTCAACACCCCTCCAGATCCTAATGCTAGTAACAATCCCTCATTTCCCTCGGTTTCCAGGCAATATTTATCTCTAGGAGGACATGCTGAGATACCAAAAGGAAGAAATGCCGATGCAAGTAAAGAAAAGATGGCAGAGTACCTGAGGGAGAACCCTACTGATTTAAATGAAGAACAATTAGCCACGTATGTTGCTGAAGAACTCCAAAAATTGAAGGTAAATCTATCTACATTTGAGCTATTAAGAGTTCCATCCATTAGGAATAAATTTTTAAGTTCTTATGATGCAAATTCTACGTTGCAAGATAAATCAGTTAGTAAGAATGTTCATAAAGTATCTAGTTCTCAGCCGATAGGAGGACAAGATCAGTCTCATGATCAATTCCATATGCCCCCTGGAGACACTAGGAAGGAAAGGGACAAATCTCAAGTTGTTCAAGTGGATACTCCCTTGACTCTATTTCAAGGAAAACAGATACTCCCCTATTCTTGATTTATGTCTGCGTATTTAGCAAGAATTTACATAATTGTTTGCTAGATTCTAGTGCCTCAACCAATGTCATGCCCCTTGGTGTTTGTAAAGCTATGGGTATCACCCCTGCTGATTCTCAAAAGAAGGTTACACAGCTGGATAGGACCAAAGTCAATGTTGTAGGAGAATTGAATTTGATTCACCTGCAAATTGCTTATGATCCTAGGATTCAACAAGTTGTCAATATACAAGTGGCTGACATCCCTAATGCCTATGGCCTAATCTTAGGGAGGGACTTTACCAAGGCTCTAAATGGATATGTGTCAATTGATCACTCCCATATATGGCTTTCCTAGAAAGGGGTACCGAATTAGATCAGAATTGAATGAGAACCCAAAATGAAATACATGACTACAGAGTATCAGAAAACCTCTGCTAAAATTCTAGTGTTAGAAGTAAGTATGGGTAGTTACATGCTTTATGCTCCCTTTGAAGAACTAGATTTGGAGGAGGTCTTCATGTTGCATACAGTGTTTCACGGCCTCACGATGGAGTCTAGTGGTGTTGAAGCCCTAGTGGACCCAGTTAAGGACAATATTGAACTAGCTGAAAGTAATGATGTTCCAGAGGATAATCAGCTGGCTCTGTTAGACAGTTTTCAAGAGTTCCTTCAAAAATGTATTGAGTGAAAAATTCAGTTAGGGAGAAGGATGAAGTTTGAAGAGCTACTTCTGCCCAATTGATGCAGGGTACATAATGCTTCACATTCAAAATTGAATTGTTGCTTATGCCAAGCTATAGTAAAACAAATACACAAGTATATTAATCCCACCCCTATGGTCCCGATCAATGTCCAAGAAGACCATGCAGAAAAAGAAATGATTCCTTTTGAGGAGCTATCTAGCTGTAACGGTGCAAGTAATATAGCAAGAGACTCTGCAGTTGGTGGATGCTAGACTCTGAGATTCGATGGCTCTAAATCAAAACAAGGAGCTGGGGCAGGATTTGAGCTAATCAACCCAAAAGGTAAGACATTTTTTGTTGCTCATAGACTTTAGTTCCATTGTACAAATAACGTAGCCAAATATGAAGCTTTAGTTCATGGATTGTTGATGGCCTTAAAGAAGAAGGTTAAGATCTTACAAGTGTATGCAGGAAGAATGACTAACTACAGACACAAAGTATGGGACCTTATTGAAAGATTTGACGTCTTCAATATCCAGCTGATTCCACAAAATAAAAACTAGATAGTTGATTCCTTGGCCTAGGTAGCTAGCACTCTGCAGCCTCTATCTCTTTCTGGGTTGAAGAAGTTTATAGTGGAACTAACCCCAGTGCCCTCAGTTCCTGATAATATTACCATTTTCCAAGTGTTTGAAGATGATAAGCATATTCTTGACTTTATCACAAACATAGACATTTTTGCTTCTCAGATCATTGAGGAAATTGAGCTTCAAGAGGCAGAGATAGACTTGGAAGGGGTAATCAACCTGAAGACCAATATAATCCCTAGGAGAATGGTGCAACTAGAAAGAATCTTTGATCTAGACAAGACTAGAGATCACAATCAAGACATTAGGAAAGAATCCATTAGTGGAAAATGTGACAAGTATAATATGGGATCCCAAGAAGATGTAAAAAATATTCTTATTGGCAAAGTATGCACCCTAGAAGAAAGACGGGGAATCATTGATGCATTGCACAAATACCCAAATGTGATAGCCTGGAGTTATGAAGACTTGAAGAATTATGATACATCAGTCATAACTCATACTATCCCTCTCACTCTAGGAGTGAATCCATTAAGACAGAGGCAGAGACCTATTAATGCTCTGCTAGAACCAGTAATACAAAGGGAATTGCAGAAGCTGTTGTATGCAAGAATCATATTTCCAGTCAGACACTCTACTTGGGTTGCAAACCTGGTTCCTGTACGAAAGAAAAATGGCAAAATTAGACTGTGCATGGATTTCATGAACCTGAACCGAGCATTAGAGAAAGACAATTATCCAGTTCCTTCAGTAGATGAAGTACTCTAGATCATCAACGGATCTTAGATGATGTCTTTTCTGGATGGTTACTCAAGATATAACGAGGTCATAGTGCAATATGAAGATAGACATAAGACTGCTTTCACCACTAAGTGGGGCACCTTTGCTTATAGAAGAATGCCTTTTGGCTTGATTAATGCTGGAGCTACATTCCAGAGAGCAATGGACATAGCCTTTAAAGATATAATTGGGAAGTGCATAATAATCTATATGGATGACCTGATGATATTTTTAAAGAACAGAGGTGACCATGTCTCAGATCTATGCAAGGTTTTCTAAAAATGTAGAGAGTTTGGGATATCCCTCAACCCGAAGAAATGCATCTTTGGAGTAATAGAGGGTAAGTTACTAAGGCATATTATCTCTGAAAAGGGGATTGCAATTGATCCAAAATGTAGAGGCTATTCTTAAGATCCCACCACCTGCTATTACAAAGAAAATGAAGTCATTCTTTGGAAAAATCAATTTTGTCAGGAAGTTCATCACTGGATTTGCTGAGATAGTTAAGCCACTGAATGTAATGTTGAAGCAGGAGGCCAAGGTGGAATGGAATGCAGAAACGAAGGAAGCATTCACAGAGATAAAGAAGGCAATTGCTAAAGCTCCCATTTTAGTAGGCCCCGATTATGCCAAACCATTCTACATATATTCATTTGCTTCTGACCACTCCTATGCTACTATACTAACTCAAAAATATAACCAAGGCAATGAACACCCCATAGCATTCATGAGCACACCATTGAAGGATGCAGAACTGAGGTACCTAAATGTGGAGAAGCAGGCTTATGCCTTAGTCAAGGCAGTAAAAAAAATTAGACAATACATCCTCAGAAATAAGATCTTTGCTATAGTTCCTGGTCCTACAGTCAAGCTGCTCTTGATACAGAATGAACTGGGCAAATGAAGAGCCAAGTGGGTAACAATGCTACAAGAGTATGATATGGAGATTCAACCCATGAAGCTGGTAAGAGGGTAGGGGCTCACAAAGATAATGGCAGAGACAGGCCCTGATTTTATAGCTCAAGCTTATACTTTAGAGGATGTTTCTCTTGGCGAGTGGTATGATAATGTTATTCATTATCTCCTAACTCAGAGGTGCCCTAATCATCTCAATCCAGTACAAAGAAGGGCGTTGCGCTTAAGGAGCAACAATTTCATGTTAAAAGGGGTTGTCCTATACAAGAGAAATCACGAAGGTGTGTACTTAAGGTGCCTAGGAAGGGCAGAATCTAAAAGAATGATGTCGGAGTTCCATGATAGATATGGTACAAGCCATGGGTCAACACCATCTACAGCAAACCAGATTCGTAGAGTTGGTTACTACTGGCCTACATTGTTTAAAGACACCCACAGTCATGTCAGGACATGCCATGTGTGTCAGACGATGACCACCAAAGAGAAGTATGCAACACTCCCACTCCAACTGGTCTTTTAGGTAAAGCCTTTTGCTCAATGGGGAATGGACTTTATTGGCCCCATCAATCCACCCTCCTCTGCTAGTCACAAGTATATTCTCACCGTTACTGATTAATTTACGAGATGGACAGAGGCTCTTGCATGCAAACAATGTACTTCTGAGGTAGTGATCAAATTCCTTGAATCTAGTACTCTTAATCGTTTTGGATGCCCCATGTCTTTAGTTTGTGATAATGGTCCTATGTTTTCATTGTTGAAGTTTTCTAACTGGGCTTTTGATCATGGGATCATTATCAAATTTGCATCCAATTACTATCTGTAGGGTAATGGGTTGGTTGAATCCTCTAATAAGAATCTTTTGAATGTCATCCACAAGTTATTAGGAAGGAACCCTAGAGACTAGCATACCCAACTCAGATTTTCTCTTTGGGCAGATCGTAAAAGATGTAGACACCGAAATTTGGTTTAGGCCTGCGACTTCCATATTCTTCATTTCTTCTATTCTTCACGGTCATGATTAAATAATGTCAATTATTTAATTAGTTCTTTTTAACATCAATTCTTCTATTAATTAAATTACCTTAATTATTTAATTAATTCACACTTTTCTTTATTCTATCTGATTAATTAAATAAACGCTTTTTATTTAATTATGTTACTAATTAACATTATTCTTCTTATTAAATTAAATAAATTATTATTTAATTTACTCTTTATCATACTTCAACTATAATTAAATAAATTCTTTATTTAATTATTCATTTAAATTTCTTTATCATTTAATTAAATAAATCTTATTTATTTAATTATTCCTCCAATATCGAGTCTTGAATTAAAATGAACTATTTAATTCATTAATTCTATTTTAACGCATTCCTCTATATTTTAGATAATTATGTGAGTTATCTAAGTATTCACCTTTACTCGACTCAACATCTATTTTAATCATTTAATTAACTCTTCATTTGATGTCTGAGTGGCGTTCTCGAGTAATCTCTTTGTCAGATCATTCAATCGTCCAGTTCTAACTTAATTGCATGTACATGCGGATTAATTAAATATTCTTATTTAATTAATTAAACCTCGTGCATGCATTCGAACGAGAGTCGTTATAATCAATCTTCATCTTTGTCATGCAAAGATATTTCTAATGTTTTCGAATGCCGAACTGAAGATTAAATCATTTATTTAATCTTTAATTCTATTTCTAGTTTGTATCACTCATGTCTCTACTGTCAGTTATCATAATGCATGTCTAATCAGTCGATCTCAACCGTCCGTCGATCTTTCAATCCTGGCCTGTCGTTCGAATAATCAATTTTCTATAAATTGATTTTTCATTCTTCATTCCAATCTCTCTCGAAATCTCTCGTGAATGTTATGACTGTTGAGAGCACTTTGTCTTGAATCTTCGATATTTTGTTAATCACTATCTTAGGCTATACTTGCACGAACTTGAAAATATGAGGGAAATTATACTACACAAGCAAAATGGAGAAGGGAAATCGATATGAATCATGGAAATACGTTTGGAATTGGTGAGATTGTTCTAGTTTTAATTACTTTTTTACTTTCTCATGTTCTTTGTTGCTTAACGAATGAATTTGCATTTTAAATTTAGTATTGTATGCATGTGTGCTTCTAATCTTCTCTGTTGTCTATTGTGAAAGATTTTTATTTGGCGTTACATTTGGTGAACCCGATGTGAAGACACCATCTTCGTGGATCCGTAGATATTTTATTTTGGTTTTTGCAAGTTTTTCATATGGAACGACGCATGTGAAGTTTTCTGCACCGCAATTGACTTTATGAACCGCATCTGACGGAGAAACAACGTAATTGAAGTTTTCTGAACCGCAAGTGATTTCCCAAGCCGCAACTGAAAAATAGACAACACATCTGACTGGTAACAAAATGACGCAATCGACTGGTATAATTTTATTTTTGTTTCCCGCAATCTAAAATTTTCAATTGATTTTTGTGTTACTGATATCTTATTTTCAGCATGTGGCCTTTTTGGAGTTAACAAACTTTTTGCAGGACAATTGACGAAGACAATATTGAAAATTACTAATGAGTTTTACTGAGGACATTTGTCGAAGACCCTAGTTAATTTTGAAACAGATTGTTTGGTAGTGTAGCAAATCTTTCGTTTGGATTAAAATTAACAAGTGTCTACTATGTTTGGTGTGAAAGTACAAGTTTGGTCACCCTTACGACTTGGTACATCAAAGTATCCTCTCCCCTTGCGCATCCATGTGATCCTGGGTGTAAGAGAAACAGTTACCAACTCTAGAACTTAGGCCTGTTCTGGTGGGAAAAAGTACTCACCCCAGGACAACTCAGACCGGTAGCACCCTAACCCAAGGGACTTCCACCGTATATAAAAGTGGGTTCTTGGGGAAACCCCAAGAATCATGAGTGGGTTCCGACGAGATGGATCCGAAAGGGGACTCAAGCTGTATGGATCACACCCCACGAACAGAATTCCTGAATTAAATACCTTTTGTTTTAGAGACCAACCTATTTGTGGTCGTTGCTTGGTATAGTGCAGGGTACAGTATCATGCCCGAAGATACTCACTACTGATCCCCTTGAGTAGAGATAGCAGTTCTTGGGAGGTCATTGCCCAAAGAATTTAGAATTGGTGTGCTCGAAAGACGTTAATGAGCCATGGAGGGGAGCCAATGCCACCAAATTCCTAAGCTATCCGCTCTCGAGAAGGAAAGGTGTTCATCACCAATCCGGGGTATAATAGGTGGGCTATACCAAGTATATAAACCCTAGGCCTTTGGCCTATTAGGATGTGCTTGTCTGTTATCACTTTAAATGTTCTTTGAGTCCAAAATCAAAACTGAAAACACTTTGTCTTACGATTGTCTTTGATTATCAGAATTTGATCACAGAAAATGAAGTCAGTTTAAATTTAATGTCACTGAAAATTCACAGAGTCGCAACTGTTCACAAAAAACTCGCATCTAATTTTTAGAGTCGCATCTGCTAATTTTCACGTCGCATCTATCATTAGAGTCGCATCTATTAAATTTTGAGTCACATCTATTAATTTTCGAGTCACATCTGTCATTGTCAGTCGCATCTGTTAATATTGGGTTGCATCTGTTAGTTTGGCTCGCATTTGCTTTAGAAAAACCACATGCGTTATATTCTGAGTCGCATCTATCAGTTAGAGTCACATCTGGTAAATTTTGAGTCACATCTGTCAGTTTAAACCGCAACTATTAAACTTGAACCGCATCTGTTAAATCCTACGACTCATCTATCTGATTATCAGAAAACCAGAATTCACAGTCACTGTCCAGTCAACACGGTTATACCAGTTTTAGGTGTCTTCATACAAACAGTCTTTGAAAATAGAAACCTGAAATGATTTGCTCAATTTTGCATACTTTAGGGTCATTTAGTCGTTCCATAGTTGTCTTCAGTTAGAGTTTAGCTTCATCTTAGGGTACATATTACCTTGCATTAGACTTCTAGAAAGGTCACTTTTACAAACTTTAGGATTGATTTACCATCTACACTCTAGAAAAGTCATAGTGTCAACAAAATTTGTCATTGAACCTAGTCCTATCATCTTATACTTTGTCCTATAGAGAGTCAT
The DNA here is from genome assembly GCA_007258455.2 of Sequoia sempervirens. Taxonomy (NCBI): domain Eukaryota; kingdom Viridiplantae; phylum Streptophyta; class Pinopsida; order Cupressales; family Cupressaceae; genus Sequoia; species Sequoia sempervirens. The sequence goes on along the minus strand of VDFB02193867.1, from coordinate 194,973,679 downwards.
CCTAGCTCATCAGTCTAGTTAGGAAACTCAACTTGTAATCCTCGTCCTACATTGGTTCCTTGACTTAACTAAATTGACACCTTGGTTTGACTTTAGGCAGTTGGTCCCTTCATCTTGGGTTTATAGAATTGATCACTTTAGGGTCTTGCTTAGACTTTTGCATCTTTAGAGTCTAGACTAGTGTCATCCTAGGAATCCATTATTTTGCATAAGAAAATCTCAAAAACATAGACTAGGGTCATACTGTTCATACATAAAGTCTTGCATTTCCCGCATATTGAGCTTGTCTTACATGGTTGAAACTAGGACTAAGAGAAGAGAGAGAGAAAACATGTCGAACCCAAATGATTTCATCAATCCATTTTCTTCAAGACCTCATAAGACTCTATTAGACAAATTCACCACTAGAAACACTCAAGGACATATTGTAGTAGAGGACATAGAGGCTGCTAGACAGGACCCTGAGTTTGCCTCTTTTGTAGATGAGTACCTAGCAAATGATCATCAACAATTTTTAGGTAAATTTCTAGTTGAAGGTGCTACCTTACCTCCAGGATTTGACATTAGCACCTTACAAACTCAACCTACACAAGGGACAAATACTATGACTACTAGTACTACTATACCTCAAGTCAGCACGACTATGCCATCTAGCATATCTACACATAGTACGATAGTCCATACGTCCCCATTTGGTACATCTAGCATGACATCGAGATTTAATTTCACTACAGGGGCTTCATCATCTACTCCCTTCGGTCCTCTTGTTGGGAATAAAAGGTCTAAAACCTTAGCCTCCACACCTTATGTCGGTGCTACCAGTTCACAGTCAATGACTACACCCAATACTAGTACCATGAGTACCATACCATAGTCAATGGCCATACCTAGTGCTCAAGTCACTAGTACTATACCATGTATTACACAAACAGGGGGCATTCCCTCCTTCCAATATGGCAATCAAAATCCACTCTTCCAGACTAGCAGCAAAAACCAATTTACATCGATTCCGAATCTGAATCCCTTTTCACAGATTGGTAGTTAGAATCCGTCCACATAGATTCCAAGTCAAAACCAATTTACGTCGATTCCAAATCAGAATCCCTTTTCACAGATTGGTAGTCAGAATCCATCTACACAGATTCCAATTCAAAACCAATTTACACCGGTTCTGAATCGGAATCCTTTTTCACAGAGTGGTACTTGGAGTCTGTTTACACACATCTCAGGTCAACACCAATTTATGCCAATTCTAGATTGAAATACATTTACCAACATTCTGAATCCGAATCCACCTCAGATGCTAACATTCAATCAAAACCCATCACGAGACTTTGGATTTCAGAATACATACATGGATCCACATAATCCTCCTAGCACATCTTTGACCCAAGTTGACATCCTACAAACACAAATGCACACATTACAAACGCAAATGGATAACATGTCGGTGTCAACTAAGAAATCATTTTCAACAAAGGACATATGCCCATTCCCTTTTGATAGATCATTGTACATGACACCTTTCCCTCACGGATATTTCATACCGAATCTTCCTAAGTAAAATGGCAAACGAAATCCAGTAGAACATATCAGGGAATTTTCTACCATATGCATAGATGTCACTTACGACCCCACTTATCTTATGAGACTATTTCCACGAAGTCTTGTAGGAATTGTACTAGAATGGTTTTCGGGTCTAGATTCTAGCATTAGATCATGGGGAGAACTAGTTGAGAAATTTGTGGAGCAATTCTCTTTCAACATTGACCATGAGATAAATATAGCAACCTTGTGCCACACAACGCAAGATGAAGGTGAAACATTCATTGCTTTCTTCCAGAGATAGAGAACTATTGCTAGTAGGTGTCCTATTGAGATACCCAAAAAACAAAAAGGTTACAATGTTTCAAGAAAACCTTCATCCAAAACTTAGGAGTAACTTAAGGGTACATTGTTGCATATCTTTTTCAGAACTAGTGGAAAAAGGAGTGATAATAGAGAAGGATCTCATTGAAAAGGGTGAACTCAAGATGACAACAGCAAATCGAAACCTGATCGTACAAAACACCCCCATGGATATAAATAGATTTTGGTCTTGCAACAAAAATGTCACAAATGATGGGGTGGTTGATGCTAAAACATTGCAAGCAGGACCCCTCCTCACATTACAAGGGCCTCATAACTTTGCTAACACGCTTAATGCTTTCAATCAACCTCCCAACGTGGTCCAAAATACTCAATGCCCACAACAAAGGAGATTTCAAAAATGTGAGTTCAATCCCTTAGGGGAACCCATTGAGTCGGTGTTCAAACAACTGTTACAACACAACCTCATACAGCTGCAGGAACCAAGACAATATGATCTAGGAAAGTTTAAACCAGCTTGGTGGGATGACAATGCCTTTTGTGATTATCATAGGACTAAGGGAAATAACCTAAAAAATTGTTGACAACTGAAGAATATCATACAGGATCTTGTTGACAGGAGAATTATTGAGGTTAGTGGACAAAAACAAAAGAGATTGAACACTGATCATCAAGTCTTTTTAGACCCACTACATGATCATGGGAAAGGAACTGTCCCCAGTTCGAGTACTAAGACCAATATGTCAGCCAATTATGCCAGTATGAAACATGATTATGATAGTGGAAAAATCATTCATTGCCTTCGCACCGCTGATCAAAATATCAATACCATTACTATCAATGCTAATCCTGAGTGTGCGGTCAATACTCATCGTACTAAGTTTACTATCCCAAGCCCTCCGTCACAGCAAACACCCCAACCTTCCAAGTTACAATATAACCTACTTGACCAATTGGGGAAGACCCTAGCCCAAATCTTAATCTTGGAATTGTTGCATATCTCTCCTGAGCATCGATCTATCCTCTATAAGGCTTTACAGAACACCACGGTCGCTAATGACCTTGATGTCAATCGTTTCCAGGAGATGGTGGGCTACTTGACCAATAATCACCATGCCACATTTTCTGAACTAGACTATGCCACTAAAAAGACGAACCATAATGACCCTTTACATCTGGAAGTCCTTGTTGATGACACCAAAGTTAGATGAGTTTTGGTAGACAGAGGAGCAGGGTTAAATCTATGCACTCTAAAACTAATTAAGGTGTTAGGTATCTCAGAAGCATGCATAGACATGACAAAAAGTATTGTCATAAAAGCTTATGATGATGAGGAACAAAAATCAAAGGGGGTGGTAACACTTCCTATCAGAATTGGTCCTGCAGTGATGAAGAAAAAGTTCCAGGTCTTGGATCTCACCCTCCCTTATAACCTTCTACTAGGTAGACCATGGATTCATGCCATGAAGGAAGTCCCTTCCATGTATCATCAGTGTCTTAAATTCCCTTACAATGGCACTGAAATAACTATAGATGGTGATCCCGATCCTTTCCAGTATTGCACCAATCTAAAGGAGATCCCTCAATGCCAAGTGCCAGTAAACCAAGAGGCCTTACCGTCTAATCCATCTTCCTATGTTGACCCTTCCACACTCACTCGAACATCAGTTTCACCCTCACTTCTTACCACTCTTAGGGTTGAGATCCAAGACAAGGGTTGTGGAGAGTATTACATGAAGACTTCTTATTGTGTTAGCCATTTGGTTCCTCCTAAGTCATATGGTTTACCTATAATAGATAGGGGACAATCTATGATCACTATGCATGTTCCCCCACAACAACTTTCACTAAATGGGGTGAATTAAGCAAAGAGGCTGTAGATACAGAAGATGTCACTTCCTGGCTGTATAAGGAAGATAATCAAGAACCCCTTTTACTTGCTCATATTCCTACAAGTTTATATGGAAAGGGTTTCAAAATAATGCAAAGAAAAGGATATGATGGACAGAGTGGTTTAGGTTTAAACCAAGATGGCAGAATTGAACCAATATTTGTTTCTCAGTGGCCAAAAGGAGTAGGGCTAGGGTTTCAACTGATTCAAATTGGCGTTCCTAGTACTCCATTACCCTTACTTGAGGAAGTACATGCTTCAGAAGATATTAAGACATCTCACGAACCAGTAGACCAACATCATTATGACTCCCCCAATTCTAACGATTATGAGTGGGAATCGTTATCCTCTACTTCTCCCATGGACCTTGACAAATTATTTGGAGAATTGGACTTGATGTTAAGTTCCTCACCGAATCCCTTAAATTCCTATCCACCAAAGAAAATGAGAAAAGAGGAATGGTTTAAACACTACTATTGGGAATCACTTGATCCTACCTCGTGGCAACCTGAGCCACCTGTTTCCGATTGTCAAACCTTGGCATTAGGCCCACCTATTCATCCACCTAGACCCAAACCCAAGAGCAAAAAGGACTTGGTACAAGGCTTTTGTAACCACATGAATAATTCAATCTTTACCTTGACCTCATTAGACTTTGGTAACTCCGACGATGACATGCCCTTAGTTTATCCCCAACTCATTGATTGGGATCAACAAGATACACCCGTCTTAGACACTTTTGAGAATGACGAAGCAATTCCTGAGTTCCTGGGATTACGTGAAGGCATACCTAATGGAGATCATAAAGATGGTTTTACCATTGACTTGGACAACAAAGCATATTTTGGGGAATCTGTTCAACCCTCCAGTCGCAAAAATGAGAAAAAAGATAAACAAAATAAAAAGGATGAGTCTCTAGGTGAAAACTGAAAGGCACCTCTAGACAATGAAAAAGTAAAAAGAAAGGACGCATCCGAAGGTGAAAACCTTTCTAAGGCACCTAAGGATGGAGTTTTGAACATTCTTCCCATTGCACAAGAAAATTCACCCATGCTCATGGAAGAATCAGTAGAAGTCAACATAGGCACAAAAGAGAATCCTCGACTGATTTATTTGGCAGCGTCATTGACAACAGAAGAGAAATCAGAGTTCCACCACTTCTTTGAACAGAGACAGATAAATTTTTCTTGGTCATATGTTGACATGCCCAGGTTAGATCCTAAACTTTTTCTACATCATTTTCCCCTACAACCAGGTGCCAAACCAGTGAAACAGAAGTTGAGAAAAATGCACCCACAAATTGCTTTATTAGTCAAGGTAGAACTCAAGAAATTGTTAGACGTTGGTTTCATTAGGTCTATCGACTATGCAGATTGGATTTCCAATCTTGTACCAGTCACTAAACCAATTGGGGGCATCCGCATCTACACTGATTTTAGATATATCAACAAAGCTTGTCCTAAGGATGACTTTCCTTTGCCTAATATAGACATGATAGTTGACATGACAATAGGATATGAGATGTTGTCCCTTATGGATGGATTTTTCAGGATATAACCAGATCAGAATTGCAACTGAAGATCAACATAAGACAACTTTCACTTGCCCTTGGGGAATGTATTGCTGGAATGTTATGCCCTTCAGACTCAAGAATGCCGGAGCAACTTATCAACGTGCCATGACTACTATCTTTCATGATCTAGTACACACTCTTATGGAGGATTATGTCGATGACCTTATTGCAAAATCCAAAACAAGGGCAGAACATTTACAGGTTTTAGACAAGATATTTTAGAGCTTAGAGAAGTATAATGTGAGGCTCAATCCAAAGAAATGTGTGTTTGGAGTCAAGTCAGGAAAGCTGTTAGGTTATATCATCTCTAGACGAGGCATTGAAGTGGATCCTACTAAGGTGAAAGCAATCATGGACATGCCACCACCCGCCAATCTCAGTCAAATAAGGACATTACAAGGATGGTTGCAATCCATTAGAAGATTTATAGTGTAGCTAGTAGACAAGACACACCCTTTTCAACATTTACTTAAGAAAGGAGTACCTTTTGCATGGACACCTAGGTGTGAAGAGGCTTTTCAACTGATCAAAGAATATTTACTTACACCACCTGTCTTAATGCCACCTATTGAAGGAAGACCATGATTCTTTATATCACAACAACCCATTCATCACTCAGAGCATTGCTTGCACACAATGACAATGAAGGTCATGAAAGGGCAATCTATTATATCAGCTAGACTTTGGTCGGTTATGAGCTCAACTACAGTAACATTGAACGTGCCTGTCTTGCAGTAGTATTTGCTACCCAAAAACTAAGGAACTACATGCTAAACCATCAAACAATGTTGATTGCTAAAATAGACCCTCTAAAATATCTTCTCAGCAAGGCAGCATTAACAGGACGACTGGCCAAGTGGGTTATGATACTTAGTGAGTATGATATCCAGTATGTAGAAAGAAAGGCTATTAAAGGACAGGTCATTGATGATCGCTTAAGACGCACCCATACAGGCATCACCCCTTAGTTGCAGAATTTCGATGAGTTCATATTCATAATTACACAAACATAACATGTAAGTTGTACTTGATGGCTCACATACAAATCATGGTTCGGGTGGTATATTGTTTATCACACCACGGGTGATTCCATCCCTAAGTCATTCAGGATTACATTCCCATGCACTAATAAGATGGCAGAGTATGAAGCTCTAGTGACAGGCTTACGCATGGCAGTCAAGTGGAAAATTAAGATTTTAGAAGTATATGGGGATTCTCAACTAGTAATCAAACAGGTAAATGATGATTATGAGACTAAGGATGAGAAGCTTACTCCATACAAACGCATGGCTGATAGCTTTAAAGAGTACTTTGACAAAGTTGAATTTCATCAAATAGCTCAGATTTTAAATAGGGCAGTAGACGCTATGGCTACAATTGCATCACTTCTGGACATTCCTAACAACGTGCCTAAGTTTGAGTTCTTGGTCGAACAACTTTTGGTCCCAGCCTACGATATCCCAGATTCTGAAATGGTGTGTGATATTGTTGGTCCCGATTCCCCATGGTACAAAGAAATCTATGATTACCTTCATGCCGGAGTCATACCCATTGGCCTATCCAATAACCAACGTAGGACATTTCTCCGCAAGTCAGCCAAATACACCATCATCGAAGACACCCAATATAGATGCTCCTTAGATAATACCCTACTAAGATGCCTTCATTCTACTGAAGCACAAGCAACCTTGTGTGGGGTGCATGAGGGTATATGTGGTTCCCATTCTAGCAGTCCTACCTTAGCCAAAAAGATTATGAGACTGGGTTATTAATAGCCTAATATGGAAAAAGACTCATATGTCTTTGTAACGAAATGCTGCCAACACCAAGTTCATGGAGATTTGATACATGCCCCAGCACAGGAGCTTTGTCCTATCACGTCACCATGGCCCTTTGCCCAATGCGGACTCGACCTCATAGGTAAGATCCACCCCACATCATCTAATGGACACAAGTTCATTATCACTACCACTGAGTACTTTACGAAGTGGATTGAAGCTATTCCTATGACATACATTACTAGAACACAAATTTCTAGATTTATCCTAAACTATATCATCTGTCGGTATGGTGTCCCTCAGTCCATAATCACTGATAATGGCCACCCATTTAAGAATCAAGAAGTCTGCCACCTATGTGATGAATTTCATATCCAACACCACTTTTCCACTCCATACTACCCACAAGGTAATGGCCAAGTGGAGGCATCTAACAAGACCATCATTAGAATCCTCAAGAAGACTGTCAATGATGCTGGTCGTGACTGGAATTTACAGCTTAACCCTACCTTATGGGCTTATCGCACAAGTATCCGTACTCCCACTGGTGCTACTCCATATTCACTTGTTTTTGGGTCTGAAGCCATTCTGCCTATTGAGGTTGAGATTCCTTCCGTAAGGGTATCCCTAAAAGGCCACATTGATGACAAAGAGTATCGAGTGTCGAGACTCCATGAGCTAGAATTCCTAGATGAGCGAAGACAGAAGGCATTAGACCACCTTCAAGCATATCAGAATCACCTTCGTCGTAGCTATAATAGGAGAGTGTTGAATAGAAACTTTGACATTGGTGACCTAGTTTTAATGGAGAACACAAAGAATCAAGCAGAAAGAGAGAAACCAGGAAAGTTTGAACCTAACTGGTTAGGACCTTATGTTGTTACAGAAGCTTTTGGATTAGGATCGTACCAACTTTCTACTCCTGAAGGCGAACCATTGTCCTCACCAATCAATAGTATGCATCTGAAGAAGTTCTACGCATAGCTTCTGGGAGCCTTTGTCTTAATTAGCAAAAATACAAAAAAAAATAGAAAATCATAAAAAATCATTATCAAGGTGAAAACCTGGCAAACAGGCGTCTTGTTAATACCAAAAAAATTAGATAATCTGGAAAATAGTAAAGACAAATCATTCGTCCAATAGTGAAAACCACTTCGGTGGCGCTTTGGATAAGTACCATGGTGAAAACCTGGCAAACAAGCCATGTGTAGCTTAACTCTTCTCCTTTATCTACTATTATTTTGTACATAGTCTTTATCCTTGTCTATAATCCACTACCTTGTACATAGTCCCTATCATTATATATCATCCATGATCCTTGTACATAGTCCCTATCATTATATATCATCCATGATCCCTGTACATAGTCCCCTACCCTGTACATACTATCTATCCCTGTACATATTCCTTATCTTTCATATCCATCGCTTGTATATACCATTTGTAATAAGTGGTATTCTTTCCCATGACTTGGAACGATTGACATCGAGTGTATTTCACATCCTCCATTTTACCCTATTTCATAGTCAATCGGTCTTATACTTGACTGGGGAAAACACTTGACATGAGTCATATTGGTTCTTACATTGGTCATGTTGAAGACGTAAGACCATAGAAAAATCCAAAAACATCACAAAATGACCTGAGAAAACACAAAAACATCAAAAAACTTCAAAAAGACAAAAAAAATCAAAACATTTCAAAAATCCAAGAACAGAGTCAGAGTCAGTCACACTTGTCAGTATTTGCCGTTAGTCGAACTACATTGCCTCTGCAACTGTACGTAGGCAAGGCCATCTACTGATGTGCCCACAAGGCATTAGATCAGTCCATTTAGATTTGTCTATATAAAGTCTTGATTCAATCCATATGTCTATATGACAAGGTCATTGGTTGTGTCGAACTATGAGGTCTCTGCATGTATAATGTAGGCAAGGCCATCTTCCGATGTGCCCCCAAGGCATTAGGTCAATCCATTAGGGTTCGTCGCATCCACTTTCATCACATCTTCTATTTGTAGTCAGTCTTGTCGGTCAAGTCAAGTCGAACTATGAGGTCTCTGTGTGTATAACATAGGCAAGGCCATCAATCGATGAGCCCCCGAGGCCGTACTAGGTCAGTCCTTTAGGGTTTGTCATCACACACAGTCAATTGTCTGCAAATCATATCAAGTCATGCATTACTCTGGGGAACAAGTCAGCAATGTCTCTAAGTCAAATCAAACAACTTTCCAAACAAAACAATCAAAACAGATCAACTATAGTCTGCTACAAGATGTGTCCTTCTTGGAAACATACGTTATCAAAATAGTCAACCTATGTCTTATTTAGGATGAGTCCTTCCTGCATAATCGACAAAGTCAAACAATCAAACATAGCCTTACACAGGTTATCACATCAACGACATCTAATTCAATGTCTTATACGATACATGTCTTTCTGAAACCAGGCTTTGTCATGCCTTATACAGATAGTCATAACATCGAAACCAGACACAGTCTTATCCGATATGTGTATCTCCTGAAACCAGGCTCTATCAATCAATCCTTTTATCAAACAAACAAGATCAAGTTTTGGCAAATCTTTTTACTGGCTTTTTGACTCTATGGCTTATTTATCTAATCATTTATCTTGAATTGATGACTGGGATTCAGGTTACTAGCTTTCTCAAGGATGTCCCATGAGGGATTTAGAGAAGCAACGATGTATCAGAATTCTATTTTCTTTGACTGTTGTCTGTCTACTATCTTTTTAAATTTGATTTTGAGTCATGTTACTAGTTTCTTCAAGGATGTCCCATGAAGGATTTAGAGGAGCAATGATGTCTCATGACCCATCTTTTACTTTGTTTGCTGTTTGTGGTTTGTCCTAACAAAAAGACTAGGGCAACTTGTGCCCTTAGTATGAGTTAATGACAATCCTTTTTTGCGACTGTCTGTTATTAGCAAGTGGATGACCTTGCACACCTTGATCTATGTCATATCATGGTGTTTTTCTCCATTTGTATTAGTCCCGCCCAATGATGATAAAGTGCAATACCTTTTGTGATATAGCGAAACATCGAAGATTGATAATACTAACATCTATCTCCTGTCTTTCGTTCTTTCTTGATCATTATTTTTGCACTAACATTTCTTCTTTTCTACATCTTCACCACCCTTATCTATTTTCTTCTATCCTTTTTTCTTTCATCTTCTAGTTCTCTCATCAATTTCGAGAGCACACTCATGTTCTTTGAACCCACCTGTCCTCCCGAGGGGGCATACCTTCACCTATTCTAATCTGGGGCATTACTAGGGCATATTTTTATCAATTTTCTTTGACACAATGCCTAAGTGACATTGTATCAAAGAGGGGCAAATGTAGACACCAAAATTTGGTTTAGGCCTACGACTTCCATATTCTTCATTTCTTCTATTCTTCACAGTCATGATTAAATAATGTCAATTATTTAATTAGTTATTTTTAACATCAATTCTTCTATTAATTAAATTACCTTAATTATTTAATTAATTCACACTTTTCTTTATTCTATCTGATTAATTAAATAAACGTTTTTTATTTAATTATTTTACTAATTAACATTATTCTTCTTATTAAATTAAATAAATTATTATTTAATTTACTCTTTATCATACTTCAACTATAATTAAATAAATTCTTTATTTAATTATTCATTTAAATTTCTTTATCATTTAATTAAATAAATCTTATTTATTTAATTATTCCTCCAATATCAAGTCTTGAATTAAAATGAATTATTTAATTCATTAATTCTATTTTAACGCATTCCTCTATATTTTAGATAATTATGTGAGTTATCTAAGTATTCACCTTTACTCGACTCAACATCTATTTTAATCATTCAGTTAACTCTTCATTTGATGTCTGAGTGGAATTCTCGAGTAATCTCTTCGTTAGATCATTCAATCGTCCAATTCTAACTTAATTGCATGTACATGCAGATTAATTAAATATTCTTATTTAATTAATTAAACCTCGTGCATGCATTCGAACGAGAGTCATTATAATCAATCTTCATCTTTGTCATGCAAAGATATTTCTGATGTTTTCGAATGCCGAACTGAAGATTAAATCATTTATTTAATCTTTAATTCTATTTCTAGTTTGTATCACTCATGTCACTACTGTCAGTTATCATAATGCATGTCTAATCAGTTGATCTCAATCATCTGTCGATCTTTCAATCCTGGCCTGTCATTCGAATAATCAATATTCTATAAATTGATTTGTCATTCTTCATTCCAATCTCCCTCAAAATCTCTCTCTCGAAATCTCTCGCGAATCTTATGACTGTTGAGAGCACTTTGTCTTGAATCTTCGATATTTTGCTAATCACTATCTTAGGCTATACTTGCACGAACTTGAAAATCTGAGGGCAATTATACTACACAAGCAAAATGGAGAAGGGCAATCGAGATGAATCATGGAAATACATTTGGAATTGGTGAGATTGTTCTAGTTTTAATTATGTTTTTACTTTCCCATGTTCTTTGTTGCTTAACGAATGAATTTGCATTTTAGATTTAGTATTGTATGCATGTGTGCTTCTAATCTTCTTTGTTGTCTATTGTGCAAGCTTTTTATTTGGCATTACACAAGACATAAAGCCTCCATAGGAATGTCACCCTACCACCTGGTTTATGGATTAGAACTTGTGTTTCCCATACAATTGAAAATTCCTACCCTTCAGTTCATCAATGAATATTATGATGAGGGAGACATACGTGAGGCAAGACTTGCCAAACTATTGCACCTTGAAGAAAAGAGGGATGAAGCCCTAGAGAATTTTGCTAAGCATCAAGGGGTTGTTAAGAGATGGTTTGATAAGAGAGCCAAGGTTAAAGCTTTTAGGATTTCTGACTTGGTTCTTTCCTGGGATAAAGCCCATGACCGTATGGGAGAGCACAGAAAATTTGATAAACTTTGGCTCAGTCCTTACTAGATCTCAGAAATCCTAGGAGATAATGCTTTTTGTTTGAAAAATCTCACTGGAGAGGATATCCCACTACCTATCAATGGGCAGTATTTGAAGCATTATTTCCAATCTTGAGTTTTTTTTAGCTCTGGTCTTGTATATAGTTAGATTAGGGTTTTCCTTTCTACTTTGTTTTTGTTTGTTTTGGTTAGTGTAGGTTTTCTTTTGGTTCATTTTGTTTTTTCTCTACTCTTGCTTTGGGGGTTTCTCTATTTTCACTTGGGTGTGTTGCACCTGCATGGAAAATCTACCTTCTCTAGAATTGTTCTAAGTATTTCCTGGGTGAACTTTAGTCTTGCATCTTGAAGGGATGGTTGAAATCTTTGTTGTTGCCAACAGTTTTAATGTCAGATTTATAGAAGATTGAGTTACTGGTGTGGACTCAAACTTGAAGTACTCTGAAAGTCTTACATCTTTCACATATCTTAAGAATCTTGATGTCACTATAGGAACCCATGTGAAGTCTTGTTAAGTGAAAAATCATATTTCTACTTCAGTGCCACTGTGGTTCTCAGCTGTGAGTGTGAACTTCATTGTTCACAGGTTGGAATGAAAATGACATATTGAATATCAAAAGAAAGAAAAGTAAAATATTGAATATCAAAAGAATAAATTCAACTTATCTGGGGTATCTGAATATCTCTACTAAGGATATGGATGCTTGGTTGGCAATAGAGCTATGTTCAGGAGAGTCATAGCGATAACCTCATCGGGGCTATGGATGCTTGACTGGCAGCGAGGCCCTATCCAGGTTTCTTTTGATGTTAGAATCCTTACGTAGCCTGACTTGACTGAACTTGGTTTCTGTAGTAACTTAAGGAGGGAAATGAACTCATGTGCACACACTTGGATTTTCAGTTTATGGAAGGTTTGATCTATCCTTTGGTTTTGATTCTTTAAATCTTGCATTTTGACTTGTTTATTTGATGGTGAGATTGAAACCATAGATTCTGGGTTCTTGATTCTTGTTCATCATCAAATGCTCTAGAGCATTTTCCCAGCAGAAGTCGCCATTTTTTGTGCAATTTTTTGCACACACGCCCTACTGTAAGCAGGGACCCTCTTTCACTTCGTTTTGGTGTTTTGGCCCTTTCTTTTGAGGTTTTGTCTTACTTAGGCATGTGCTTAATTTTTTATTTTGAATGCCTAAGTGTTTCCAGGTTATTCATTTAAAATCTTAAGTTCTGGATGAATTTCAGGATTTTGCCTTGATTCAGGATTTTCTGCCCTGGTCGGATTTTCCCGAATCCTGCTTAGACTCCGGCTGGACCCTTGTTTTTTGGGGATTTTCGATCCTCGCGGATTTCTGCATGGTCTGGATTTTTTTGGATTCCACCTTGTTATTGGATTCCTAATTTATTTCTTTGGCTATCTTATCGACTACATTAATGGCTCTGTGCATGCCCTGAGAAATGTATTTAACTTGATTTTGAGATCTTTTGTGCCATTATGTTCACTATTTTTCATCGTTTGAGCTGAGAAGTGCTTTCTTGTGAGTATTTGGTTGGGAATTTGGGACTTTCGGCTCTGACTTGATTGATTTGGGGGTGATTTCTAGTGCACTATTGCTTGTGTTCGTTGTGGCCACCCTTGAGCTTCACGTTTGCTATTTCTAAGACCAATTCCTGATTTATAATGGTATGTGTCTAATTGCTCTGCTTTGAATTGAATTATGAATGGCACGTTGGTATTTGAATTTTTGCATATGTGTCTATTTCGTGCTAGGGTTGGTCAGTATTATGTCCTTTGTCATCTCCCAGGTGAGTTTTGAGTTCATCTGTCCATCTACATTTTAATGAATCTTGCCTGAGAATAATTAGTAAGCCCTAGTGATGACTCAACAGTGAAACAACTAAATTTTGAGCTTGCATGTGCGTTAATGGCGGATGAATAGGGTTTGAACCTAGGGCAGTGCCATATCAGGTGATTTCATCTTAGGATTGACCTAAAATACAAAAGAAATTTATGAGCAGTCTGTCCCTAACTTTCCCTAAGTTAAACTTTTCAAAATCCTTAGTTGGTTCAGTGTCTGGATGAAATCGGGACTCTCTGTCCCTTCTAGATTCCCTTCGTTGTGACCATTCGAGATTGCTAAGACATCATATTGACTACCTTGAGGTTCGCCGAAATTGTCCTCCTAGGTTCATGTTAGATCGCCATGACATTATCATTTTTACACCGATGAAATCCTCTATGTGTATCAATCGGTGAGACCTTTCACTTTCGCCGAGACCTCACCCCATGAGGAGATGTCTCATTGACATGCTTGCTCATTCTCGCTTTTTGCAAGACAAGTCCTAGTTCATAAGAGGTCATAGTGGGATCCATTAGCTTTATCGATATTCATTTGCTTTGCTAAGACATCCATCCTTCAGTGAGACCTCCCACCAAGCACTTTTCACTTTCGTCGGAGCCCTTTGTGAGTTGATATCTAGTCACCAAGACACTATAATTCTCATGTCGAAAATATTTCTGTCGACAAGACAAGCCCAAGTCGGCAAGAGGTCATGGCGAGCTTTCGTAGCTTCACTGATATCCATTCGTGCTTCAGGGAGACATTCATGCTTTGCTAAGACCTTACCGCGAGCTCCCTCCTCTTGCCGAAATCTTCACTTTCGACAAAACTCCTTAGGATCACCAGGACTTCATAGCGAAACATTTTCTCTTGGTGAGCCCTGATCTTCTATCAGGGTGACTTTATAATGTTGCTAAGAGGTTATGCCAATGGAACTCTTCATTGGTGAAACATAACACAGTCATTGGGACCTCATATCGAAAGCTTGAGTCTGGCCGAAGTGATTGTTTAAACTCTGATGGTCAGTGAGACAAGATGAATTCGCCAGAACCTTACCCCGACCACCCTTGGCTCATATTGATATGTTTTCTATGACCCTTTTCGTTGAGACATTACATCAAAACCATTGACTCTTGGTGAAACCTATTCTGATTACATCCTTTGGCGTAACTCCCAGAAGTCGCCAAGACTTCTCGGCAAGCTCATAACTTTTGCCAAAGCTTTCGTTCTAGGAATTCCCATTGGTCTGGAACTTTTCCTTGACTATGGATGTTTTTCAGTATTGGATTTCTTTGAAATCTGCCATTTCCATGATTTTTGAAGACTCCCATCTGACTCGTTTTTCGCAGAAATTTGTCCCTCACGGATTTCCTCGAAGTTTGGTTAAACATAAAGGAACATGAAATAATTGAATAAGTTTATAATTGGTGATGCATTTGATGATTATTTCATGTTATATTTGAATCTCTCAGGTGATTTATTGATTAAAAATTATCAAGTTTGATGATTAAGTAGGTGTTTCTCAGGTTTTTTGCTGGAATCCAATCGGTCTGGAATTTCCTGAATTTCTCTTTGGCTCAGATTTCGCGGATAGTCTTGAAACTTGAAATTGGTTGTGATGATTTTATATGAATTTTAATGACACCTTGACTATGAGAGATGCATTCCAGTGGTGTTTTGATGGATTAACCTCACTTTTCTATGGTTTTCATTATGTTTTCATGTTGAATGCAGGCTGAATCAAGCAAAACGGTAGTTGGTTCCTTGTTGTCTGATGCCAGGAGGATCAAGCTAGACATCAAGAGAAAGGTTCCTGAATTCAAGATTACTTTTGTTTGGTCAAAAGTCACTAATACTAATGTTGGCCTCTAGGACTACGAGGATTTTAAAGCAAGAATGGCATCTGAGGATCTTCCTTTGGTGACTAGAAGAATCATGGAATCAGGATTGTCGCATGTTGCCACTTTCCCTTCTACGGTGCAATGCTATGAGCTGGTCCTTGAGTGTACCAGGCGCTATGATTAGGATACACAGAGGATAATTGGTCCTCAAGGGAGAGTCATTGCCAATCTCAACCTGGTCTCCATTGCCCAAACCTTCGAAATGCCAGACAAATCTCATGTAGTGGGATTCACCATTGAGGCAGCCCAAGAGTTCTATGATGACCAAACTGTGAAGTCACAATAGCTAATCAACTCCTAGCTAGAGAACCCCAAGTCCCACTATTCCAAGCTGCCTAAACAGCTATATAGAGCAAAGTTAAAGAAGGAATACTATGATGCCATCACCTTTCTTAGCAGGGTGCTTGGATTGAGGAGTGCTAGTACATTTGAGAATTGGATGTACCATGCAATTGTGAGGATAGAGAAGGAGAATATCAACTACCATTGGGTAGGGGTCATCAATCAAGTGATTCATAAGCAATTGTCCAATGTGTTCCAAACAAAGACCTCCACAATGACCTCATATTTGGTCTATATGCTCGCTAGATTCCATCCTTATAGGGGATTGGATACAAAGGGAATTTTTGGATAGGATATCATTTATGAGGTTTACCCTCAATTGTACTTAGGAAGCTCAGACTATAGGAGGAAAAATGATGCATTTACCATGCATATTACCATAATGCTTCAAGAAAAAGAGCATGTCAGAATCTCAAATCAGGCAAAGGAACTCATCAAGAAATATGGAGCTTGGTTTATCCAAT
>VDFB02193867.1:194942319-194956968 GCA_007258455.2 Sequoia sempervirens | reverse complement strand
AATAGGTGTTCAACCTTGTAAGGGACAAACCATGGTATTACCTGACATTGCTTTCACCAATAGTGATGTATCCATACATGCACTTGATGCTCCTCTCTATATCACATGATGTATCAATGAAAAACCTATACAAGGAATACAAATTGATCCTATGTGTGTAGAGAAAGAGATCATTGAGGATTTCTTGTTTTTCAATGAGCTTTATCAAGATTCTTATGAACATTCAAAAGCATGGTTGAAAACTCATAATGATTTTCCTTGCCCTATGATAGGTTTGATCACTCTTCCTCTCAAATTTGGAATGAAACAATTAGATGTATCATTCTCCATCATCCTTACATCAAACCAATTTCGTGTGAAGCTAGGTTATCCATGGATTCACTCCATGGATGCCATCTCATAGGATATTCTCAAGTGCATAGAGTTTCCATTTGAAAATGAGATTTTTGTAGTGCATCATAGTGGGTTTAATCCTTTGTCTTCCATGGAAATTTTCCTTACATTTATTTTCTCCTCAACCTATGGAACCTATTAAACCTTGTGAGGATTTATCTTTTAGATCATACAATTTTTTTAAGGAAAATCATATAGAACTATACCATCAATATTCCACATAAGGATGATAAGACTATGGTTGTTCCTTCTACCCTGCTAGTTATGGATGAACCTATGCTTGAAGCAATTTCCCTTCCAAGTAACCAAGGTAAATATGTTGCAGTTCCTCCACCTAGATCATATAAAATACCAAGAGACAATCAAATGATTCCTTTTGTGCCTCAAAAGATAAAAAAAGTGTATAGACCTAAAGAGATAGTGGTTTCCCAACCCTTGGTGGTTACTTTAGTTCCTCCCTTGAGGGAAGAAAATAGACCAATGGTCAAGAAACCCACTACTACATCAAAAATTAAAAGCCATGCAAGAAGAAATTGAAACATTAAAGAGTGTAGGCATAGATGTCACGTTGTTGCTCAGAAATTGGAAGAAAATAATAAAACAGTGCAAGATGATCCAACATCTATGCAAAAAAATAAAAAAGAATTACATTTTTCACCAAAAAAAGATATGGAACTAAAACAAGAAGTGAAAAAAGAACATTCAATAGAAATTTTCATAAAACCTACCATTGTGATTAATTTGGAAGATGAAGATGAAATTGATAAAATTGATGAAAAAGTCCATAATGAGCTTAATGTGTTGTTCTCAAAGAAAATGAATTTAGATGGGGGAAATGTTGATGATCCTCTTGAGGAGAGTGACCCACACGTGTTGAAACTAGTGATGCTCCTAGTACAACACTTTTTATCGTCCCCTTGGATAGTTGTATGCCTTCTATATACGATGAGAAATATTAGGATGTGAATGACCTACTTTAGGTTGGATCGCATGTGTGGTACTCCTTTGTGTTTGCATCATGTGTTCTTTGTGTCTAAATGCACATGATGTGATCCCCCATGTTGTGTTTCTTGGATTGTCTCTATGTTTGTGAGTTTTCTTTGGATAAAATGTTTTGCTTCATTGGCATAAGGATACAAAGAGAATGAACTTGTCATGACATTCTTCTATTTATATCTCCATTCTTCTATATGTCATAAAATTTTACTTTTATTTTTGTCTTATGTTTTCCTCTTAGGTATGATGAAAGGCATTAAAACATTAGGTCTCTTCCATGTTGACCCAAAAAAAAATTTCTTCTCTATGCTCATTCCTCCATTGTGTTTTTGGTTCCTCAAGTATTTGGGGAATGATATTAGTTTCAATTTCTATTATATCTATGTATCAAAGACATTTACTAAACCTAGATCCATGGATCCCTCATGTGTTCATGTTCTATGTTATTTTTTGTATTGTGTTTAGGGACAAACCCTTATCATGAGGTAGCTTTATTTGGAAACATATCATTGGCATAGAGCTTTCCAAATAATCTCTTATGAACCTTTGGAATTTATCATTTTCTACCTTAAATTAAGTGCTCACAAAATGGTTTTTAGCAATAAATTTAAGGTAGAAAATGATAAATTCCAAAGGTTCATAAGAGATTATTGGAAAGCTCTATGCCAATGATATGTTTCCAAATAAAGCTACCTCATGATAAGGGGTTGTCCCCAAACACAATATAAAAAATAGCATAGAACTTTAGCAATTTATTTAAGGTGGAAGCATACATTGGCATCATTTTCTTCACTTCATTCATAGGTTTTAGACTTCGTGATGTGGTGGCCTTGACATTGGCATTTTATTTTTGCACTTTGTTCATAGACATTGAACTTAGTGTTGCATTGGAATATCATTTTAATCATTTTGTAGAACCTTATAAAAGTTATCAAGGAGTATAAATCTTGGTATGGTTGATGTGGTTGCACACCTAGTGAATAGCATACTTTACTAGGCCTAGTGTATTTCTCATATTGTTTTGTCCTAGGGGCTCACCTAATGAATATCGGACTTCACTAGCCTATGTGCCTTCATGTTTGTGATTCACCTAGAAAATATCAGATTTTTCTATGGTGTGAGTCATGAATTCCTTTGGTAAGATCCTAGCATAACACAACTTTCTAGCTTGTGATTATCCATACCCTCCTTTTGTATTTCATGTTGACATTGTATGTTTGTGTATATTATCTTGCTACATTTCATGCATGTACATTCCTTTGTGCTTATGTTGGTTTTCCATGGGATCTATTGGATCTAAAAAATGGAGGTTGCAAATCCTAAGAGGATTCCAAACTCTATGATCAAATTTGCAACTTTCTTGAACTAACAAATGGAGTTAACTTATGTGTTTGGTAACTCCCTGCACTTTAGGCTCTGCTAACCTAGGCGGGTATACCTTTATAATGAAGCAAATTTGGAAGAATGTATGATATAGTTGAATTTGTGGATCTATCATAGTGGCATAAAGTGTAATAGATGAAAGCTTTCTGAATACTCCTACTCCTAGTATTGAATTTGAAATGTGAATGTTTTGAATAATATTTTATGAAATTCTAAAATAGAATTGGTGTGAAAAGTGACTATTTTTTGTTGGGCTAATGGAGTCAAGAGGTGAAAGATATGTAAATTACTTACTAGCTATAATTCTAATTGCTTGGAACTTGTGACTATTTATACCTTGTATAAATGTGCAAGAATGCAACTATCGAGTTCTTCTTATCGATCCAAATGACCTTTTCCAGATTACTGTGATTAATTAAAAAATAATAATCCTTCCTTGAAGGAGCTAGTTAACTGAACCACACAAGAACAAAAAATGTGCCTCGATAAATTAAAAATATCCTTGATACATCAATTTAAATAATAAGGAAATGTCAACCTTGGAGAGAACCTAATAATATTTTTCAATTAATTCAACAAACAATTGACACCACAATTGGATCACCAGATTAAGCCTTGTCCATTATATTACTTCAAAATATTTTTGCAATACATAGCATAATGTTATGTTTCAGAAACTATTTAGCCTATCCAACTATTGATGATTTCCTAACCCACTCCTTATATCCCAATTCTAATGATCTTTGATGATACAATTTCACTTTCTGGTGTATATATATACTAGACTTTTTAGGGTTAAGCAACCCTTCATAGCGCATCCATCCGGGTGTAATTCCTTTCAAATGGCAACTCCCTTTACGTGAATTGAGTCAAAAAATAAAAAATATTTAAATTATTGCCCTTTGGTTGGAAAATTAAATATTTTGAACTTTTAATTCCATTTTTTTTATTTTTGGTGAAAATCAATTTCAGCGAACAACCTTTGTTGGTAATTTCATTTTCACCCTGTTAAATATAAAGGCTAATCCTCACTTTTATATCCCACGAAGTGTAGTGCTCGTTTCTCCATCCTAGTGGAAAGTATTTTTCTTTGTATTTAATATGTGAATCTTCACTCGGTGTAAAATATTCTCTCTTCCTTAGTAAAGATATTTCATCTTGCATTTACCCATGTATATATTTTCACTTCATTCTTCGATTAAATAACTGCTCACTTTGTAACCCCTTTGGTGAAATGCACCTTATATTTTCCATATCAATATTACTAAAATCAAGATGAAATTTTTATTTAATCCTTGTTTTCCTCTTTATGCATTTCGCTCTATCTGTGGGACCAATGCTTTTCTCTCGCCGATAGTCAACTCTTTTGCCAATGAAGTAAGCCTATTGGGTTATCAGTGTGGCTTTGTAGTGTCTCCCAATGATAGGCATCTCTCTTGGATAATTTTTTTGCTACATCACAGTATGGTTTTAGAGTTTACAAATAATAGCTCCATTTTTGATTTAGGTAGAATATACTTGTAATAGAGTGATTGCTAAATGATTGCTTATTTATTACTGTCCCCCACATGAGTGCCTTCATCGTTATCCATCTGCAAATATCTTCTCATTTTGTGTCCAAGGTGTAGGTTCTCTCCATGGAATTTTGTAAATTTATCAATTGATGTATGTGCAAAGCTTCATACCTTTTCCAGTGTATCTTCAATATTTCATTGCTTGGTTTTGTTTTCCATATATTTTACAAAGTTAAACTTTATAAAAAAATGAAATATTTAGGGTTTTGAAAGTAGCCATATTCATTTTAAAACATATTAAATCTTTTAAAATATATATCATTTGAACTTTAGGATTTAAGAAAGAATTTTCCAATTTTGGTTGGGGGGCAAACAAAGTAATTTCACTGTGGGCACATAGATCATCCCGGAGCCACAAAAATTTGCAAGGGACCACAATCAATTATTTCAGAAGTGGATTTTTGATGGATTTCAAACAGCTCGCCAAATTGAGGTACTTCCTTTGTAAATTGGCCCTGCAAGAGCATGTAGTGAGAAAAATGAATCTTTAAACTAATACACCAAATGAGCTCGAAATCCAAAAAAATTGAAGCTGGAAGCATTTGAGGCCAAAACACCAACTGGGTCATCCTGAGAATTTCAAAATTTGCAACTTTTTTGGGGTGCCAAATCTAGCCCGTGAGCAGTCAGAAAATAATTAGAAAACATACCAAAACTCCTCTGACGACCATGAAAATGTGCAGATGTGTTGGGTTGTGATAGGAGAATATACTCATCGAATAGTTGGTCATGAAGTTATCAAGATTGTAAACTATGAATTCCCAAATTTGCTTACTCAACATTTTCTGAAAAATTACCACTATCAAGCTCAATTGAAACCCTCCACTTGCCTTTTTTGAAAAATTATCAAATGTGATTCTGAGAAGCTATAACTTGGGCGATTGGTTCCTTTTGGATCCATGAGCATGTGTGCACAATTATTTTTTATCAATATTCTTCTTTTTCCAAAATACGAGGTGTCAAAATTGCCTTTTGTGAGAATTTTCTAGGAATGCCAATGTCAAAACTGTGCAAAATCAATTTGGTTTTGACTTTGAAAAAATACCAAATTAGGTGTTATGGCCCTAAGAATTGGCATGGAAGTAGATTTTAGTGAGGATAATCTAGTACACAAGTTAGTTATTCACAATATCTCTTCAGTTTCTTAATAATATTCCCCAAAGTTGGTCATTTTAACAGATTTAACCTTGTGTAAACACCAATCCTTCACAGGACCCTTCATCTTGGCCTTTTGAAATCTTGTCAAAATTGATTGTAGGAAGCTTAAATTTGGTACAGATACTCACATATGATAGGTCAACATGTTTGCAAAGTGATTTTGTGTGAAACTACACTGGATTCATTTTGTGATTTTTCAAAGTGGGCCACTTGAGAAAATTTTCCGACTATATTCCTGAGTACTGAAATCACATTTTTCTTATGGGAACCTAAAATTTTGGATGAAATTTTAAGCTCCAACAGGATCTTGGATCCTAGGGGCTTGATCATCCCCCTTGGTCCTTAGTCATTCTATCTCTTTAATATTTGGACAATTGGACTCCTCTTGACATAGTTTCTCCACTTTAGTGTGAGTTTGAGTGTAAGTTCACTCTCTTAGTAAAGTCAGGGCTAAATGTAGTGTTGAAAATTGTCACCCTTGACAATTTATACTATGTTTTGGCCCCCCTAAATCATTGAGCCTAATTGGGTCCCTATTTCCTAAATTATGCATTTTATAGCCCACTTGTACCACTTTACAAGAAATTGTAAGCATTTCACAAATGCATCTAATTACTATTTTTACCTCGACGCCTAATGTCCTAGAAAATAGGACCAAGACCCATTCGCCCTAGGGAAAATGGGCACCCCTTTTTCTCTGGGTACCAATTTTGGATATATTAGCGTCAACATTTTAACATTCAAAATTTAAATTGCAAATATCGACTATTAGGAATTAATCTTTGAGAAATTAGAGAAATGCCTATAAATACCTAATTATTTCATTATTAGAACACTGAGTGAAAAAGAACAAGAAACTATTGGCAAACTTATGATCAAGAGCACTATCAAGTAAGTCAAGAGTAGTATTTTAGAGATTTATTGCAACAATTCAATGTCCCAACCTCATGTCAAATTTTATGTGATTTTATGTGCATTCATGTTATCATTTTTTGTGAAGGCTAATACTTTTATAGGTATCCAAATCATTCAAGAAATCAAGCAAGCAAGATTCAATACCTTGATATGGTGTTTATGACTTTAGTCCTTCAAGGAAGCCATTGAAGGGTGACGAGTTGCAACACTTTGTGATTTCATCATTCCTTCTTATCCATTATCATTTCATCATTGACATTGTCATTGTGGAAGTGGGAACACTTATTTGGGGTTTGACCAAGGAAAGCTCCTAAATGGAGAAACATCTCTTCTCTTTGTGAATGTGAAAATATCATGTTTGAAGAGGATTGAAGGAAGCTTGAAGTAAACAAATTCATTATTTCATTTGATTCCCTACATCTTGTCAAGCTATGGAAACTCACCTTCAAAATTATTTGATAATTTTTCAACAACTCTACAACTGGGAATTAGAAGCTCAAATATATTATCAGAGGACCCCAAAAGCAAAGAAAAAGAAGCCTACTAGGACCCATTTTCCCTTGGGAAAATTAGTCCTCCTATAGTGGTCAGATCCAACTTTTGGTAACATTTACACAATCCTCTACACTTCCTAGATCTTCCTGCAAACTACTGTTACAATCTGTACTTTGTTAGATTATTGCATTTTTCATACTAGGTCATATAGTACAATTAGGTTAATCATTGAAAATCAATTTCAATCCATTTCCCATCCCTAAAATATGTAGATCGAGGTTTGATTAGCTTGCCTTCATGGTTGAAATTCAATCTAAATGCCTTGTTGATCTACATCTTAATGTATTGTGGAAAGAGAAGAAAAATTGAATCCTAGGTTTAAAAACTAAAGTTAATGTTTCACCCATTTTTCCACATAAAA
Organism: Sequoia sempervirens; assembly: GCA_007258455.2. Taxonomy (NCBI): domain Eukaryota; kingdom Viridiplantae; phylum Streptophyta; class Pinopsida; order Cupressales; family Cupressaceae; genus Sequoia; species Sequoia sempervirens. The sequence goes on along the minus strand of VDFB02193867.1, from coordinate 194,949,633 downwards.
AATTTCCTAGAAGTGCTATTACATACTTTGAATTCTCATTAGAAGAATGTATGATCTAGTTGTCTATTTCCTCCAAGTGCATTCCACACATGTTTTCTATTTTATTGGTTCTGAGGCATCTTGTAGTTTGTTATAAGGTATTCCTTTTTGTTGTTGTAAGGCCATTGTGACTCTGTGTGAAATGAACTATTAAGGATATTGAATCCTACTTTTAGTAGGTAAACATCTCACAATAGTCACCAAAATTTTGTCACTTGATGATCCCCTTGCATTTCCCATTGATTATAGCCAATATGAGAGATCTAAATGGGCTAGTCATGCTAAAATGTTCCTTAGGTGGTCCTATTTACCCCTTTTCATACTTCAATCAATTTATTAATATAAAAATACCAAATTGGATAAGTAGGGGTGGTCTTCCTTTAGTTCTTGTTGGTCCTCAAACCCTAACTAAGAACTCGGAACCAATGATTTTGATTACAGGTTGGCTTCCACTCCTCAGCCCATGAACCTCTATTCCTTAGCCAAAAAAGGTGGTGTTTGTGGGTGATTTCATAAGGTTCAATAAACTAAAAACGTTCCCAAATTGGTTCAAGTGCCAATTGATTCTACTAATAGTAGTTCAAGGAAAATGAAGTAGTTTCAATAATCTAAAGTAGTTCCAAAATCATTTTTAGCCCCTGAAAAGGTTCTCAAAACCATCCAAAAGGAAAAAAACTTGATGATGAAGAAAGAAAGAAAAGTTCCATTAGACTCCCAGTGAGGTTCGCAAAACCCCTTTGGAGCTTGAAAAGGTTCTAAAAACCTACCCTTTCACTAATGTCAACTACTAGCAAGTGGAAAAGGATGACACTTGGGATTATTTATTTCACCTATCACTCTACAATACCATTAATTTCCATGCAATAAATTCACCAACCAATAGACCTATTAGAGGCTTAAAAAATCACTCTTTTGTGATTGAGCCATACAATATTGATGTTACAAATATCCCTTCCTAACAATACCATTTCCCTAGGCCACTATTTTTAGTGGACTTCTTAGGTGGATTTGATTGATTTAAAATTCATAAATAAAGATTTTTCTTCCCCTAATTAATTATTTTGGTACACATGTCTAAAAATTATTTGATTGTGATGAAAACTAAGGTTTCCTCTCTTGCCACATATTCTCTCAATTCCTAATGGCTCTTTAGAATAATAAAAAGAATATCATGCTCATTTATAAAAGGATTTCTTCCTTCATTTCTCTATAAACAATATTGATATTTTTACATCTTTCTCCTACTGTAAATAGGCTCGATGCCTCTATATTAATTAAATTTTACCACTTTCATCTTTTTTTGATTCTTGTATGTAGTTTAATTATTGTTAGAAGATTAATCTTTACTTGGTAAAGGTTATTCTTTAATTGTAATTATTTATTAACTTGTAGGAATATTCCAAAGGAATCCCTACAAGTCTTTTGTCTTTTTTTGTCATCTCACACATGTGTGAGGATGGCTTATTTTTAATTCCTTTATTAAGGAATATTTATAACCACCTCCTTAAGAGGTGACACTAATGCAAGAGCATCCAGTGGTGTAAGGGCAATCTTGCATCACCCAAAAATAGTTAAATTTAAATTTTATCATTTTTCAAATGTTTTTTATATTGTTAGATACCCTTTTCATCATAATGAAATTCTCACTTTACGGTTTTTATTTTCTATTAATGGGTTGAAAGATATTGCAGTTTTAGTTTCTCAGATTTACACCTGAAAATCTTCCAAGTTGGATTTGAGGCACTCAGAGCTTCTGGAATGGCCCCAAAACTTTCTAAAATTGGCATAGAAATTTCAAGCACATTCTTGACTTCGATACCTTTCCAACGGTTCAAACGGTTCGCAAATCGGAGCCCCGGATCAAAAGTTATGGCCCCGGGAAGTTGGCGCACTTTCTAGAAGATACAATTGCAAATGTTCTTTTGAAATTTGAACTTCAAGTTGTAATTTTCAGCGCCAAACCACCTAAACTCAAATTTAATGTTGTTTTGGCTCCAAACTAAAGAGGAGCTCTATTTATGGGTGAGTTTCTAGTATTTTTGGGAACTTTTGGGGACAAACTCGCATATTGCAAAAGGGTGATTATGTAGCTTTCTATAACTTGCATGTACTATAAAACTTGGGGATTTGAGATCCTCTGCATGTAAGAAGTTCCATTTTCTAAATAATAAAATTACTCTCTTGTTTGTGGGTTATTTTATGTGTCTCAAGTTGTGCCCTCATCAAGTGGTATTAGAGCAGGTTTTTCTTAAGCGTGTGGACAGATCGCCAATCGTGAGGCAGTTCACACTAGGACTGTGGTTGTGGGTCGAGGTCAAGAAATATGCCTCTAAGAGTGATGCCTAGTAGGCATGGTGGTCCCACAGGTGGTCGATGCAGTAGAGATGCTGGTGGAAGAGATGCATTGGTAGCCCTCCAGAGACAAGTTGATGCATTACAAGAGTAGTTGACAAGAGGGTTAAACCTGAGGGAGGAAAGTGAGGATGGAGAGGAAGAAGGTTCAGATGTAGAAGAGGAAGAAGAAGTAACTGATCAAGACCAAATGCGGCTAATAAGGGCCATTTCGAAGATTGAGAAAATACCCAGAGTAAAAGTCCCCAGTTATTCCAGAAGTCTGAACCCGGAAGAGTTGATCGATTAGATCAACGAGCTAGAAGAATATTTTGAGTATGAAATAGAGGACCCAGATCAGGTTAAGTTTGGGAAAATTAAGCTAAAGGGCCATGCCAATATTTGGTGGAAAGAGGTCCAATTGGATAGAAATCGAAGAGGAAAATGAAATATCACCAGATAGGATCACATGGTAGAGAAACTGAAGAAGCAATTCATACCAATGGACTATGAGTTGGATCTGCTGAAGAAATTGCAAGAGTTGAAGCAAGGAAGCAAATTTGTGAAAGAATATACTGAAGATTTTCACAAGATAATTATTAGAACGGGTCACACAGAGGCCAATAAGGAGAAGGTAGCCTGATATCTTAATGGGTTACGACCAAGTATTCAGGAGGAGTTAAGCCTAGTTAGAATGACCACCATTGAGGATGTGTATCAGTTTCCTCTAAAGGTGGAAGAGAAGCTAAATAAAAGATTCGATGGCAAGAAAAAAGGACGAGGAGGTCAAAGCGGAAGGGGCAATGGAAGACCTTTAGAAAGCCAAAATGATGATGAAAAGAAAAGTGAAGATGTGGGTACCAGCTGAAGCCAAAGGAATGACAACTTCTACTACCCTCGTGATCAAAACAGTGGTGATCAAAGAGGTAGAGGACGAGGGAGATATGGAAAAGGATCTGGAAGAGGTGGTTTCAGAGGAACGTGTCTCCAGTGTGGTGAAGAAGGGAATCAATCCTATGAATGTCCAATAGACCAAGGAAGGGCAGACAAAAGGTGAGAAGTTCGTGGAAGGGTTGCACAGGTAGATGAGGAGGCCCAATCTGAACATTCATATGATGCTGAAAGGGGAGAAACCCTAGTGATTAGGAGAGCCCTAGTGACTGAAGAAAATGAACTAGAACAGAGGAAGAATCTATTTTGCACAAGGTGCAAGTGTGAAGGAAAATGTTGTGATGTCATTATTCACGGTGGGAGCACTAATAATCTAGTGTCAGAGGAGATGGTCACAAAGTTGAAGCTGAAGAGGGAAAGGCACTCAAATCCGTATCGGATTGCCTGGTTGTAGAAAGACCACAAAGTTTTGGTCAATGAGCAGTGCTTAGTAAAGTTCAAGATCAGGAGCTACCATGATGAGATACTATGTGATATCATCCCCATGGATGCATGTCATAGGTTGTTGGGGAGGTCGTGGCAGTTTGATAGGCGAGCTATTTATGATGGCCATGCAAACACTTATTCCTTGACAAAGGATGGGATTCGTCACAAGTTGAAACCCCTAAAGGAGACTGAAGAAAAGGTATGCTGTAGTGCTATAATTTGTTATGTAGATGGAAGAAAATTTTTAGAAGGTATGAAGTATGAGCGTGTGTGTTATGCATTGATTCCTAGAGTGAGTAATGAGGATAGTGAGAAGGTTCCAGAAGAAGTTTCTGGGATGCTGGATGAGTTTCAGGATATTGTTTCTTATAATGTACCTAAGGGTTTACCGCCAATAAGGAAGATCAGTCATCAGATTGACTTCATTTCTGGAACCAGTTTGCTAAATAAGGCAGCTCATAGAATGACTTTAGTAGAAAATAAGGAGTTGAAAAGACAAGTTAAAGAATTGTTGAGAAATGGTTTGATACGAGAGAGTTTGAGTCTATGTGCAGTACTTCACAAAGATTGATCTGAAGAGTGGATATCACCAGATCTAGACTCGAGAGGGAGATGAATGGAAGACTATCTTCAAGACCAAAAAGGGCCTGTACGTGTGGTTAGTCATGCCTTTTGGGCTAACCAATGCACCAAGCACATTCATGCAACTCATGAACGAGGTACTAAAAGAATTTTTGGGAATCTTTGTTATTGTGTATTTAGATGATATTTTGATTTTCAGTAAGACGTTGGATGAGCATCTAATACATATTCAGAGAGCCTTTAAGAAGTTAAGAGAAGAGAAACTATTGATTAATCTAAAGAAGTGCAGTTTTGTGAAGAGGGAGTTAGTGTACTTGGGGTTTGTTGTCTCAGCAGAAGGTCTCAAGATGGACCCAGAGAAGGTGAAGGCTAGTCTGGAATGGCCTATCCCAAGAACTGCTACTGAGGTGAAATATTTCCATGGTTTGGATAGTTTTTATAGAAAGTTCATTTGAAACTTCAGTAGTATTTGTGGACCCCTGACTGAAACAATGAGAGGGGATAGAAAATAATTCCTGTGGAGCACAGGAGCAACAAAAAGTTTTGAACTGTTGAAGTAGAAGGTGACAGTGCAACCTGCTCTAGCCCTCCCAGATTTCAACAAGGTGTTTCGTGGATTGTGATGCCATAATAAAGCCATTGGAGCAAAGGTTGAGCTTGGCAGCGCCCATAGCCTATTTTAGTGAAAAAATTAAATGATGCCAAGAGAAAGTATTTTGTATATGATCAGGAATTTTATGCAATAGTTCAAGCATTAAAGAAATGGAGACATTATTTGTTGCCAAAGGAATTTGTTCTATATACTGATCATTAGGCCTTGCAGTACCTAAATATTTAGAAAAAATTAAATCAGAGGCATATGAAATGGGTAGAGTTTTTGCAGAGGTATACCTTTGTTTTGAAACATAGGAGTGGAAAGTCAAATACGGTTGCAGATGCCTTAAGTAGGAGGCATACATTGATGATAAAGATGCAGATTGAAGTGGTTGGGTTCAATAAACTCAAGACACTGTATGTAGAAGATCTTGATTTTGCAGAGGCTTGGAAAGATTGCAAGGAATCTATTACAATGGACAGGACAAGGTGGTTGGATTTCATAATGCAGGATGGCATATTATTTAAGGGAATTCAATTGTATATCCCGAGGAATTCCATGAGGGAGAACCTAATAAAGGAGAAGCATAGTGGAGGAATGGAAGGACATTTTTGTCGGGATAAGACCATTGCCATTATCAGTGAGCACTATTATTGGCCTCAGTTGTCAAAGGATGTGAAGAAGTTTGTACAAAGCTGCAGATTATGTCAGATGGCTAAAGGAGTAAGCCAGAATACAGGCTTATATCAGCCCTTACTTGTCCCAGAGAGGCCATGGGAGGATATTAGTATGGACTTTGTTCTTGGTTTGCCAAGGACACAATGAGGGAATGATTTAGTCTTTGTGGTGGTAGATAGGTTTTCGAAGATGGCACATTTCATTCCATGTCAGAAGACCCATGATGTAGTCCACATTGCTGACTTGTTCTTCAAAGAGGTGGTGACGCTACATGGTCTTCCAAAGAGTATTGTTTCATATTGTGACACCAAATTTGTGGGGTACTTTTGAAGGACCTTGCGAAGAAGCTGAAGACAGAGTTGAAATTCAGTTCTACACACCATCCACAAATAGATGGGTAGAAAAAGGTTGTTAACAAGAGTTTGGGTAACCTACTGAGATGTTTGGTAGGAGATAAACCCAAGGGATGGGACTTGATCTTACCCTACGCAAAATTTTCTTACAACAATTCCATCAACAGAAGTACTGGTAGATCACCATTCCAGATTGTGTATGGAGGTTGCCCCAGAACAGCTCCAGAATTGAGGAAGATGGACCACGAGAAGAAAATAAGTGTTGAAGCCAAAGATTTTGTAGAACACATCAAGGATATACATGAGAAGGTAAGAGAACATATTAACAAGATGAATATGCAGTATAAGGCTAAGGCAGATCAGAAGTGGAGGTATAAGGAGTTTCAGATTGGTGATAAAGTGATGGTCCACTTGAGGAAAGAAAGGTTTCCAATGGGAACATATAACAAATTGAAGATGAAGAAGTTCGGTCCTTGTAAAATTTTAAAGAAGTATGATTCAGGAAATGCATATGAGGTAGAGTTGCTAGATGTATTCAATATTTCCCCTGTGTTCAACATTTTAGATTTGACAGAGTATCATGAAGGTGGCACAGAGGAAGTACCAATGATGGAATAGTGTGGTATTCCAGCATCTACCTCAGAAAATGATGAGATTGAGGAAATCTTGTATAGTCATGTGGGAAGGAGTACCAAAAACAGGCAGCATGAAGAATATCTAGTGAAATGGAGAGGAAGGCCTGTAGAGGATTCATCCTAGCTATCTAAGGCAGCAGTTGAGCAGTTGGGTTTTCCTCAACCATCTGAGACGTGATGGGGTCACTTCTCAAATTACCCTGGGTGTCTGATGCAGGAGCATCTAGTGGTGTAAGGGCAATCTCGCATCACCCAAAAATAGTTAAATTTCAAGTTTATCATTTTTTAGATATTTTACATTGTTGGATACCTTTTTCGTCATAATAAAATTTTCAATTTACGGTTTTTTACTTTCTATTCCTAGGTTGAAAGATATTGCAGTTTTAGTTTCCCAGATTTGCACTTGAAAATATTCTGAGTTGGATTTGAGGCACTTATAGCTTCCAGAATGGCCCCAAAACTTGCCACAATTGGCATAGCTAATTTCAAACGCGTTCTTGACTTTGAAACCTTTCCAACAATTCAAACGGTTTGCAAATAGGAGCCCCGGATAAAAAGTTATGGCCCTGGGAAGTTGGCACAGTTTCTAGAAGATACAATTGCAAATGTTCTTTTCAAATTTGAATTTCAAGTTGTCATTTTCGGTGAAAAACTGCCTAAACTCAAATTTAATATTTTTTTGGCTCCAAACTAAAGAGGAGCTCTATTTATGGGCGGGTTTCTA